>VZTM01010379.1:0-36704 GCA_013400555.1 Jacana jacana | reverse complement strand
CAAAAAAAACCCAAACCCAAACTAACTTCTAGCCTGGAGAAGAGGAGGCTAAGGGGAGACTTTATGACTCTCTACAGCTACCTGAAAGGAGGTTGCAGAGAGGTAGGGGTTGATCTCTTCTCCTGTGGCAGGTGATAGGGTAAGAGGAAATGGCTTCAAATTGCTCCAGGGGAGGTTCAGAGTGGATATCAAGAAAACTTTTGACACAGAAAGGGTTCTTAAGCATTGGAATGTGCTGCCCAGGGAAGTGGTTGAGACACCATCCCTGGAGGTGTTTAAAAGATGGGTTGACATACTGCTTAGTGGTGTGGTTTAGTGATGGGTTGTTGTGGTTTTGGAGTTTTTTAGTCAGTTAAGTTGATGGTTGGACTAGATAATCTTAAATGTCCCTTCCAACCTAGACAATCCTATGATTCTAGGGTAACCAAATGTTTGTAGTCACAAGCAGCCTTTCTTTCAATATAAAAAATAAAAACATGCCAGATGAGAACACTGAGGTTTTCAGTGTTCCCAGTTAAACTTTTGCTTTACCTTAATGAGGGATCTTACCAAGTCAACTCTGCTGTACACTCAGAAAAGCCAAGAAGCAAAAGTCCCTTAATGTGAATAATCTTAATTATTGGAAAAGGTTTGCCAATACTGGAAGTTTAAGCAGTATTCATGAGATCTGATGAAACAGAAGCAGTTTGCAATTTCACAGTGAAATTAGTATCTTTTAGGGTAAATATGAACATTCTTTAAAATGTCTGTAAAATGCAAACAGTTATTCTGCAGTGGGGAGGGTTTCAATAGTGTTCAATATTGGAATCCTTCGCAGCTCTTTCTGGTGGAGCACAGGAAAGGTGCATTATTTCACTGTGCCACCTACCTTATGTATTTTGGTCACTAAGAGGAAAGAAGAGAAGAGAGTAAATTTCAATATAGTGCAAAGAAGACACATGGGTATTTTAAGCCTTAACAGTGGCTATACGTTAGCATTGCATGCCCTGTGTTAGCCTTGTACTCTCACACCAAGCTAATTAAATTCACTGGCACAACCTGTATTAATACTTTGAGAGAGCTCTTGGGGGAAATAAAAAAGCCACTTCTCTAACACAGGAACAAAAATCCATACAGAATTCAGTATTTGTAATGAGGATTTAAGGATGCTACTGACCGGACTGTAATTCTCCTGGTTTGGACAGTTGGTCACCATGCTGGTAATCCAGGTTTGTGATCCTACATGCATCTGACTTGAGAGGTGGTAGGGTTTGGGAGATTAACTTCATTTTTATATAAGCAGAATTGCAGTTATGTATGTGTTCTACTTGATTGACTTTGGTGTTGGTTATTTGGTTTTGTTTTTGGTTTTTTTGGGGGGGATTCCTGGGGGTCAGATTTGATGCAGAATTGTAAGAAATGTGCTTAAGGAAGAAGCAGCAGACATTTTTTAGTGATATTCTGAGATGCCATGAAATAGTTAATCTGACTTTTCTTGGTATAAACATAGTATGTTAGATTTTGCAACTCATACATATTAAGAGGGACTTTAAAATGCATATTATAAGCTCTCACTGAGACCTCTCATCCTCCCCAAGAGGATTGCTTATAACTCGCGTATCCATGTAAATATAAGCTTAAAGCTCTAATTCCCAATCAGTGGATGTTATGCATTAGTGACAATAATAGTATTAAGGTCTTTTTGGTTTGGAGTAATGAATTTATATTTTTTCCAGATCCTTTCAGTATCATAAATACATAGTTCTGTTGCCCACTTTAGGATGCAAAATGACAATTCCACAGCCTACAGGATGTAATGCTTAACTCCCACTAGTAATTTGCAAGTGTACTGGTGGACTAAAATTTGCCTTTAGGTGTGAAGTGATGAATAACTGTTGATGCTGGCCTGTGGGAAGAGGGAGGTGAAAGAGGCAATTTGTAACCTGCTCATTCAGCTGTTTGTGTGTGATCCTTGAAATGGACTCTGGATCCAAACTCTGAGGAAATTCCTACCCAGGTTTGAGTTTCTATAGTTAGTAGCATTTCAAACCAGTATTCCAAAGTGGAATTGAGCTGAATCCTTTCAGTGAATATATACAGTAGGTTTTTTAACAGGAGGAACTTTATTGTATACTATGTGACTCAAGCAATGATGGCAAATATGCCAGCTGCTTGCAGACAGGAATTGCCTTGTCTTGGAACTGGGAAGTGCTCAGTACCTGGGGCTTTGTGTCCCTGGGGTCAGGTGACACCAGGGCAGAGCCATTCAGTGCTGCTACCAAGGGTCTCAGCAGGCAGCCATCAAACATACAGCACATGTGGAGTGTGTGTATTTCTCCATGCTTATTGCAGTAAAATGTACCTACTGCAACATGCACTGCTAAACCAAAGCTGTGTTAAGCTGCTGTTGCTTCTTCAGTTTTCTTTCATGTACAACCCGAGTGCCGGTTTGGTCAGTGGTGGGGCTTGTTCCAGGCTCTTCACAACCTACTGAGCTGTTACAAAAGCAGCAGGAACACTGATACCTTCTTTACGTGCTGGTCTGATGGTGACATAAATAATTAGCTAATTCAGCAGGCTTTTTCTAATCTCTTTAGAAAGGATGAATTGCACATGCTTGTAATGCTACTGTTAGCTTTTACTAATGTGGAAATGAGGCCTACAGGAGAGCTGGGGAGGGACTCTTTATGAGAGAATGTGACAAGGAATAAAAGTTTCAAACTGAAAGAGAGGAGATTTATATCAGATATTAGGAAGAAATTCTTTACTCTGTGTGTGGTGAGACACTGGAACAGGTTGCCCAGAGATGACATGGATGTCCCATCCCTGGAAATGTTCAAGGCCAGGTTAAACGGGGCTTTGAGCAACCTGCTCTAGTGGGAGGTGTCCCTGCCCATGGCAGGGGGGTTGGAACTCGATGGCATTTAAGTTCCCTTCCAACCCAAACCATTCTATAAAATTAAGGCAGAAATGAAATGACTTGCTGAAAGTTACAGAGCAGAATTGGTAGGAAGACAGATGCACAATAGAGGAGAGGATTGTGCTTTCCACAAGCTGTTTGTTGTGCTGAGATCATGAATATAATCTTTGTCTAGAAACAGGTGATGAACGGAAAGAAGAAAAATTCTTAGCAGAAAGATGGGAATAATAAAGATGGGAGGAAAGAAGAGAGATGATTGAAAAGGAAGAAACCCAAGGAGGATGAGAGAAAAGATGGCACGAAGACAGAAAGTGGTAAACACTGACCATCCAGAGAGGTAAGTGATCATCAATGAAATAATGATTGATAAGCCAGAACCACATTTCTCTATAACCCTTTTACTCCTTAGTGCCTTGACGATTAGGGTTCACAAATTAGGAGGTGAGAGGAAAGAATTATTAGGGGAGGTGTAGGGGGGTGAAGAATAAGGACAGTTGTTCAGGACAGTCGTTCTGTTTATGATGGATCTCGAGTGTGATATTGGTGCTGGTGCACCTTCTGGGTTTTTCTCCATGTCCAATTTATTCCATTGTTGTGACGCTTGATAATTGGTTTCAGGGGCAAACCCTAGTGCTTTAATTTATCTTTGCTTTTCTGAAGCATTTTTCTGCCTGGCATTTATCATTTTATGCCATCATTCTTCATGATAGAGGTTCTTTATCTGCTTGGATATAGTCTCTGGTGCATATTCAGTACTGCTCTCTGTGCCATTTTATCAAGTTGATATCAGTTAATGACATAGATTAAGCCTTGTTGATATTACCCACCACAGAAACCCAGTGCAAAGCTTTGGGGTTTTTTGTTGAGAACAATTGCTCCAGCAGAAAAAAGATTTTGGCCAGTAGGACCAAAATGTTCTCAGGGTAGTTTCCAGGATAACTTCTGCTACCAACAAACTTCCCAGCCTTAAGTAGTTAGTTACCTGTAGGTGGCCAAGATCTGGAAGGCACCAAGGATTAGTATTCACAGGGTGTTGCTCTGGCAAAAGAACCTAACACTGTCATGGCTATCGGCAAGAAAGCAGAAATTTGAAATATTTTTAAAAAGCCCCATTTCTGGATATTTTCATGCAGTCAGAAGCTCATATAATAAAAAACGATTATGATTCTTTAGAAAACAAAATTCTAAATGCCAGTGTATGTTATTGCTTTACAGCTGCTGGCCAGAAAAGTAAAATGCTACTACGACCTTAATTTTTTGAAACGCACACTTCATCTCTCAGCTTTCACCCACCCACCCACAAACTTTTATCAGTTTTCATCTTTGAGAGGACTGACCCAATTTTCTTTGTTTTCTGCCTTTAGCTTGTCATTTTCTTTTCTCAAATTTTCTTTTTGACAGTTTCTTACAAAAGCCTCTGCAGGAGTTTAATAGGTATTACTGCCTCCATCAGCAGAACTTATGGGGAGTGTAGTAGTATGGAGAGTTTAATATTAGGAAATAATTAACCAGGGTGTGTTTAATAGCATAATTTATTGAAACAAATGCTGTCAATCAGAGGTAAAATTTCCAAAGATGTTGTCTATATAAAACTGGGGGGATGACAGACGACCCACCAAAATCCTGAAGCTTGTATGAGTACGCAGAATCAAAGCTGCCAATAGTCACTAATGATATGTCATGATGGAGGTACAAAACAAGGGAAAAGCCACCCCAGTAGCTTTTGCCTTAATTTTCTGTTGGGCAGCGTTTTACCATTCTGCAGTCTCAGAACAGCTGAGGAACAAAGTTTGGCATTCTAGGATGCCAGTAATTTTGGCATTCTAGGATGAAAAGTGGAAAGGGTAATGCAGTTCTTTTGTAAGGAAGGAATATATAGGTGATAGGAAAAAAATCCAATATAATGGATTTTAATGTAAAGCAATTTCTTATTTGTAAATTTGCTTCATCTGCAGAAAAGTAAACACAATGAGAAAAATGTAATGCTAGGTAAAACCTTGTGCTGAATTTTTAATACATCTATTTGACCTTCTGTATGTGGGGCTTGGGGCTGCTGCCTACCCCTCCCACTTGTTTAAACACCCTCCCTATGCTCTCTCAGGTATGTCACAATAAAATTAAATCCAGACCTTATTCTCAACAGAGCTGTGGTACCCTGCAGCTGAACCACAGAGGATTTGCTGCAAGAGCCCACGCCCTTTCCCACCATGAGACCCCAAAGCTGCCATCGCTGCCTCTCCTGTGGCTGTGGCTCTGCCCTGCCCTGATGCTGAAGCCCAGGCAAAGCCCATCAGCAAAGGCTGTGACTTCCCCAAGCACCCGAGAGAATCCTTGGAGCTCTTCTTCAGAGCACTCCATTAGTTCCCTCTTAAACAGCTTATTATTATTATTAAATGATCTCTAGAGGTCCCTTCCAACTCCAACAATTCCGTGACGATCATACTGATGGATAGGAGAAGCTTGAAAGAGTCTAGCAAAGACTGAACTGGAAGATACTGTTAGAAGTTTACTGTTTCTGATCATTTTACAGCAAAAGTATTTCCCCTTTTCATTAATCGTTACACTGTTTCAGATGATTAATTAGTATTTTACCCTGAACAAATTACTCAAAACCCTTCTGAATTTAAGAGGCAAAAAAAGACCATGGGAACTCTAGAAAAGCAGCGGAGCACATACATAGGCTTCTCCTCTCCACCCAGTCATGACTTTCTCTTCAACTTCTCATATAATAAATTGTCAAGCCCCAGTTACTTCATCCCATTTCTGACCACCCCTTGCCCTGCAGCCACACTCGGCCGGAGCACAGCGCGTCCCTAACACCTCCCCAAAAGTTGGTGCTTACTGTTCCATGCAGCACTCACATGGCATTTAACCCAGCCTGACTTCCAAATTTCTCTTAGAGTGTGTAGTAATTGCTTTAAGCAGTAATTTGTTTGAAAAGTGAGAGAAAATTAGCTGCAGTGCATTAAATAATGTGTTAATAATTAAGCATGTATAACATGTATATGGTTATATGTGTGTTCAATGAACATGGCAGGATCAACCCTATTTAATGTTGGCTCCTGAGCCTTTCCCTGGTCACCCCCTGTGCAGGACTCACCTGTTGATAACTGCTTGTTTGGTACAGGTTACTACTTTTAAAAATGGACAAATCTAAAGTGCCCCAAGGCCTGCTGCAAGCAAAATGAGCTTTAATCAAACTGGCAATTCTGATACGGGAATTCATTTTTGGATCATTCATCATTCACTGCTACCTGCTACAAAAAAAGAGAGGCCAGATTCAGCTCCCATTACAGTGAAGGGCAAAGACCAGCTACAGCAGCTTCAGTTATTTAAAACCTAGTCATTTCCTTCCCGAAGGTAAGCTTTATTTGTTTCTGTCCAATACACTGTTTTAACTGGATTTTGTAGAAAGACAGCCAGCCTCTTCTAGTGATGTGAAACCCCAACGCATACTATGAAGCAGTTTGTTGCAACTTCTGTTAATGGATTAAAGATTTAAAAAAAAAACCAACAAACAAAACAAATTAAAACATTAGTACACCAGTTTTGTCATGTAAACATTTTTAATGAATACATAAAAGCACATATAAAGCAAACGATTAAAACAAAATTATTGTTACAACCACCATAAACTATATATAAAAAAACTTTTTACAAGCGTATTGCTTGCACAGCAGGCTTTTACAAAACAGTGTCTCACGAGCAATACCACTCCCTGAAAACTAATGGAAATAAAAATCACAGTAAGTATTGGCTTAAATCACTTTATACACTAGTCAGACTGGCATTGATTAAAAGTACTTTTCAAAGTCTTCATGGCGCTGTAGTACACATTAAAGCTCACACAAAAAAAATATGACTAGAGTTCAAGTGCAAAAAGGAAAAGAAAAAAACAGATGCCTGGATATTCTGGGATATTCTGACAATTGCATCGCTCCATGTCATCAGTTAAAACCCGTGCAGCTTTATCTTATTTGTAGCTCCCCATCTCATCAGGGCCTGGACTGGGTTTGGAACCCTGGTTCTGCTCAATTTGAGAAGAACCTCAGCCCCAGAGCTCCCCACAGCCTCCAGCTGGAGGGAGGGAGGGGAAGCCTGGCGTCCCCCTTCCATATTCCCGGCAGCCAAACACAGATCTACCGGAAAAGAAACACAGGAGCGAGGCTTCATACAGGCAACAGGAGAACGTTACAAGGTTGCATACAAAACTAAAGCAAAATCTAAGAGAAAAACTGATTTAATCTTTTTATCTTTAAGCCTGAAGCCAGACTTAAAGATTATTATTGTCTGTCACTCACAATATCTGTGTTGCTGCAAGTGTATCACAAATGTAGTTTAAAAGTTTAGTACGTTAATGCATGATGTTAGACCAGGACAGAAAAGTTCTTATTTCACAATCCAAACTTTAGTAGGAAAAAAAAAATCATAAACAAAAGAATTACAAAAGCATGAACAGCAGCATAAAGGAAACAACCCAGCTCTCAGTACATACTGAGATTGAATACAGGCTACTATCTCTGAGGTGCCAGAAAGATTTGATCTGTTTAACAAACTTGCTTATGCTCTTTACAAAGGTTTAGATAAATATTCTACAAAGATTGGGAGGCAAATAATGTATAGTTGCACTACTGTCTTGTGTGCTTTTTAAAATGTCTGCACCACAGTTTCTTTCTGTCACCCTTGTAATATCTTCTTTAATACAATACAGCTGTGCACAGCAATAGTTTTGTTTGGAATAGTCTACCTTAAAAAAAAAATGCTTAGAAGTACAAAATTCAAGCTGTTTTTGATTAAGTTATCTAAAATCTTGATGGAGCAAGGGGAACAATGGCAAATGCATTTGCTGCCCCTTAGAGGAGAAGGAGTAATTCTGTACATTCCAGTATTTCTATTTTTATTTACTCCCATGGGACTCCCACGCACTCTTAATTTAACTTCAGAATTCCAGGGGCAAGGGAGAACCTGCTCCACGGGAGAAGAGGAGGCCACCACACAGTCCCTGCTTTGTTCCTACCCCACCTTTCCATACACAATAGTGAATATTATTCATTAATGTACTTTTCAGCTCTGGCTGAAAAGATGAAAATGCCTCCACAAAGAATTTATAATGTGTTTTGCTTGAATGTCAGCCCTAAATCTGTACAAAGAGCGAGTGTTGTCTTGGCATTCCAGTGCTTGCTGGTGTGGGTAGTTGAGATACACGCTCCCACGGGGGCACAAGCTGACTGAAAAAGGAAGATTGCAAGAAAGGCAGCTGCAGAATTGCTTTGAAATGCTTCAAAAAAATTTATCAGAAGAAAGTGCAAGGAAATAAACACTGAAGCTCTAGGTACTTTTTGATTTCAAGCCTTTGAAAGTCATCCCTTTAAGGTGCTTTTCATGGTATCTTATCTACCAAAGGCCTGTTTACTTAGTGGAGCCTGGAAAATGGCCAAGGGACTTTATTCTGCTTCAGCTCATCCATGAACACCATCGTCTGTCCGTGCTCTGACACTCTACAATATTCAGCAAGTGGCAACCATTTAGGTTTTAAGCACAAATAAGCCATCTAGATTTCCTCTGTATACACATGGATAAATAAATGACACCACAAGCGTCTTCCTTGATACAAGAAACCAAAAGGCATTGATTCAAAGGCTGAATAAATAATAAGTTGAAGCAACTGTCAGTGGCACTCGCTCAATATTTTCCCCACTGAAATCCTCCTACGACAGAGCTTCCTGGGACGTGTTTTCCTCCATCAATGTTATCATTGTGTGACACAGTGCCAGCGATGCTTTGGCACAGCAAGTCCTAATGTGACTGACTTTTGCCAAGATAAAAAAAAAAAACAACTTCTCTGTGCTTCCAGCTGAGATCTGCAAGCCAGGACTATGTAACATTATATGTTGTTCTTAAAAAAAATTTAAAAATATTTACTTCTGCTAGGTGAAAAAAAGAAAAAAAGTTAGAATTGTCCATGATTCTGTACTGTTTTGCAGACATTTGAGTGCTTCAAACTGGCATTTACTGAAGAGCAACAGAGCAAGATGGGTGATATCCTGCCCTCTCATACCTAACTACATAGAGATCTGTGGAGAATCATAACAATCCTGTTCACACCGCAGGATGAAATACAGGATCTGTACAACTTGCAGCCATTTTTCAGTCATCACTACAAAGAAGTGAGCAGCTGGTTGGTTTATTGCTAAGCAAGAACGTACATACCTCTGTATATTATCTATGTGGAATCAAAGTTTTTGGTATTGTTTCCTTGGTGCACAAAGAACATGTCATATACTATTTTTCATCGAGTACCACAGTATATGAATAAACCAGCAAGAGTTGAGCTAGCCAACCAGGTTCCAGAAAAATAACCATGTTGGGAACAGTCTCTGATATTTCCAGTAACGGTAAGAAAAGTGGTTTTCTTCATTCTCACAGTAACTGCTTGTTGCGTGTGTTGAGTATTAGGTACCTACAGAAATGACTGTGTAATTGCTAAACCTCTGTCATAAGCATTATGCTCCTCAGTTCATAAATGCAAAAAAGAGGAGGACCAAAATGCACAGCTTTGCCTAGAACCACCTACCAAGTGTGAGAAGCTTCTGGTTTTAAGTTTCTGGAGTATTTTTCATCCAGTGGGCTCTACATTACAGCAATTCTCCAGGGAAGGGCTACTGTACTTTGTGCTTCTGAGTGCACAGACAGCCTGCTGCTCTTGTATCATTACTGATCAGTTTCAAACCAGAGGGCAGCAGGTAGCCTGTCCTGGTGCAACACTATGAGAGAGTCCCTCTGGGAAAGCTGCACGTGCTAACGTCAAGGGTAAGAACTCCTGAACAGCCAGCAAAGCTTGTCAAAGGTTATGGAAATATCTGGGCCCAGACAGCACCCATGAGTGTTGCTTTTTTGCAACACACATGCTTGAGCAAGACATTAACCAATATAATCAGCTAGAACAAAGGTTGTACAGCCCCGCAGTATTTCCACTCCAATGCTTATGTAGTGTGTGAACACACAAACACAAGACTCTACTTATCATTTGCAAGGCAAAGGGTACAGTGAAAGTATCTGAAACGTTGCCACCCACCCAACAGTGAGCTAACCTGCCACCCGCATAAATTATCAGAGGTGGTGGGTTAATCCTGGAAAAGGAAAGAATTCAAGTAATATCCTTTCATCAATACCTTGTTTTTCAGTTCATAAGGAAGAAATGGTTACACAATTTCTA
Organism: Jacana jacana; assembly: GCA_013400555.1. Lineage (NCBI taxonomy): Eukaryota > Metazoa > Chordata > Aves > Charadriiformes > Jacanidae > Jacana > Jacana jacana. Next base: position 26,589 of record VZTM01010379.1, on the reverse strand, counting down.
ATCTGAAACGCTTGGAATAGAATTCTTCCCTCCTTGCAGCTGGACTATTTTGTACACTCAGGATCCTATCTGTCAAGCCATCTCCTCAGCAGCCAGCTATCAGCTGACCTTAAAACATGCTCTTGCACAAGCAGGCTGAGGATCTGGCCACAGTTCTTTTTCTATTTCCAAGTCTGTCCCTCAGTTAGTGCCAAACTATCTAGAGTTTCTCTTGCTTTTAGTGCTCTCATCCAGCCCTGTTTGGCAAATATTTAAGAACAACACACAAAAGCAGACTGACGTTTCTCCAAACAGCAGAGCATACAAATGCATACAATGCATCACATTAAATGTTCAGAAAAATCCCTCTCAGTAATGTTTCTAGAGCCACCTGGATTTCTTATACTCTCGTTACTCCCCAGAGTAGCTCCTCTTGCTTCCCAGAACTATGCTTTTTTTTGTTGTTGTTTTCAGTTTAAAGCCAAGCATTACATTTACACACCTGCAAGTACTGTCTTGCTGGCTAAGTCAACTCTTGCAATTCTAGCAGTTACACCTTCCTTGGAGTCCCCCCTCCCCTTCTGTTTAATTGAACTTGATTTTGCTGTGGCTGCGCAGTTCTCTATTCCTCAGAGCTCACCTTGCCCGAGCCCCGCCGGGGAACGTGTCTTTCACCTCCAAAGAATCTGCCCAGCGAGTCAAGTAGACCTGAGTCTCTGTGCCTTGGAGATCCATGTCTAGCATGGTCTGTAGTGCTCGCAGAGGCCATTTTTGATCCGTGCCGGAAAGAGGAGCGTTTTTGTGAAGCCATCAAATCCGAATTCTCTGAAGCTGCTGCACTGTCCTCTTGGATGGTTTGTAGCTCGTCTGACTCTGAGGGCCGATCTTTGAAGGTGTTGTCTTCTCTTCCTGGGGCATCTCGGGAAAAGAGGCGGATCAAGTGGGGGCGACCAGTCGTGTCAGCTGGGTTGGCCTCAGGCCAGGCATTCTTCGGGTCTGCTGTGCCTTTGGAGTCTGTCACCGCTGGGCTCTTCGTGGAGGTCCCATTGTTCTGGTTCACATCTGCCTCTCCTGCAAACAACAAGGATGAGATATGAATACAGGCCTGTGACAAACAGCCCTGGAACAATGCTGCTTTCTTTCCCTTGCCTTGAGATGCCCATTTCATACAAAACCCATAATATGTGCAGTTGGAATGAAACTATGTGCTCTACCAGCCTTTAAGAACATTAAGCTATCTTGGAACCGAAACCAGGATGTTCTCACACAAAATTTGCAGTAGTTCTAGGTGTTTTTTTTTTAACGAGAAGAATTTGTAAATGCCTCAATAGGTTGTTAGAAACACAACTGAAGCTGATTTTATTCACATGGAAAGCTTACTGATGAGGAAACTTATTGGTTACAGTATCTGAATAATCAGAATTCCCGTACTTTCCTTTGAGGACTGCAACTCGAACACGTGCCAGTTTTCTTCAAAACAGGAAAAAAAAAAAAGATATTAAAGTGGCATCACAGGACTGTGCCTTCTCAAGTGCTTGTTCCCAATCTACATTGTCAGAGCTTTTGTACCCGAAGGTTTTGTCCCCATTTGGAATCCCTCACTGTAATTTCAAACTGATCAAACAAATGTAATGAGGGAAGTTGTTCAGTCACTATTTAAATTGTCCTCGCTTCCAAAAAGCAGAGAATGCTAAACTGCAGTTTCTGCTTGGCCTCCCATGGTAGTTTTTCTCCATGTATGATCCTGGCAGTCAGCGTATGAAGTCCCAGCACTGATACTGAAAGGCCTAGAGCAGAACTGTCTGAAATTTGTACTTAGTGCTTGTGAGAAGTGCCAAAAAAGATTATCAGAAACTGATGAGCTTTCGGCCAAACTTCTATGGATCATGTCTGCTGCCTCCTCTGCAGTGGGGTGTTTATGCAAGCAGAAAAGTATCTGAAAATAATCAGCTGCAGCACACTTAGCCTTTAGCCTGTTTTAGCTCCTTCTATCAGTGACACAAAAAAAAATGATGGAGGTTTTCAATCTATACCATTACTCCTACTGTTCTAAAAGAAACCACACCCCCTGAGGAATATGTCTTACCTCCAAGAAACATCAAAAGAATATTAGTAGGACACTGCCTGAGATGCAACCTCCAGAGCTGACACCTCCCACACACTCACCCCGTGTCTGAAGTGTTTTTTGGAGGTAATGGGGCTCAACATTTCAGAAATGAGTTAGTCACATGTTACCCTTAGGGTCTTCTAATCACTTTATTAAATACCCATTTGAATCAGTCTTGTGCCATGGGAGGGATAGGATCTAGCAAATACTGTTATGTTTTCAAAGTACTCCAGGCTCAAGTTCCTTGCTGATTCACCAGAGCAATTTTAACCTTGACACAGTAATTTCCCATCATTTTGCTCCCCCACGGGGCACAGACAAACCTTTTCTCAGGCTGAGAAGAATTGTGAAATAATTTCAAGGATAATGACCCGAGACAGCAGTGGCAGCTTCTGCAAATACATGCCAGTCCTTAGTTTACAATTTGATAGTAATCAGCCTGCTATGGTTTTTCACAGAAAAAGCATAACATNACCTAGAAAACGTTGGGGAATTGCAAGAAAATTTTCATTGGTTAAAAGGTTTAAAAGCCTTTCTCAGGAATACAATTACTTAACCAATGTTAGTTGTCACTGAAGACCACATCAATGGGGAACGGGAAAATATTTGCTGTCAATTTTGGGCTTTGGGTTTTCTGGAAAAGATCTTTTCAAAGTTATTAAAAACTATTCAAGCCCCCAAATTATTTTCTTCATCAAATGAAAGTAGCTAACATGGATATATGACACATTCTAAAACTGCAAAACATTTTATATAGCAACTCTTAAGCCTAGATTCTATACCATAATACGAATCCATTCAAGGACAGAAAAAGAGAAACAAACAAAAGAGCTATTGTATTTAATTAAATGCATTAACAAAACACCAGAGCATCTGCATACTAATATTTTTTACAACAGCTCTTCTTTGTGTCACTGAATACGGGTATTGGTAAGCAACAGAGAAGGGTATTTGTGCCACAGAAGTAGCTTCTCCCAATGCATACGCAGTGAGCTATAAAGTATAAATCTTTCTGTATGCTTTATCTCAGCAATGAAAGCACACGTTTAAGTTTTCCCCTGCATTTTCTGCATGCTCAAGTCTTCTCTAATACTTATAAATACATAACAGAGAGATATTAACAGTTGAACCAACTAATCAAAGTCTTCAAGTGCATCTGACAATTCACTTTAATAATATCTTAAGGGTATCCAGAATTAATGAAGCATGTAAACATGCTCTTATCTGTTCATTTAGAAACAAATATTTAGACAACTTCTATGAAAACCCATTATAAGTGCTGCACATATGATACTGAGACTCTTTTAAAAGAGAGCAAGATGAAGCTCTCTTGTTCAAATAGAGTACCTTTCCTGTAGGATATCACGTGTACAAAAGAAAGCTTCTCTTGTACACGCGATATGTCTTCAGGCATTTTTTTAAACCCTTGTAAAATGGGTTCAAAATTAAGTGCAGCAAAATGCATTGCCATAGACATTATCCAAAGGCTCTTAAAGTGTCACCTGTTTACACTGTAAGTGACTACAGTCATTGAAAGCTTGCAGGTGGGAGCATGAGGAAAGAACATTCTCACATTAGCCCAAAAGCAGCAGGAGGGAGCCAGATGCTGAGAAGGGATTTAGCACTCCAGGCACAGCCAAGGACCACTCCCAAAGGCAATGCCATCTTTCCACTTCTCCTCGCTCCGTGCAGCTCTGGAGCCTTCTCTGCCGCCAGAGTGAACAACGCCATTTGTTCCCTCTCTTCACAGTGACTCCCCAAATCCTCTCTCTACCCAAGTGATTCCATATATCCATATGGAATATGGATAGATCAAAAATTCTGAGCAGTCTCTTAATCAAAATACAAATTCCAAAGGTGCTTTCAATGAAGCAATATTAAAGTCAAAGCCCCACTGCCTTTATTAGGAGTTAAGTCACATATAAGTATTTTCAAAGCTTTAAGGCTTTAATAATGAAGAGTTTATCCCTATTTCTTGGGATAAACTTTTACATAAGCTAATCAGCTGGGACCTCTCAGTCCTGTGGTTCAAACAACAGCTACTGTCAAGCCCATGGAAGCCTGTTTTATACAAAGTACAATCGCTGATGGGGAAGTCCTTGGATACAAATATCCTTGGTAGAGGATATTTGTAGATCACTTGGTAGAGCTCTCCATCATAGTCCCCCCTCGAGTATACAGAAGTCTGTAGTCTTCTTCCATACAGAAGACAACCTAGAAACAAGTCCTTAAACTGTTTTAATGTGTTAAGTTTTAAAAAAAAAAAAAAAGGATTACAAGTTTTTCATCTCCTCCCACTCCTCTCCAGTCTTGCTTTCTTGCAGATACTTGCAATTCCTCTCACATTCTTATTACTGCTCCCTCTACAAATGCTGTAAAATAAATGAGGGAAATGAGGCTGATAAAAGTTGAAGCATATGCCCTGCTTTGGCTTCTCAAGAGAGGTTTAGTGCATCAGGCCAAGCATATGGCAAATATTGATTGTAATAATACATGACAGCAGCTTAAATATTTGTATGAATTCATGGTAATTATGGATTATTTACTCCTTACAAACACCAGAAAGTACATTAATCAAATCTGTAACACCGAATGTTTAATATGTTTTATAGCAGCTACAGATTGCTGAGACTGATTACTAATTTCCTTTTTCTTGGCCTTGTCTCAGTGCATGAATATTAAAATTATCTCACTTAACTTTAGGGACCTTTCCATGTCAACTTAAGTCATGTATATTTATAAAGCAGTGCTCTTCAGTATATGAAATATAATGTGCATTTGTCCTTTTCTACTTTTTTGCTCCTATCTCTTCTATAAGACAAATGGGTAGTTAAATATAATGCAGTACCGTTCTCAACTCTGAGCCAACTACATTTCAGTAAGTTCACCAAAATGCTGATAATAAAATATTAAATAAAACATCTGGAATTTTGTTTTGTATTCACTTACCTGTTTCTAGTCACCTGAAGAAGAAAAGGTTACACCTATAAATTCATCAGCTTTTTAACACCTAAGATTTCACGGATAAGCTGTAGTAGTAAGGCATACGTGCAATGTGTTAGTAAGAGTTTGCCTTGCATTATTTAGAAGGCTGAAAACCACGGAACATGTGACTTTTAGAAACGTATATGGTGATACCAGGACCTTTGAAAGAATGTGAAGGGCAGAAAAAGCACCCATGGTCACTACGTATAAGCTGCAGTTGAGGATTGCCGGGTTCCAACTCTGCATTAAGATGACCATTTCCCAACATGTTGCTTTTCCTTTTTATCCAGTTAAATAGGAAAAAGGAAAAGAACCTTAAGGAATTGTTTTGCAGGAAGTATAGCATAAGGCACCACTGGGAGCCCTAATTCAGCTGCGGCTTTGGACACTGTCATGAAGTCACACACTTCCATTTCTCCTGCACTATCATGTACCTCACTTCTAACTCTAATGTTCTTGAGTAGTTGGGGCAGTGGAGCTTTGGGTACATGTGTAAATGAACAGTCTCAACATGCAGCCGAAATTACACACCCTGGTATACTATAAAACCGGGATCACATGAAAATCAGCCCAATTTAACGCTTAGTTGCCTTGGAAAAATGACCCAACTATTCAGTGCTCAACTGTATCAAGTATCAAAACCCTTCATCCTGCAGCCTGCTGCAGGTCATCCGGCTGGAAAGGCAAGGCCAGTCCTGGCTTCTAGCCAGAGCTCCATTGCTGGAGATGGCACCGAGGAGCCCTGCGCGACTTAACATGCATTGGGAGCACTCCGTGATCAGACTGAAAGGAGAAAAGGGAGTGCAAGACTGGGTGCAAACTGGTAAACTGGTGCTGAGAAAGGTGCAGCAAACAAGGTGACAGATCTGGTTGTTCGCCGAGTTGCTTCATAAAATACAGGAGTTACCTGATCAAACCCCTTGAAGTGGTTCTACTCTCTCCCTCGGGTACCATTTAGAGGCACGATGCAGCTCCTGGTTTGGACTTTCTCTGCAGCACAGAACAGAGTGTCCACAGCCATTAGGCTTTGCTGCACCTAAATACTTGAGGAGAGGGAGGAAAGAATTATATCTGCATTGGTAAATCCAAACTGCAAAGCTTGCTTTATCCTCATAATGCTAAGACACCGCAGACAAAAAATGGCTGTCAGCCTAACTTCACTAATACGGTTAGAAGGCAAGATGCCATCAGACATTTCGCTTCACAGATCTAATTACAGGGTTTGTCTGATGCTTGTCAAACTGTTGGAAATCAATTTTTAACAAATATTTCTGTTTGGAATAGATGGCATGCCGCATAATTGTGAAACAAACAGCTCTGAACACAACTAGAATCGATCTGCTGGTGCTTTTAGCCTTTACACAAACATTTTTCCCATTTCCTAGCAGAACAAATGCAGAGAGAAATGGCAGCGTGTCTCTCAATGCAGATTCACATGAGTTTAACACTCCTGCTGCAGATAGCCAAGCGACAGCTGCCATCACAACTTGCTCTTTTCCTTCCCTTCTTGCCAAAGCTTAACACTTTTAGGGAAAAAAACTCCAACCAAAGGCAGGTTTCCTTTATCACTTCAGAGTAACTGAAGGATGAACAATTTTCTGCACAAGAAACTCAGCTTTTCCTATGGGCTAATCAAGCTGTAGACTGAAGCTCCAGAAAAACGAGAAGCCATCTGCTAAACACAACATGCACTCCTATGACTTTCTTCCCTCGCTGCATACATTAGACATTATAGAGCATGTGAGGCTCTTGCAAGACAGGAATGAAAAGTTGTGAGTGTGTTCCCATTCTGTTGATGAGTTGAGTACACCTCTACACTGATCTGAGGAAACAGTGAAGGAGGGGTCTTTTGTGGCACTAGTTTCCTTACAACAAACCGTAGTAAAAAGTGGAAAACCCCACTTGGCCCAGCATAGACTCATAAATACCCATTACTAAAGAGTTGTATTCACTTCTATTGAAATAAGTTGAAAAAAAGACCAAGTTTAGTTCTGTACTACATCTCGGGTCAATAAATATCCCTGGCTAAGCCTGCTGAAAAGGGTTACACTGCTGTTGGTAAAAGCCCAACACATTTTTAGAGCTGACATTTAGACTGCATTACTGTGGTCAGATGAATGGAACTTCCACTTAAAATTTTAGAGGAAGAGCCCAACAAATGCTGCTTTCCCTGAATCCCTGATACTTCACGGAATACCAGTTCCCAGCCATTCTCTGTGGGCAGCATTATGCCCCCTGAGAGCTACTGCTGGACTGAAACCCAGTAGGTCAAGTAGGATCACAGAATCATACAATGGTTTGGATTGGAGGGGACCTTAAAGATCATAGAGTTCCAACCCTCCTGCCATGGGCAGGGACACCTCCCACTAGATCACGTTGCTCAGAGTCCCATCCCACCTGGCCTTGAACACCTCCAGGGATGGGTTATCCACAACATCTCTGGGCAACCTGTTCCTGCGTCTCACCACCCTCACAGTAAATTTCTTCCTGATATCTAATCTAAATCTCCCCTCTTTCAGTTTAAAACCAATAAAAAGTCCCTCCCCATCTCTTTTGTAGGCCCCTTTCAGGTACTGGAAGGATCTACTCATTCTAGACCTTTGCTAATACCTGAGTCTTGCCATCATTGCTTTAGGCTCCTGAAAGGCCTCACCTCTCCAAGCCCTCCCTCCTCTTTCAGATACTAATTACTACCGTATGAAATGAGTGCAATTCCTCTCACTGGATTTCTGATACTAACCTAAAATGTATTCCAGACCTGTTCAAAAACCCAAAAACATTTGACATACCTTGGCATCAATTCACAAGTAGCTGTTTTACTGGGTAAGAGACCCAGTAAAATTTCTCTTGCAACGAGAAGCAACCTTCTTTTCAAGGGGCCAGTCAATGAAAAACTTGCTGGCTCCAAAAGGTGTCTGTAACACCACTGTTGTGCTTTTGACACTGAGATAAATAAACCTTCCAGGCTGACTTGACAGCTGCCTCTCGGTTCACTCAGAGCACAACAGAGTAGGTTGTGTCTTCCTGAGATGTACCATTTTCAAGACTTCCTTCAGCTATACGAAAGGTAATTCTCAGAGCTCAGGAAGCAGAAAAATCTACCCACAAAGTAGTTTATCCTGAAGGCTGCCAACGTGAGAGAGGTGATCTGCCAGAAACGGCCTCTACTACATACAGTCACTGTTGATCTGCGTAAGGATAATCAAAACCATCAAGCCCCTGCCTGAGGGACAAGAAAGGACTTTTAGATTTTAAGTACTAGGCATAGTGTATGCATCACTTGTACAAGCAGTACCAGTTTGCATGGGGCCCATAGAATAGGGTTCTAATAAATATACTTCTTTCAATATGGGGGCAACCTTATGCTGAGGCAAACTATAAAATTATACACAGCACGACCAGTACATTATGTCCTTTAACAGCAGATATCATGAGTCTTGTCTGCTTTCCTAAGTTTGCCTCTGCAGCAGAGCTAACAACGGTGTACTTGGCACTTAACAGCAGAGGGTTTGGCAGAGAGTTCCTTGTAGCAGGTGGTACTGGTGCTGTGGGGACTCGGTGCTGTGGTATCCCTTTTGGTAAGATAACTCTCCCAACTTTTTCAACTTGCCTGGGAAACCATGACACAATCAATCAAGGACCAGATGAAAACACGCAGGAATGTGACAGCTAGCTGAAATGGTGACACTCCAATAAACATCTTGTGAATTAGCAAGCAGCACATAATTTTTAGCTTTGTTGGCAACTTTATGATTTGAGAGGCCTGGTTCTATAAAACAAATACCCCCCCCTGCCCCCAGAATACACTATATGTTCATTACAGCCCGTGTTCAGCAGTATTGTTCAGCTAAACACAACTAAGTTTTACAGTATTAGTGTGGAAAATGTGGCAACGTTATCCAAATCAGAGATTTTTGATACACCATCACCAGAGGTCCTCCTACTAGAAAACTCTGCGTATTCAGGCTTTTCACCATGGCACACCAAAGTCCTAGCATCTGTGTGTCAGAGGTTCAAAACCCCTTGCAGTCTGTCCAGTAATAACTGAATATTGCTGTGCAGGCTCAAAGTCTGGATATTAACAGGAAGCACATGTGGTTACTGTGGGCTGAAGTGCTTTAACATCCTGTCACCCACAGTGAGGGGCTGCTCTCCGGGAGCCAGGGTGGAGACTTGAGGGAGGAAAACCAATGTCATACTTTCCCCAAACTTGCACACCCTGCATTATTTAAGTTTTTAATTACATCTTTCCTCTTCTACCGAAGAAACGTAGCCCTTCACACAGATGCTCAACTCAAGCAGCAAAATGAGTAGTGGCAGCAGCTCAAATAGCCACGTTCATTCTGGCCACGTCAAAGCCAGCCAGTTAGCAATGCACTTAAACCATAGGAACCATAGCAGTAATTGCATACCAACTCGACGCCTTCTCCTATTACAGATGATGATGAAGCTGAAAACCAGAGGTAGAACAGATCTTGTTTTCTTAAACCCATTCTGAAAGTCACATCAGATTCGACATGCAAGAAATGAGCTGGAGGGCCTAAGTTACACATTGTCAGGCTACATATGCATTTCTGTAATTCAGGGATTCATCTTAGTAAGAAATTACCAGTTACTCTTAACTTTTGAAGCCTAGCAGAAGAGCTTTCTACTGAGCCATCTGCTGCCATTACCTAACTGCTTGGACCAACTGCATGTAAAGCAAGCCACCTCTTTGGGAATATATGGCACAAACCATAACAAAGTCCAGAGCCATCTGCTTTTTGCTCTTTGCCTAATGAGTGTCTGACAGTGGTGTGTGCTTGTAAGTGCATTTCAATAAAGAAATATGCAAGTAAAAAGAAGCATTAAAAAAAATTAAAAATACTTCCTGTAGTAAAACGGGTTTTTGTCTCAAGCTTGTAATTAAACCCAATCCACTTGATTGCACGACCTGCCGTGCGCTCCGCATGTTTTCAGAGTCGGTGGCTTGGTTATCAGTGCCCCTAATTGACAACCAAGAGCTGAAACAAAGCCCACAGGGTGGCCTACCATGGCAGAGGAATGCAGCAGTGTAGGCCTGGCTCGCGGCCTCTCTCTCTTGTTTTCCAGAACTTCTGGCATCGCCTCCCTTTGCTGAGGGTGACAAAGGAGAGTACAGAAAACAAAAAAGCCTGTGGTTGAAACCAGTGGGACTTGCTATGGCAGAAATTTGGAATCTATGAGAAGCATGTGGCAATTCTCCACACAGCCTGCAGAGAGTTTATTAAAAACCTAACCAAAGAATTTTATCTACCCACTGCTTCCAAAGAAAAGCGTTCCTTTGTCTTACTAGAACATATAGGTTTGTTTTAATACTGAGTATCTCACAAAGGGTCCACCCACATGAAAGCGAGCTTACCATCATTTGTAATGAACTTGTAATTTCATGTTCTTAAAAAGGAAAAACTAAATCACCTGTTTGATCCATCAGCATTTGTCCACTTCAAAAATTGTGGAACGGATGAGTATTAAAGTCTGCTCGATTATTCATCTTTTCTGCTATGGTCACACTGAGCCTGATTAATCATTACGTTACAAAGCCTGTACGTACCCCCCACACCTCAAACTAGCAGCACAACAAAATAACTACCACCTACTTCAGATTTCACAACAACTTTCACTTGTGCATTTTTCACATCAGTTACGGTTTCCTGAAAAATAACCGACTCCTTTTAGCGCAACTGACTCTACAACAGTACAGTTAGATTTCTTTCATAACACATAGAGTAACAGGGCCTGAAAATCAACAGAAAACGAGAGGTTGGTGAAACGAGTGAGGTGAGGACAGTGACTGAACCGGCTGGTTCAAAGGAATTTGCTCTGAGCATGGTAAGTGGTACAAAATAACCAGCTGTATGATATCTTCTGTTAAAACCCATCATGTGGCCTCTGCAAAAGAGGGCTGGATAACATTGCTGGGTTTTCTTAACTAGGATTAAGTATCTGAGTGGTAGATTATTATTTGGGGAGTATAAACTGCAGAATAAAATACAGTTTTAAATAAGTTAACCAAATATGCTAACTTCAAGAAACACACTTTGATCATGGCCACAGGGAAACTAACCACAGTGTCAGGCTACAAACCTCTATTTATAATTACTTGCCTTTCAGTCCTACAGAAGAACACTGTTCATGTGTGTTATGTTTTCCCAAGACCTACTACCTAAACATACCCCATCAAAAACTCTCTGCAACAGTGAATACAGCTTTCCAGATGTGCCACTTTGGGGATGTTCTGCATTTCAGATTTTTTGTCTGCCTGACAATGCTTACTCTAAACAGATTTGAAAATGTAGTCACATAATAATATGGGACTCCAGAGGGTGACAGTCAGAATGACCACTCTGAAGATAAACCCCAAATCCAGGTTACTCAGAGGACAAACTGCACATGCTGAAGTCTGTCCAGAAACCAGCCACACCTGAGCGCATTCATGACGAGGATGCTCCCAGGGCACAAGCTCCCAAAGCTGTGTTTGGCCAGTCTTCTGATTCAAAGTCTTTGTGCATGCCCTGGCACAAGGAACATGGCATCCAAGGACAATGCATCCTGCTGACTGCCATGAAGGAAGAGGGTTTTTTCCACCATGCTCTGTCTTGTTTGTCAAAACAACTTTGTCTGGAAGCTGCATAATGGAGGCCATCAGCGTAGACTTAGGGGCAGAGCCATGTAACTGCCATGCCAGAACAAGGAGGGGGTATGAGAACATTGTAGTACAAGCAGTACACAGTGGACAGTTTGTTAAACTATTAGCAAAAAAATATTTCAAGGCCTCTGTACTTTTATAATCAATACAATTAAAAACCCAAGAGTCTTAGAGTTAGTTTGGATCACACAGAAATGACAAACTATTCACAGCCTTCTCAGTGAAGTAATTTCCTCAGTGAAGAAGTCTGATATCCAAAGAAACGTTTCTCAGAGGGAAGCTCTAATACGTGCCTCAGCAATTGATAGAAGCTTTGATTAAAATGTCTGCCAGGCAAAAAAGGGACATGCTAGAAGGAAGCCTTATCTCCAGAACTTATCATAGGTTTTATAGGAGGCAATATCTTCTTCATAATAGCCTCAAGTGCAGTCCTAAATCCAGAATAAAGAATACTTGAAACCATGCAGGAAGTTCCAGCAGTATTTGCTGGAATATTTGCTGGAATTCATTGTTGTATTAACAATGAATACAAGGGACTAAAGCTGTCTGCACTGAGTCTGCCCTGACCCAGCGGCACCGGGTCTTACAGCAAGAGAGATTATTCCACAGAAAGAATGTAAGATATTGGCAGAGAACTGAGAATAAGATATTTGGAAGAAAGATACCAGAAAGAATGAGATGAGCGTTTCTTTTGATGACAGAGAGGTTAAGAAAAAACATGAACTTAGGTATTTATAGGCAGATATAAATCACCTCTGTCTAGCCTGCAAGCAATGGCCAGCATTTAGCAGGGAATAAAGAAACATGTTACAAGAATTTACATGGAAAGACAGGATACTCCACAGTGAACCACAGAATCCACAGCCTTAAATGTATGGATGTAAGTCTTCCAACCCTGAAGGAATGAACCATATTTACACTTCCAAATTGTCACACCATCCTTCTGCTTTCCCACATTAAGCACCCCCTCCCCTCTGTGCCCCCCACCAGTTGCCAGTCCTTCTTCCCACCTCCTCTTCACTGGGCCCCTGAACCAATGCTGCTGACTGAACCAACCTGCCATGTCACCTACCCGACTCCCACAAGCTCCACCTCCCTCTCCATACTGCTGCAGGCTTTAGCAGGCTTCTTCTGGACCGAACTCCAGATGATCTCTACAAAGCAATTCACCCCTGTAACCTCTCCCGATTGCGAAGCCCAATACCAGTCAGAGCCATCAGAAGCTAGTAAAGTAGATAACACATACTCACTTCTAACTCAATTAGAAGAGTCACAAGGCTAAAGCACTACCTCTCCTAATTTATGCTGTGAAACGCTTAACACCCACATACATCTTACACCTTATTGTGAGAGTTAACACACAATGTCTAAATTCAAAAGATTTCCACTTGGAAAATAAATACTGCATGGGCTTTTGCCCCTTCTCAAATTCTCCTGCTCCTCTGCATTACTCACTTTTGCCTACATTAACTAAGAGCTTTCAATGTCATCTAACAATACATTTTGTGAATGTCTTTCCAGCAGTGCCCCATCAACCCTCTACCGATCAGCTAATGGAGCACTGCTGGATCAGCATCTGCCCACGGTTCTCATAAATGTTGCTTGGTTGATGCCACAGATTAATGCAGTTTTGGAAGTTTGCCTTATCCTCACTGAGAGAAGAAATACTTCATTTCTCATTCTTCCCAGAGGAATTGCAATGGCTGTACTAACACAAAGATCATCCAGTTTTGCCTCCCGCATTTCCCAGTTACAAGTAGGTTTCTCCCCATTTCATTTTTACAAGCTCTTCTATATATATGAAAGGAAAACAAAGCATTTCTGTATCAGCTGAAGGAGGGGGTAAAACGACAAGATTTCCAAAGCAGTTGGTACCATCTGTGCAGGACGAAATCTCACATTTCTAAGAGATGTATTTACCTGGTGTTTGCTAGACTGACAGCAAATGTACTCTGCCCATGCATCAATTCAAAAGCCATCGTGTTTGCCGTGCACTTGAGGCCAACTGAAAGTTGTACAGCTTCTGTAAGGCAGAAGGCATAAGGAGTTCAATCCAAAGAGAGGCCAACAACTAGCTGAGGCTTAGCACAATGCTAGCCTGGCTTCCCTTCAGCAGCAAAACACAGCCTCACAGCACACCCAAACTGGTCACAAGCGCGGTGCATAGGCTTATCGCGGCCTCTTTCATGGATTAATTTCCAGTACACAGCCTGGGCAATCACTAACCCCTCAATATCGTTCTGCTAGACCAAAGGAAAACCAGATGAACTGGCACTGAAGGAGTAATTTTTCACTACTTTTAAAGATTTAAGTGCGGCTCAGCTACTGCTAAAATTATTTGTAAATTTAGTGCGTGACTGAACTTTACACTATAGTGTAAAAAAAAAAAAAGTGATTGATAGTGAAGTCTATCAGGAAGGACAACATCTTTTTATAACATACTATTTATATGTAACTTTTATGTACTTTTTGCATACTAATAGAAAGCAGAAAAATTAAAATTCCCTACCCCTCTCACCTTCATGTGTTCATTTCTGCTTATTTCAAGGTCTAGATGGCAGATAGTTTTAAAAGAAGTCTTCTGTTCTCAGCTCCGCTGGCAGGAACGGTACCCACTTTTCTCCTTACCACAATACTTTATCCTGATGTCAAACTTTCTTCCAAACATACAGACACAAGTTTGAACCTCTTCTCCCTCATGCCAGTATACTCCAGACCAAGATGGTTGAACATAAAAGCCTCATGCTATCATAGCCAGCGTTCAGTGGCCTTCAGTATAACAGTTGGTTTAACTTATCTCACTTATTTTGCCTAATCTGATTATTGTTTTGCCTGAAACATGTAAAATAAAATCTTAAAATAGCCTGTGTTTCCCTTTGCTGAACTCCCAGGTATGAACATGCATACGAGGAAAATTTCCTCTAACAAATTCTATTGAATTAATATGATTTCTTCATGCAAGCTGACAATTGCTGTCAATCCATAATTTTTTTTTTATATAAAAAGCTAGTTAGAAAATTCACATGAATGCTTTGCTCCCTCTCTGTAAAACTAAACCTCTCCAACCTCCACCAAGTGATAAAGTTTCCAGCTGTTGCTTTTTCAGTTTGTTTCACCTTTGAAAGAAATACTTCTTAGAGTCTTAGTCCTATCTTTCCCCACCCCAGAATACATGTTATAGCAATGAATGTACAAAGACCGGTTTATATATTCACAATGAAACAGACTGAGCTTAGCATAGAGGAAAGCATTTATTGTGTTTACCACCATATTTACTGTGGTAAGCGGCAATGATGGTGAGTGTCAATTAGCATCCCCATCACTGCAGCCAGAAAAATCTGCCAAATGAGAACAAAATTCCTGCTATCACTGAAGCACATTTGTAGGGAAGCAGTTTGTTTAAACAGTGCTATGTTAGAAGAAATAAATAAAATCTCAGAAAAATCTGAATCATGTATTAGACTTAGGATTCGTAGCCAGCAAAAGCACAAGGTAATGGGTCCTAGCAACATAGCCAGGGAGCACACCAAACCCAGTGGCACTGCAGGAATACCAGTCTCTATAAAAAACTATCACAATTTACATCATTCCTCTCTTTAATTAAAGACATACATACTTAGCTTTTCAGCTGGATTTTACCTGAGATAGTGTGCTCTTAGTCAGAAAACCACTCAGGAAATTATTAGGAAATCCAAAAGCTGTTAAAAGTACATCTAAGCACACAACGAAAGTCCCTTTCTGCCTCTCAGCTAACCACCTGTCAGAACAGCCTTTTAGATTTCTGCTTTAATATTTTAGCAACTAACCTCAGCTATTCTAGGTCTTTAGAAACTCCATCCCACTCTCCATCATCATAAACCACATTATACACTTCTAAATATATGAATAAACCTGTTCTCATCTAGACTAGGCCACATTAACCATGTTTTCTATACACTAACAAATCATTGACACTAGATTGTAAATGATAACTATTTTTTTTTAAGTTAAAAAAACAACCCAGCACTTTTTCCCCCCCGCTGAACACTTGTGTGCTGTACCATAGTTCTAAATGTGACTCAATGCTATACGAAGAACAATGGTGACAAACTGTATAAAACCGCGGCAGTGATCGATGGTACTTTACACAATATCTGCTTTTCAGTAGCAGCATTCTAAGAGTGAAAAACTGCTTGCACAGTACTAAGCCTTGTACCAGTTCGTGGGAGTTACTGCTATTAAAGAAGAAAGAAAGAAAGAAAGAAGAAAAAAAAAAAAGAATAGACAAACTTTATCTTGCTATCTGAGTATGTATAAAGTCACTTTTTATTTGATGAAGAAAATGTACTCATCTAAAAGAACTATTAGTTCTGAAGACTAAAATTATAGTACAATCAAGCTACGTGTGATCTGAAATATTTTATCAGGTAAGAAAAGCTGTAACTGCATTTTTCTAAGTGTAATTTGTGTAAATTCCCCTCAATCTACCCAGCAAGTATGAGAATGAGTAAAACTTGTAGAATAATTTACGAAGAGCCTAGAGTGATTCAATAGGTTACAGCACTTCAATAGGTGGCAATTCAATAGGTGGGCAGCACTTGTATATAACAAGATGCACAATACACAGAATCATAGAATCATATAGGTTGGAAGAGACCCTTGGGATCATCAAGTCCAACCATCAGCCCTACTCTACAAGTTCTCCCCTACACCAGATCCCTCAACACCACATCTAATCTGCTCTTAAACACAGTCAGGGATGGGGACTCCACCACCTCCCTGGGCACCTGATTCCNCCAGCACCCCCAGGTCCTTTTTCTGCCAGGCAGCTCCAGCCACACTGCACCAGCCTGTAGCGATGCATGGGGTTGTTGTGGCCCAAGTGCAGGACCTGGCACTTGGCCTCATTGAAGGCCATGCCATTAACATTGGCCCATCTATCCAGTCTATCCAAGTCCCTCTGTAGAGCATCCCTGCCCTCAAGCAGATCAACACTCCCACCCAACTTGGTGTCATCTGCAAACTCACTAATAGTCTTTTCTATATCCCTATCGATATCATCGATGACGATATTAAAAAGGAAAGGCCCCAGTACTGAGCCCTGAGGAACCACTTGTGACCGGCCGCCAGCTGGATTTAACTCCATTGAGCACCACCCTTTGGGATCATCCTTCCAGCCAGTGCTTGATCGAGAAGATCATAAGCCCATCCAGGCCATGAGCAGCCAGTTTTTCCATAAGAATTCTGTGGGGAACAGTGTCAAATGCTTTTCTAAGCTCCAGATATATTATATCCACTGTCTTCCCCCATCCCCCCCATCCAACAGTCAGGTCACCACACACTCCTAGTTACCCCACCTGAAGATGCAACCCCAGGAAGCCAGGCGATACCATGCCTGCCTTTTGGAAGCAGAGACTGCAGCCCAGGCCAAGCAGAAGTCACATCGCAGCCCTCAGCCCCACTGACAGTCCAACCCATGAACCTGGCCGATGCCTGGAGAGGGCCTGGTGCTCCCCTAACCTGGGATCCACAGCCTCCAGCTGGCAGGTCCTCAGAAGCAGCAGACCCATGTCCTCCTGCAAAAAGGCTCAACAATTAGTTGCTCTAAATCATCACAGAATCACAGAATGTCAGGGATTGGAAGGGACCTTGAAAGCTCATCTATAGTCCAATCCACCTCCCAGAGCAGGAACACCTAGAGCTCATCACAGAGGAACATGTCCAGGCGAGTTTTGAATGTCTCCAGAGAAGGAGACTCCACAACCTCCCTGGGCAGCCTGTTCCATTGTTCAGTCACCCTCACTGTGAAGAAGTTTTTCCTCATATTCAAGTGGAACCTCCTATGTTGCAGCTTGCACCCATTACCCCTTGTCCTATCATTGGATGTCACCGAGAAGAGCCTGGCTCCATCCTCCTGACACTCCCCCTTTACATATTTATAAACATTAATAAGGTCCCCCCTCAGCCTCCTCTTCTCCATTTGTGCTCACAAGACAAGAAATGTGCGTGCCCCTGTGTGCAGGAGGCCTATGCACAAGCCACCATGCATTTCTGAAATGAACAAAGACAAAGAAAAGACAACAACTCTGCCACAATTTTCTCAGCAGGAAGTTTTCATTTTTCTGCCTCCTAGGAAGCTGAGCAGACAACTCACAAAAGGTAAAAAAATAAACCATAGACAGAAAATAGCTGTGTTACTCTTGTCTCTGAAAGTAAAAGGTCATTTATTTCCCAGGTAAATGCTTTAAGAACATTTTTGTGGCCACAAATTTGGGCTGCTTGGCAAAAAAAGAAGTCTTTCCTATCCATAGTCTGTGCTATCCCAGAAAGCTATTTAGCACCCTTTAGAAATACATAAATAATACAATCTATTTATAAAGCCCTTGCCATTTGTTTCAGTTCTCAACTTAGGATGTAGTCCATCATAGTGAACCATGGGCTTTGGTTATCCTGAGAAACCAGAACAAGGCAGGACCACAGGAGCCCTGGACCTCAACAACTGCTGCCAACTTGCCTGGTGGTCGCTAGGCAGAACCCAACGCCAGTGCCTGTCCTCAGTCTTGCTCTGCTCTGCTTGTCTGGGTACTCAAGGTGCCCTCCCTGCCTGCCTTGCTGTCAGCCTGGGTCCCAGCTCTCCTCCACTTTGGGCATGTCACTCCTGCTGCTCCCCGACAGCTGGAAAGCACCAAACCGCAAAAAGCAAATGCTTTTAGGCTTTATTTTTGAATCCCCATTTATCATCTCTAGCCTTCAAAATATACTGAAAGAAAACTAATCCATGCTCATTTCCATCTGCAATGTCATTTCACAGAATTGCCTCCAGTATACACTGAATTATCCTAACTACCTAAATAAAAATGAAATACTTAGAGGAGAGGTTGAACCTCGAGTATACCCCTTCCAGCAGCAAAAAAACCCACTGGGGATAGTGTTGCCTGAGAAATGAAAGCGAAATTAAAGCAATCACATACTGATTAACAAACCAAGATAAGTTTTATAAAAAGAAAATAACCCAGAAAATAAGCAGTTCCTAATGATGACAAAAATTTGCACTTGCAAAAGCCTTCAGCTCTGGTGGCTTGTCTTTCAGAAATTGCCATAAAGAGGCATTTACTGAAACAGATTTCCTTCTCCCTACCCATACCTCCTGACCATTCTCTCTGTAACATTAAATAAGACAGGTCTATTGAGCAACAAAAAAAATAGGAAAAATCTTATATTTAGAATAGAAGAACGTCCATTCCATTTTTGAATTCCCAATTCTCTATTCTGAAAAGGAAAATATTTTCCTGCAAAGAATAAATTTAAGGCCCATATTCTTTGAAGGTGGCTGACAAACTTGGTTGAAATCAGCAATTATCAAATTGTCTTACGCTTCTACTAATTGTACAAGTAATATGTGGCGCTTCATATAAAAATTGAGAAGATGATACAGGATAACTTGATTTGGAGCTGTTCTGCCATTATCTGGGCATTTACTCTTTTTCATACAAGTGTAATTTATGATTTGCTACAGTTTGACTAGATGAAGTGCAAATGGAAGTGATGCCAGTTCCATCTTTTTTCATTGCCATGTGAATAAAAGGCTTCTAGCTTCCAGAATACAGTAAAAGTGAACTGAAAGAAAAGTTCACATTTCACAGAATGATAGAATAATTTGAGTTGGATTTAAAGGTCACCTAGTCCACTCTGCCTGCAGTATGCAGGGACATCTTCAACTAGATGAGGTTCCTCAGGGCCCTGTCCAACCTGACCACGAATGCTTCCAGGGATGGGGCATCTACCACCTCCCTGGGCAACCTGTTCCAGTGTTTCACCAGCCTCATTATAAAAAATGTCTTCCTTCTATCTAGTCTAAATTTTCCTTCTTTTAGTTTAAACTGTTACCTCTTGGTCCTATTGCAATAGGCCCTGCTGAAAAGTTTGGCCCCATCTTTCCTGTAGGCCCCCTGTAGTACCAGAAGGCCACAATCAGAGCTTTCTCTTCTCCAGTCTGTGCACATTTAACTAATGCACACTTTGTGTGGTCCTTAGAAACTGTATGGGGCTAGTTAAGTGCTTGCTATCATCATAACTGCCACTAACCAGCAGAAAAACTGCATCATCTTCAGCCCCTCTTATGCTGGCACTGCAGTATAGACCTGATAACTTTCTCAGAGATTATTTTGACGGGTATCCAAGTTGTTATGAACCACCTATCCTTATGTGAATGGCAGGATCTATGACATCCAGGCCAGTTCACAGGCACTTTAACATCACTGGATAGATGTGCAACCTTTTATACCCAAGATGTAGCTTGGATACAACCAGAAATCTCAACTCCGTTGAGCCAAGCTGTGCAAAAAAACATTTGCATAGGTACAGCTCTAAGTCAACATAGACTCACAGACAGCTGAGACCTACTTTATCTAACAAAATTAATACATTTTGAAAGCAAAAGCCTTTTGTCAGCATTATCCTGCATATACACATACACAAATGTGACATAATTAGTAAATGCCAGCCTACCTGCTCCCTGAATAAAGGCAATTCTCTTAATAAACAAACTCTAAGCAAATGGATAAATGTCAGCTAAAGGCAAGGGTGGTGGTATTCGCAACACAGAAGTACTGAGGAGTGCACCAAGTTATTTTTTGCCAGAGAAGCTTCTCACAGTGGCTATACACAGCTTCTCTAGCAGCAGCTAGAGCTGTTGCTTCTAGAGTAGCAGCTTCTCTAGCAGCATCTACATGGACATGAGCATTAATAACACAGGAGTACCAGCAGCGTTAAGCCTGCAGAAGGGTTAGCTTTAGCTAACTAGTTCAAAGATGCCTTGAATGGTAGCCAGAAAAGTAATCAAAATGAAAAAAAAAAAAAGAAATACATTTAAAAGGGTTAGTGATTGGAAGAAAGAAATTTATTCAAAGAGACCATCTTTTCACATTTTGTAACGCCAACTGAAATAGAGCAAGAGGCTCCGCTTCTGAAAAAACACTAGCACTCAATGAATACCAGTGCACTTGAATGCTGACTGGAGAGATGCCAGTGATGCCAATGATACCAGAGAAACAGCTACAGCAATGTCTCTTCCCCCTCTACAGAAAGACTGTTTTCCCTACACAAGCTGTAAAAAGTCTTAAAAAAATGACTGAGTGAAACCTTTTTATCTCCAACCAAGCATAGATACCAGGGACCACATGCTTCATCTCTCTTACAGAAATTACACAGTATCACGATTCAGGACTAAGCTAATCCCTGCTTGGGAAACATCCATCATACTGTCCAAGCATTCCTTAGTCTTTCCTGCATCTATCTTACAGAAATTGAAAAGTGATAGATAGTAGTAATCACTGCAAATGTTTAAAGAATTAGGAGGCAGCCTTAGCCATACTCCTAATGGCCTGACTGTAGAAAAACAGACTGTCCTTTTTGTTTGTTTGCACTGGATGCATTCAGGTTATACAGCTGTGCCCAGGCTACGTGGCAGGAAAGGAGCTCCGATGTCCTCTGTCACCTGACCTGCACATTAAGGTTTCTTTGACACGGGAACATGAACACAGAGGTGTGGATGAGGGGAATGAAGGGACTGCGTGCACACAAAAACAGGGAGAAGCCAGGACCCAGCACCAGGAGAGAGCTGGAAGACATTCCTGGGGTCCTGCAATTGAGAGGGATCCTTTGTATTTCATTCTTCCTCAACTTTAAAATGAAGGGAGAAACACTTCTTTGTTTTTAACGGTGCACATATAAAACAAATCATTCACTGAGAAAGAATTTCAAAGTACAGAAGTAAATCTTTAGATTCCAAGATCAGTTATGTGCTTGATCAGCCAACTTCTCTATCCCACTTAGGATGTGAACACTCCAGTATTGTATGTGTGTGAAATAGAGCAACAAGTCAAGCACACAAGTTTTCCACCCATGATCATGAGACACGTGCCATGAATTTCAGACCAAGATCCAGCTGTACAAGAAGGAAACATCCTGTTCCCTTACCAGCAGAAATGTGCTCTCCGTACCTGTACAGTTCTTTGCCTTCCCTTTCCTTCCTGATATGTCTCTTCTTTTCAGCACAACAAATAAAATCAACTACTATGTTTCTTCTTTCAGCATACAATGGAGTTTATTCACCCAGAGCAATTTAAAAATGAGTGGTCTGCAAAAATGAAATTAAGCATTTTTGTTGTGTGGTTATTGCCTTAAAATGCCTCCCTCTTTGGAGAGGGCTTTTTGTATGACCCTTTATCAAATTGGTTTTTAATGCAAACATCGATACTTGTTAGCAAGCCAACTTTCAGCCTTGTCACTGGTACGGCGACTTTGTTTTGGCAGTAAAGTCTAATGGAAATTAAAAGCAAACAAGACAAATGGGTAACCACTCTACCCTGGAAATAGGCTCTGTTTGAAAAAGGTTATATGGAAGAGCTGGCAACAAAGCAGTGTCTGACAAGCTCCACTTTTAGACCATTATTGCTAACTTAACCAGCCCTTCCAAATAGATCACAATGTGCTCAAAAAATCCCAAACAAAACAACAAAACAGCCCCACCAAGACATAGTAGTAGAGAAGATCAAATTAGTGCTCAGCCAAGTGAAACTGGATGTTACAGACAGCTGCTCAGCTGCTGTTTCAGAGTATGTGTCCATTTAGCCATCTCACTTGGCTGACCCCAGTACCGCTCTTGTGAGCGGGCACACGGCTAGGAGCACTACTACCCACACAACTGGAAAAGTTTAGTGGTAGCAGTACTTCACCGGTCAGGTCAGAGCTCTTGCACAGTCTGGATTCGGTTATTTTGACCTTCAACTCCTCCAAAAAAGCCTCTCAAACAACAACAAACCCCAGCCTGTACAAACTCCCAAGCATCAACAGTTACTTTACATCTCCAGGTTCCCAGAACACGGCATTGACAGTGTTTATTACTAACACTTGCATGGTCCAGATTCTCCTAGTCCTTCCCTTCCACTTACAATTTCCTTCTTTGAGACTGAGCAGTGAATGTGAAAATACTTAAGGACACTGCAGAGCTCGCCTCTGTGCATAGTGTTCTTTGGTATTTACAACACACACAGGTTACAATATTTCTGATCATTTTTCCAGAGTATTTAAAAGTTCCCCTTGGGTATTTCAGAAAATCCACCCACAACACAGAAACTGCCTGCAGAACAATTTTACATCTGCTTTTATTTTTGTATTGGTTTCCTAACAGATAGGGTAACAGCCTGTCGATTTATCATGGATTTTAATCTGGTTTTGTTTTTTTTTAATTTTTAAATCTGAAGCCAGATACTAACCCACAGGAATCAAAATACATAATTAAAAAAAAATAATAAAAAAAAAAAAGGAAGAAAGGTCAGCAGTAGAGTCAGACATTAAAACTACTTGTCTACATACTAGAAAAATCTCACAGTCTCACAGTGGGAGACTAAGAAAACTGGCTGTGCTAAATACCTTCTGCAAGATAAAACAAACCCAGAACTGTCTCACCTCCCCATTCCTCCTTGGGAACATATAGTTATGCAGCATTTTGTTGCTACAAAAAAACCCCACTTGCTTTTGGACTCATTATCAGGTACACTCTGCTCCATCAGGAGAAAACAGGATTGAGAAGGGAGAAAGTGTGCAGCTTTTACTCAGCAGGGACCATAAAGCACAGCTTGTGGTAGGCTCTCCAGTACATCCTTAGAAAACAAGGTAACAGTAGTGCAAACCTTACTTTTCTGTCTCTAAGATTTCTCCAAGTGAAAACCTGAAAATGCATTTCCTGATTATAAGCAGCTCAAACCAAACCACTGTAGTCTCTTCTGCTGGGATGAGCTGGAAGAAGGGGAATGTTGCCAGACTGTGCTAAAGCATCAGTGGTATCACCTCGGTCAAAGGACCCTGTTAAAGATGCCCAAATAGAGCACAGAAAAATCTTGAGTTCTGCAAGACGGTGCCTCAACTGAGAATACATTGCACAATGGTGAAGGTGATTATTTGCACAGCAGAGGAAAGAGAAAAATCAAGTGTAAAAATATCTTGAGCTCAAAGCCACTTCTACCTACTTGACGTCATGTGCTTCTTATATAAAAATAGATTTAGCCTTCATCTTTACCCACAAAAAAACCCTACTAAACTTCCACTGCAAGATTCTCTGCTTTAATAAAACCTAGACTTCGATTTTCATTTCAAGCAAAATAAAACAACACAGGAAATTTTCACCAATTGCTTTTCTGTCAAGAAATGTTTAACCTTGATGCAGTTGAACAAAGTTCTCATTAAATCAACCAATTCATCAGGGTGCAGACTACAAATGTCTCCATCTACACTGAGCTCAATTTCAGACAAAGGAAGCTGCAAGCACACATCAGCCTCATTTGGCTGGATTTAACAGCACTGAGGGACTCTGAAGCAGGACATAATACAGATTACATGCACGTAACAGCTGGTATTGGATTTTTGTGAACTTGTAAAAGGATCAGTGACAAACAAGATGCTTTAAAACTACTATCAGAGCAAAAAAACTGTCAAAGTAGTAGCGTCAGTAAGAAAAGCTAGTGAGGACAGATTCCAGACACAATAGGTCATACCTGAAATCTAGGACTAAGAGTGAAATTCATTCCCTTTCCTAAAAAAGTACAGACAAACCTGAAGTATAGAGAAATAGCATAAATACAAAATTAAAAATATGTTTCTTCGTCCAAAGATGGTAAATTGGCAGCATCAATCTAATTAGCAGGGAGAGAAAGCAGGGGGGAAAGCCTGTAAAACTCCAACAGAAGTATTATCAATATTAAGTTGAGGTCCATTTCAGTGGCTGAGAACTAGCAATTTAACTTAAGATTCTACACCGTTTTTTGAGATAGTAATGGGGTATGGACACTGCACCAGCAAAACAAGTGAGCATCTGATGTTATTTTTAAACAAATGTAATTTGCAATCTTCTGCTTTTATTATTCTTTATCTAGAATAAAAAGATTGGTTAATACAACCATCCAAAAGAACACGGAAAGTGTGTGTATATATACATATGTATGTTTGTATTTATTCTACTGCTGACTGACTGTGCAATTCTTGTGTGTCACACAAACAAGTTTGTATATGCAACATAAGAAAATCAAATTCAAAGAAAGACATTCCAAAACTGAACTGATTTACTTCACATTTTTAAAAGTTCTCAGGTAAGCTGATTCCTTTGCCTTTCAAATACATTCAGCAACTGTACATTGGTCACTCTTCTACAGGCAAGGCCGTCCTGCTTTCTTAAAGCTTTGGCTTTACAGGGATGCCATATGTTTGCTAAAACCATTTAATAAAATTTCTGTTAATAACCACAAAACCAAAACAACTCAGTTCATTTTATTAGTAGTGACTGCAGTGGCTCAGTCAAAGTTAAGATCTGTGCCTTGCAATGTACAAGGGATTTGTGGTTTATGGAGCATACTTCAGGCTGCAAATACTTCAGTTGCATTTTTATAGAAGTATGGCATAATTTTACTTAAAAATTGCTGCTATCTAAGCAACTGCAAATAACCTCCCTCTGTCTAGTAAGTAGATTAGAGACAGTAGGTCAGATTCCAATTTCAGTTGAGAGTTAAATTTCTATTGTTTGTAAAACAAATGAACCATTCAGTGATGACAGCATTTTAAGCAATGGAAAGCATGACCAACCTGTAACAGAATTTACCTGGAGCTGTAATTATGATTTACTTTGCCATTTGGAAAGATAGGACACTACACGTGTATTGATTCTGACTTGGTGTATCTTAGGCCCAAAATCTGGTTAAAGACTCACTGACTACAAGGACTTTTTCAGAAAGGAGTAGAATTTGTTAAAAGAAATTTTTCAGAAAAAACTTCCTTTTTCAAGGACATCCTGTTGCAGAAGATATCTGAAGTCTTGATTAGAATTTGCAATGAATTTTGCAGAATGGCCACAGCAGCCCAGGTAGTGCTATTAACCCAGATCATCTGTGCAAGCCTAGAATATTCACTGGCATGTGGCTTGCAGCATCCCAGATATAGTGTGTATCCTGTCAGCTTTTTACAAATAAAGTTTTTTGAAAATTCAAAAAAAAAGAAAAATCTAAATAGCTTTAAAACTGGCCCTTAACGTATGTGTCGTGTTTCTTCTGACATTCAAGGTTGCAAGAGGAGAGAGACTGTGCAGAATGATTGTAGTAACCTCCTGTGTTAATAAGACTGTGTAGTACTAGCACAGTTATAGTAACATCCAGGTTAATAATCAAGAAGCTCATGAGGAGACCTATGAGGGTTTGTAGAGTAGCTGCTAGAAAGCAGCTCAGGTAGATTTGACCCCTGGCAGTAAAGGAAGACCATCAAAAAAGGAGGAGAGTAATGAAGAGAATGAAGGAACCAGCCAGATGGAAGGATGTAAACGTAGCTAAAGAAAATCTGGCAGGAAAAAGATTTAATAGGTGAGAAGAAGATATGGAGAGAAAAGCACAGGGACAAGGCTAGTGGCAAGCAAAAGTAGAGCACAGTCACAAACTGGGAACAAGTTGCAGTAAATAAAAAAAAACGGTTGGAGAAATGACTAAGAGCAGAACAACAATACAGTCAGCAATATGGATTCTGTTTGCACCCTGAGGATTTTTAGGCTGATTAACGCAAAGCAGGCAGGCTAGAAAAGGGATTGGAAACAGGCAAGGACCAGGCAGGTGACATCTCTGCAAAAATGTATGCAAAAAATATGCATAAAATCTCAAACACTTACTATATGCAGCAGCCTACTCCACTAACACCAGGGATTTGGTAACAGATTAAGTTCCACTCCTTGACTGCCCAAACGGTTTAATTTGAGATCGTAACAGCTAGGTAACATACAAACTCTGACTTTTCTTCTCCGAAAGAAATCATGGCAACCAGTGATCCTATTGTGCTTTGT
>VZTM01010378.1:0-61463 GCA_013400555.1 Jacana jacana | reverse complement strand
AACTAAACAGTCCCAGCTCCCTTGGTCCCTTTGCTAGAAAATAAACTCACTCAGTGGTGATAAGGCTTGTTCTGAGCAGACTATACACACTCTGGAAGCAACCTGAAGCCTTGTCTGAAAACCTCAAGAGAAGGAAAGCAAGAGGGCACTTTCAGCTTTTAGAACCGCAGCTGAATCATTGTGGAAAGGAAATTAGTTTGATGAGCCCTCACTGCAGACAATTAAAGCACAGAGACTATGAGAAGGCAAGCCCATCCTCTTTGGAAGATGCACCATGTCTAACAAGGCTACTTGAAATAAATTTAATTTGCACAGTTAACTATAATGGTAAAGAAGGAAAAAAGAGAAAGAAAACCAATAAAACCCACATCAGTTTTATGCATCTTCAAAAACACTATAGAAGTTCAAATACGATTGTACATCATTTCAAAGCCCACTGAATTCAGGAGAGTTTTTTCCCCTTAATTCAGGCTCTTCCTGACAAATCATAACGTAGTTTTTTCTCCTATAGAACTGGTACAGGGCGTAAAGGGAGTGAACTAGTTTCTCTCCCCTTGTTTGGCAAAAATAATCCCCCCTTTCAACTAGCAGCACTCAGTCGTGTTTTAACGTTTAACTGCTCCTTTTGGCTCTCCCAACCCTTCTGCCTTTCTGGGATGTTTGAATTTAACAGCCAGTACCCGAAGACCTTCGTGTTCCTCCATACCTTGCCTCCAGCAACGCTGCCATGTTGAGTCCTATGAACTGCAAACAGGAGAGTTTTAACTGCTCAGCGTTATACGTGGCCGAGAACTCCAAGAGCTCGGCAGCGTTCTTCAGGGTAACTGCAAAGGAGGAAACACAACCAAAATCAGCCCGGACAACGCGCCGCCACACCCCGCAGCAGGTTTGGAGACAGTCAACATGCAGGATCTAGTTAGTGAAACCTATCACAGACTTCTCCAATTCCTAGAAGAAACACTAATTGCTCAAAGGGCTGCAAGCCACAACCAATTCTACGCCGCTTCGTAGCGGCTTGAATCCAAGGGCTGCTTCACAGAAATCCAAAGACTCTGCCTACAAGTAACTGTTTCAATATAGAATCACAGAGTCATTCAGGTTGGAAGAGAGACCCTTGGGATCATCCAGTCCAACCATCAGCCCCACTCTGCAAAGTTCTCCCCTACACCAGATCCCCCAACACCACATCTCATCAACTCTGAAACACAGTCAGGGATGGGGACTCCGCCCCCTCCCTGGGCAGCCCAGTCCAGGCTCTGACCATTCTTTCTGTGAGGAATTTTTATTTCATGTCAAGTCTAAACCTAGCAACCCAAAACAAAGGGGGAAAAGAAAGTTATTTAACGAGTTTCATCCACAGCATAAAGAGTTCTTAAAGCTCCAAATACTCCCTTAGCAGGGAGGAAGGGAAAAATAAGAGATGGGGTGAAGAGGTAGAGGGCTGGAGAAAGAGAGAGAGAGATAAATGGAAGCCACTAAGAAATGACAAGCAAAAATTGCTTCCTGACTTCTTGCACGAGGGTAAGTGAAAGCCCTTAGTGTTTTCTAGAAGAGACAGACCTCCATAGCCATACAGAAACAGCACTGTGTCAAACCAACAACGGGAGAACTGGCAGAACTAAGTACAAGGACAGAAAGAGAAACACAGAATACACTTCATCACATTTTAAAAGACAGGAAGTTTAAGTGAAATAGAGGTTTTATAAAAGTTTGGTTTATGTGTTGGAGTGGTTGGGGATGGGTTGGGGTTGTTGGGTTTTTTTTGCTTTTTGGTTTTCTTTTTCTGAAAGAACACACAATGAAGACAAGAGTGCAAAAGGAATGGGGAATTATGCCAACCTAGAACATCCCCCAGACTGAAGAATCAACTGTTAACACCTATGCAACGAATGACAAAAGGCACTTAGAGCAAAGTAACATAAGCAAGTCATTCCCACCCATTTCTTATTCTCTAACCCTTGATAATAGGAGTGGAAGAACTCACGTTTTTCTGCAATGGCTACTTCACAGATTTCTTTAAGTCTGGCTATAAGAAGTTGATCTGCTACCACGAGAACGTTACATATGAACTCCACATTTTGGGAATCTGGAAAGCAAAGCATCACGTCAACGCTTTGTGGGCAAGTCAAAGCCACTATAACACATAGAGCTTCTGTGAGATGTTACCAAAACCCAAATGTAATGGCTCTGCAAATTTTGATGGGATTTCCAGAGCACAAGGAGTAGCTTAGAAGAGCAAAGCCGGTTTACTTTTTGAGGCAAGAGAAGGAGGAAAAAGGAAAACTAAAGTTTGTATTGTATTTTCTACACAAACACAAGCATATTCAGTATTTCTATTTTCATAATAGAAAAACTGCAGGAGTTAGAGCCAAGCTGAAAATATATTACTGGCACCTTTTATGGCCAGAGCTTCATCCGTGTACAGGTAGTCCACAATTATCTGTAGTATGTCAGAATGGATTGGCATCTCCAGAGCTGAACAGGAAGCCTAAAAGGATGCAAAAGGATTTTTTTAAAAACAAACAAACAAAAAAACCCACCCAAACAAACAAACAAAAAAAGAGTAAAAGAAACCCACTACGAAATCAAGACAGCAATTATATTTAGCAAGTGACTCTCAGACTGAGGGTCACACTTTCAAACTTAAACAATTATTTAAACACTTAGATAAATGACGTTTTTAATTTAATGGGTGTTTGTAGCAGAGCAATTAAAATCATAGAATCATAGAATCATTTTGGTTGGAAGAGACCCTTGGGATCATCAAGTCCAACCATCAGCCCCACNTCTCTACAGTGCCCTTTCAAGCAGTTGTAGAGAGTGATGAGGTCAAATCTACACAAACTTCTGAATATCCACAAAACAGTTCAGGGTTCCATCACTTTGAGCATCTTCTCTAATAATCCTCCTTGATTTAATGACTTTACCCACAGTTGTTTAAAAGTAGAACTACAGGGATCCCCTACACAAGTTCTTAACTGCTTCCCCTTCCAAGCAAAAGATCCAGGGAAAGCACAAACTCCCATGCAAGAATAAACTGAAATTAGCCATTACTCTTAATCCTTCCAAAAACAAGGTCCTCAGCAAACCCTCCATTTGAAGAACCATCTTAAACATTAAGGCAAAGCTTTGGAGTAAGTAAACATTATCCTTTAAACCACGTACTTGTCACCATTCAAAGTTTACACAGCACCACTGCTTAGCAACTTTGGGCTATTTCGGGTGGTACCAAAGCAAAGCTTTACACTAAAAGCCTTCTTTTGCTTTAGAACATGCTAGTGGCACTGTGAGTACCTGTCTGAAGCTTAAAGACCTCTTACAGACATTAAGATTTTTTAAACAACATCTAGAGCACTCGATTCACAGAATATTTACTTATGAATTTCATGTGATGTAGATCTCCTTAGGAAAGAGTGGATAAATTCTCTAACTACATAAAACTGATATAGAAATCGAAGATACAGATGGACACGAAGCACTTCAATAAATAAATAGACTAATTACTTGTCTCACAGTCCTTCAGAGATGTTTCCTCAGGGATGACTGACTTAAGTAACTTATGAGGACAGGTAAAGTTCCTGTTTCTGCAGCAGCAGAACTGGCAGCAGAACTGGCAGTACTTTGCCAGGTTCTTAGAGGTGCACATTGCCAAAAAGCTGTGAAAGTCGAGAAAAATCTTGCATGCTGCTTCAGCTTTTAGTCTCTGAAAAACGCTTCTCCACTTACACCTTTCCTCCCCCTTCAACAAGCAGCCTCAACAGTACTCACACACTTCAAGAGAGGCGCTTGCTGAAACGATGACGTCCAGGAACAACCAAGGGCAACAAAACACAGCAAACAGGAACCAAGAGAATTAAAAGGCTTTTGGAAACAGAAGATGGTGCCTACTAGGAATAGTCCTTGATATCCTCTATCTCATTAGCAGTAAAAGTTCAACTAGAGATTCTACACAGCCATTCTGCTGGACGTTTCACTCAGTAGATAGGAAAAGCTCTTCTCTTCTGCAGACTATTTAAGTTCTATGAACTTTCATAGTTCATAGAAAAATTCACCCAAACCAGTAACACACAAGGGCAGTCCAGCAGCCTCTATAAATACATGAATTTGCTTTTAGAGGTTTATTTTGACCTAAGTAATAAATTAATTTCCTTTACCGCACATTATTGTGAATTAAATGAGACTGATAAATGCAATCTCAATAGTACAAATACAGAGCAACCAAAAATGTGCTTTTGGGGTTTTTTTTTTTCCTGCAAATGAGATCCAAGAATCCAGCCTTTCCTTTTCCCTACTATTTAGGATATGTAATTTTAGGAAAAACTGAAAAGCTGTCGCTTATTTGCTGCAACCAAACATACCACCACACACGTTGATGGGCAAGCTTACCTCAATCCACGAGCTGCTTAACATGCTGTGAAAATAATCTGTAAAGAAAGGCATTTCAGTTCAAGATGCAATAAAACTTCAATAGAGNGAGTAAAAGAAACCCACTACGAAATCAAGACAGCAATTATATTTAGCAAGTGACTCTCAGACTGAGGGTCACACTTTCAAACTTAAACAATGATTTAAACACTTAGATAAATGACGTTTTTAATTTAATGGGTGTTTGTAGCAGAGCAATTAAAATCATAGAATCATAGAATCATTTTGGTTGGAAGAGACCCTTGGGATCAAGTCCAACCATCAGCCGCCCCACTCTNATCACTTTGAGCATCTTCTCTAATAATCCTCCTTGATTTAATGACTTTACCCACAGTTGTTTAAAAGTAGAACTACAGGGATCCCCTACACAAGTTCTTAACTGCTTCCCCTTCCAAGCAAAAGATCCAGGGAAAGCACAAACTCCCATGCAAGAATAAACTGAAATTAGCCATTACTCTTAATCCTTCCAAAAACAAGGTCCTCAGCAAACCCTCCATTTGAAGAACCATCTTAAACATTAAGGCAAAGCTTTGGAGTAAGTAAACATTATCCTTTAAACCACGTACTTGTCACCATTCAAAGTTTACACAGCACCACTGCTTAGCAACTTTGGGCTATTTCGGGTGGTACCAAAGCAAAGCTTTACACTAAAAGCCTTCTTTTGCTTTAGAACATGCTAGTGGCACTGTGAGTACCTGTCTGAAGCTTAAAGACCTCTTACAGACATTAAGATTTTTTAAACAACATCTAGAGCACTCGATTCACAGAATATTTACTTATGAATTTCATGTGATGTAGATCTCCTTAGGAAAGAGTGGATAAATTCTCTAACTACATAAAACTGATACAGAAATCAATGATACAGATGGACACGAAGCACTTCAATAAATAAATAGACTAATTATTTGTCTCATAGTGCTTCGGAGATGTTTCCTCAGGGATGACTGACTTAAGTAACTTATGAGGACAGGTAAAGTTCCTGTTTCTGCAGCAGCAGAACTGGCAGCAGAACTGGCAGTACTTTGCCAGGTTCTTAGAGGTGCACATTGCCAAAAAGCTGTGAAAGTCGAGAAAAATCTTGCATGCTGCTTCAGCTTTTAGTCTCTGAAAAACGCTTCTCCACTTACACCTTTCCTCCCCCTTCAACAAGCAGCCTCAACAGTACTCACACACTTCAAGAGAGGCGCTTGCTGAAACGATGACGTCCAGGAACAACCAAGGGCAACAAAACACAGCAAACAGGAACCAAGAGAATTAAAAGGCTTTTGGAAACAGAAGATGGTGCCTACTAGGAATAGTCCTTGATATCCTCTATCTCATTAGCAGTAAAAGTTCAACTAGAGATTCTACACAGCCATTCTGCTGGACGTTTCACTCAGTAGATAGGAAAAGCTCTTCTCTTCTGCAGACTATTTAAGTTCTATGAACTTTCATAGTTCATAGAAAAATTCACCCAAACCAGTAACACACAAGAGCAGTCCAGCAGCCTCTATAAATACATGAATTTGCTTTAAGAGGTTTATTTTGACCTAAGTAATAAATTAATTTCCTTTACCGCACATTATTGTGAATTAAATGAGACTGATAAATGCAATCTCAATAGTACAAATACAGAGCAACCAAAAATGTGCTTTTGGGGTGTTTTTTTTCCTGCAAATGAGATCCAAGAATCCAGCCTTTCCTTTTCCCTACTATTTAGGATATGTAATTTTAGGAAAAACTGAAAAGCTGTCGCTTATTTGCTGCAACCAAACATACCACCACACACGTTGATGGGCAAGCTTACCTCAATCCACGAGCTGCTTAACATGCTGTGAAAATAATCTGTAAAGAAAGGCATTTCAGTTCAAGATGCAATAAAACTTCAATAGAGAATACTATATATATATATATATATACACACAAATAAATACAGACACATACCGAGTCTTGCACAAAGTACACACTTATGGCACGGGAATTCCTTTCCATCCAAAGATTTCAGGGTCACATCGCAGAGGTAGGAACTAGAAGAGATTTAACAGGAGCAGAACTGTGACTATTCAGAAGTTGTAAAACTCTACAAATAAACAGCTCCTTTAGCAAGCTGGCATTTATCCTTCAACATAAAACACACCTGATCTTTAGAAAAATATCACAGGAAATGAAGCTAAAAAGTACAGGCACGACAGTTTCAAGAGAGAACTTTTTTGTCCAAAGGTGAGTTGTCAAAATTCTATCTGAATTATTTCCTTCACAACAGTCAATGACTGTTTCTAAAGGGCTATGGCCAAATAAATGAGTTAGGGCTTCATTTCAGTCAGTCAATCTCCGGTGAAAGTTGGTTATGTCTTTTACATTAATAACTACTGTAAGTTTTGACACAGCGTTTTAAGAGTGAAGTAAACCAAATTCAGTGAAAAAGCTACTTATACACAATGTAGGATACGATACTGAAGTGGACTGTGCAAGCCTTCGAGCATAAATAACCCAATCGCAGCCATGGAATTAAAAAACAAACATCACCTTGACCAAAAGGGTAAGAAATTTTTCTACTAAAAGGCATTCTGAATTAGGAAAATAAAAATACATATGTTTATTTCCAATCCACGCTGCCTGATTTTCAGAGCAAGCATATTTGCAGGTGACAAACTGGTTTTGACTGGGTTACCCGCAACATTTCTCCTGACCACAGTCAGACTGATGTACAGCAAAAAACAGCAGTAAAAATGCACTCTACATGATCTAACCCAGATTCCTAACTCGTAGATCAGCCTATAAGTGTCTACAGAGACCTTACAAACATGAGTTACTGCAGAAGAGCCAAGTGTGTACCAGAAGTTAAAACACAGCTGGATCAACCTTGGCCTATGCTTAAGAGAGACAGAGATGGTGTAAGAGGAAGATGGTGGGGATAGGGGAAGCTTGATTTAAAAAGTTTACCATTTCTTCTGATTTAACTTCGGTTTGTTCCCGTTCTTCTTGTTGACAACATTAATTTTTCCGTTTTCTAACCTGACTCCATCCAACCTGCAAATTATTAACAGTGGGAATAATCAGTCATACAGCTAGGAGGCAGCTCGAAAGATTCAAAAGAAGCAGAGTCTCACAAAGTAACAGCACTTCAGTGGGCTTGGACTGCGAATCATAGAATGGTCCAGGCTGGAAGGGACCTCCAAAAGTCACCTAGCTTGACCTCTCCGCGGTCAGCAGAGATGCCACCAATTAGACCAGGTTGCCCAGGGACTCATCAAGCCTCACCTTGAAGATCTCCAGGGAAGGGGCCTCAAACACCTCCCTGGGCAACCTCTTCCAGTGGTCCACCACCCTCAGAGTAAAGAACCTATTCCTAATATCCAATCTACATCTGCTCTTCTCCAGCTTGAAGCCATTGCCCCTCGTCCTGTCACTGCAGGCCTTTGTAAACAGACCCTCCCCAGCTTTCCTGTAGCCCCTTCAGGGACTGGGAGGCTGCTCTGAGGTCTCCCTGGAGCTTCTTCTTCTCCAGGCTGAACAACCCCAGCTCCCTCAGCCTGTCCTCCCAGCAAAGGTGCTCCAACCCCTTGATCACTTTTGTGGCCCTCCTCTAGACCCGCTCCATCAGGTCCATGTCCTTCCTCTCTTGAGGGCTCCAGACCTGCACACAGGACTCCAGGTGAGGTCTCACCAGAGCAAAGCGGCAGAATCACCTCTCTGGATCTGCTCTCTTCACCCACCTTCCGCTCAAATTGCTGAGTCCAAACTTCCTGGCAGCGCTCTGCACCATTTTGACGAGGTTGGCTTCTTCCCCGGCGACTTTGCCTTTTTTAGATTTGCTCTTCTGTTTCTCCTGTATAACGTGCACCTGATTATTCCTGTAAATCTCAAACGCAGACTTCCCGTTAACCTTCTCATCGAAACTCATTTTGCTCAGGTTAGAAATTAAAGTATCTTGATACTCCTCGGATTTTCCTTTATGCAGGACTTTTGGTTTGTGACCCTGAGTCAGGAGATCGCAGGTGTCCGTGTATATGAACTGCAGGAGGTACGCAAAGAGATCGGGATGAATCTTCTCTATCACGTACAGATCGCATCCAACGGCGTCTTCATCCTTCCGGTAGACATCTGGAGCGTCCAACTGGTTGTCACTGGAAAGGAAGAGCTTCTTGAAGAAGTCGGAGCGCACGGCCAGGATGTACTTGTGCAGGGGGTACGTCCTCGTGCCGATCTGAAAAGTCACGTCGTGGATGCTGTCCATTTCATCCGTCTCCTCTAGCAGTTTGCCAAAATCCTCTCCAAAGCTGGATAAGGACACGCTCGGGATTTCATAGAGACTAGAACAGAATGAAATCCATCAAAAAAACCACCCTGGTTTACAAGCTCCATGAGTTTTACACAGTATTTTTAATGGAGAGGGTGCGGTTTCCATTCAGGTTGTTTGGGCTTTTTTTCTTACATTGGTCAATTGCTCAACATTCCTTGTCCTATTTTCTTTACAAAAAGAACTAATAATAAAGTATTTAAGCAATTAAACCACATATGTAAGATCTGTTCTGCTTCAGATTATCAAATATAGTATTTTGTCTTTACAACACAAGCAGTAAATATGTATTATCAGAACTATCTCATTTTTTCAACAAGAAAACACAGAAACGTTTCCTGAAATTCCTATTCCAACCCAAAGCAGCAAGAAGAAAAAAGCAAATATTTATCTACCAGATATGTTGGAATCTGAGTGTGCAAGGAACATAGAATCATTCAGGTTGGCAGAGACCCGTGGGATCATCAAGTCCAACCATCAGCCCTACTCTACAAGTTCTCCCCTACACCAGATCCCTCAACACCACATCCAATCTACTCTGAAACACAGTCAGGGATGGGGACTCCACCACCTCCCTGGGCAGCTGATTCCACTGACTGACCACTCTCTCTCTGAAAAACTTTTTCCTACTGTCCAGCCTAACCCTACCCTGCTGCAGCTTGCAGCCATTCCCTCTCCTTCTATCGCTCATTGCCCGTGAGAAGAGACCAGCACCAACCTCTCTGCAATGCCCTTTCAAGCAGTTGTAGAGAGGGATGATGGCTCCCCTCAGCCTCCTCTTCCTCAAACTAAATAATTTCAACTCCCTCAATCGACCCTCGTATGACTTATTCTCCAAGCCCTTCCCCAGCTCTGTTGCCCTCCTCTGTACTCGCTCCAGCACCTTGATATCTCTCTTGTGTTGAGGTGCCCAGAACTGGACACAAGACTCAAGGGGGGGCCTCACCAGTGCTGAGCACAGGGGGACAATCGCCTCCCTACTGCTGCTGGTCACACTATTCTTTATGCAAGCCAGGATGCCCTTGGCCTTCTTGGCCACCTGGGCACACTGCTGGCTCATGTTCAGCCTCCTGTCGACCAGCACCCCCAGGTCCTTTTCTGCCAGGCAGCTCCAGCCACACTGCCCCAAGCCTGTAGCCATCCATGGGGTTGGTGTGGCCCAAGGGCAGGACCTGGCCCTTGGCCTTGTTGAAGGCCATGCCATTAACCTTGGCCCATCTATCCAGTCTATCCAAGTCCCTCTGTAGAACATCCCTGCCCTACCATCAACATGGATGATTATTCTACTGATTTATTTTTTCCAAACAAATAAAGATCCACTTTTCAGGTGTACTGAAAAGCGATGATGGGTGATTACCGAATAGCCGAATCTCTCCAGGATTGAGAGCTCAGAGTGCGTTAAGAAATACCACTTTGGATAAAACACTAAGCCTACTCTGCAAATATACAAACTGAGGTCTCTGAGTAACTTCAACACAGTTATTTACTAACAAGCACTATTCTACAGCAGCAGGAATTTCTTTCACATTTACTGTGACTTCTGTTTTAAGCCCCCCAAAAAAATGGTTTGGAAAAGCAGAACGACTTAATTGTGATAACACAGACACACACACAAAAAAAAAGAAAAAAGGAAAAAACTACAGTTGCTGGTATTTTAAAAATATACCTTGTTTTAGGGTCTGATTGTAAAACAGCAAAATTGCAGCCATTAGGATCGGTGGCAATACTGACAGCTCGGTGGACAAAAGTAAGCTTCTGGAGGCGAATTCTTTCATAGACGCTGTTTGCCTCGTGTTCACAGGACACATCACAGGAAGGATGCTGAAGGCTTGATACCAGTTCTGGTTACAAAAAGACAGAAAGATTGAGGAAAAAAATAAACCACAGAAAGGTCCAGCTAATTAAAATTCAACTGGTCTAGCAAAAAGGCAGGATTTATGGCTTCTCTAAGTCCACTGATGGAGTCACTGAATGAGGGTAAATTGTGCTGAAGGTTTCAGCTCGATTAACTGAAATGCAGGAAGATGTTTTAAGAATAAAGACTTCACATTTCATATCAGAGCAGCTTTATCCAGAATTTCTATATGGAAGTGTTCTACCACTTCTTCACATAAGGCAAATTGAAGAACACTCCACCTAGCAGTCAGTGCAACCTCTCGTGGAACGAAACAAGCTGTGCATCACTGTACAGCAGAGCTGGATTCTTTGTCTTTTTCCCTCATCATACCAATTACAGAAGATATAATACAACTGTCTTTAAACTTAACATTACATCTGTTTAAATTATACCCAAACTGAAAAAGAAAAACAAACCAAAATGAGAAAAAATTGACAGTCTCCAAGTACTGGATTATTTTTCAAGAACTGGGTAACGGAATACATGCACGCCATTTACCACATTCATTAAAACCTTTCAAAAATAACCCCAGAAGGTCTCCTTCTATTGCTTCTAGTGCTACCACTACTCTTCATAAAGTAGCTTTTTTCCCCAGGAATCTCCAGCTGAATGTTAGCTGAAAGCTGCAAAGTAAATAGATCTTAGGTACTACTGAGGAAAGAGAACAGTAGTGGTCAATGCCATCTCCCTCAGCCACAGAGGAAAGAACAAACTCACCACAGAATACTCTTAGGGTCTGTAAAGATTCGATTAAACCTCCACATTGAAGTACTTTAAAAAGAAATCACAGCTAACCTTTCTTCTCCGAGATTTTTTTCCCTTCCTCCAGCCACTTCCCTGTAAAGGCTTCGCCGTCCTGTGTGACAAACATGATCTCATTCCTGTTTAAAGCAACATCGGACATGAAGACTTGCCGGCCGTACACCCAGCGACACTGCTTCATGGAGTTGTTAGATGACTTCCAGCAGAACACCTACAGCATCATTTGTTTTCAGAGAAAGGGGAAACCTTCGTGTCACATAAAAGCAGTTTGATATTACATAGTAGTATTTCTTTCTTTTAAACACAAGAAGAGATCATCTCAAAGTTGCATCACAGAAGAAGAAAGACATTCTTCAAGTTTATACCCTAAAGTGTTACGAGAATCCACAAGTAAAACAGAGAAAATCTATGATGCTATCAAGATCATCATGAAGGGCACTTGAAAAGCTTCCCTGAATAGTCAAACATCTCCATAGCAGTCATCTGTAGGACAGTTCTTACTGACGTTTCAACAAGGACAGCACAAGGTGTCATGAAGCCGAGAAAAAAAAGTTTAATCTGGTTCTTCGTTTCATATTTATAAATCTGGCAAAATTTCAAAGCTAGCACACCAAAATTTTTAAACACTTCCTGTTAAATTGTTTGACAAAAAAAAACCCAACCCTCAAGTTTCTCAATACCAGCTGAGCTTTGGGAACAGAGATTGTGACCAAACGTAACCTCAGAACTTCTCTCAGACATATGAAGAAACACACGCACAGCAAAGCCCCAGCAAGGCCTACTGTAGATGTCAGACAGAAGCAAGCATGAACCAACACTCCCACACAAGGTAAAGCCCACATGCAATCCTAGTGGAGGTAAAGTCTGTGTGGTATCTTCTCCTGTTGAAGATAACAGGACCTGCCCAGGTCTGTTAACACCTATGTAAGTAGGGGACAGAAGAATTCAAGTAACCGATTCTCATTCCCCTCTCTTGAGCCCTGCAGAATCACAGAAGGGTTGAGGTTGGAAGGGATCTCTAGAGGTTTTCTAGTCCAATCCCTTGCTCAAGCAGGGACACCCAGAACCAGTTGCTCAGGACCATGCCCAGACATCTTTTGAATATCTCCAAGGATGCAGACTCTACAACCTCCATGGGCAACCTGGGCCAGGGCTCAATTGACCTCACAGCTAAAACATTCAGACCAGAGCTGCCTTTGTTTCATTTTGTGACCATTGCCTCTGGTTCTGTCACTGGGCACCACTGAGAAGAGCCTGGCTCCACTTTCTTTACATCTTTATGTATATACATTGATAAGATTCCCTTTGAGCCTTCTCTTTTCTAGGCTAAAACCCACTGTCTTAAAGCGAGTACAATCAAGCCAGACCAGGAAGCACCGATTCAGGAAACAGAACTATTAAGATCCCATCCCTCTCCTCCCTCAGTAATTTATAAGGCCTAAAAGCACTAAAGCAGTGTCCTAAAGAAGCTGAAGGGGATAGGACAATAGGACAATGGCATTACCAATAGGACAGATTCTAGAGCCTAAACCTCACATGAACAAATCTTGAACTGAAAGTTTACAATCTCCAAGACAACAAGTGACCTAATAAACAGATATCACCATCCCAATTCGTTCAGGTGCAAGGAAATAAAAAGAAATATCCCCACTCCTCCTTAGTTTTATACACAACCATGGGGATTTTTTTACATCCTTTAAGGCAGGAGCATTTCAGTAACAAAATCTTTTTGTAAACACCACTAGATGGCACTGAAGGTTTAAATCATCCAGTGAGGGGGATCTAGTAAAGCCTGGGTTCCTGGAACAGGTCCTGTAAACTGCTATTCTGTGAAAGAATGAGGGAAGGAAACAATAAATCCGCTCTAGCATTCCCATTCTAAGTCAACATTTAGCTCTAAACACTAAGCCGTTCACCAGGTTTAGCTCCAGCTTTTCAACAACAAAAGGGATCTCTCGTCTACAGGAAGAGCTGCTTTTCAGCAACGGCTCTAGAACTTCCAAATCCAGAGATTAATTCTTTAATCTATTTCTGGAGGGTAGGTGGGGTGGGATAAGAGGTGGGGAAAACACTGGAACAGGTTGCCCAGGGAGGTGGTTGAGGCCCCTTCCCTGGAGATATTCAAGGTAAGGCTGGAGGAGGCCCTGGGTGACCTGGTCTAGTTGGGGGTGTCCCTGCTGACTGCAGGGAGGTGGGACTAGATGACTTTTGGAGATCCCTTCTGGCCTGGATCATTCTATGATTCTATGAAAAAAACCCCAACTAGACAGACCATATGCACTACGTAACAACTTATCTATGCAAAAGTAACGAAGTTTACACCTTCACAAAGCCATTAGATGCTCACAGATTTAAATAGAAACTACTACTAGTCTTCCCATAGCTCTTCAATTAAATAAATAAATAAATAAATGATCAATAGCAGCTCTACAGAAATTTGAGCACTGTCTATGTGTGATTTTGTCCTTCCTACTTCTTATGTTTAAAGTTTCATTCATCAGTATACAACTTGCTATATAATTATAATTTCTAGGGACACCACTTACTCTTCCAGCTTCATCCAGTGCTAGAATGCAAATCTTCTGACCCCCATTTTCTTTAAGATGCTGGGTATCTATCTTATATTCCAAATATCCACCATTAACAAGAACTTTTTTAAGGTTCAGCTGTCTGAAAGGACACAAAAGGTCAAATTAGTATTGCTTCATTGTGTATTGATGTTGTTCTATGACAGGTAACTACTAGAAAAGTAGCAAAAAAGAAATAGGTGAGGTAGTGACACTGGAAAACTACTCAAGTTTAGCTTCTCCCCATTGGTATTACTAACATAACTGCTAATAAATACCATCAGGAGATTGTAGTTTTGCTTTGCTTTTAAGTAAATCACATCATATCCACAGGTTCTTCACAAAGTTCCATAACTGAAAACCAGTATATGGTTTGGCTTTGATCTCCAGTATTATGAAAATTATAGTGGTATAGATTTTATTTATTGAGCTGTTTGTATTAAATGATGGATCTTATCCCAGCAGGCTGCTTCTCAGGTTTTTGGTGGATAAAAACCTAAGAAAGATAGTCACAGTTGATATGAAAGCACTGCAAATGAAGAAAACTCAGGGGAGCACTGGGTTACCTCTACTTTACAGACAAAAATCTTTGTAATAGGTGGCAAGTGTAAGACTACAGTGAAACCTTCATGAGAAAACAGAGAAGTCCCACGTACTTTGAAGCCATCTTTTTGCACTGATAGTCTGCAAGCAAATAAATATCTCCTCTTCCAGTAACACACACTGTGGCACCATCGCTTGCAGAGACCAAGGACACAGAGATATCTTTGTGGTGCAGAGCAGAAACTTGCCGAGGTGCAGTGACACATTTTTCTCCATTAGGATCCAGCAAATAACCTGGAAAATACAACACACCCCAAAACCATTATTTGCCAATCAACACCCTGTGCATTTAAAGGACGATCTCCTATGGCTACTCTGAAGAACCTTTAAATCCTAAAGGCTTTTTTTAGGTAGTTAGGTACAGTCTGCAAAATAATTAGACAGATAAGAGACCCCCCCAGACATTTGTCAGTTCACCACAAACACCAGAAAACATTCAAGATCCAATAAACAAGAAAAGAAGTAGGGTGTATTCTACAGGGAAAGCGATTTAATGCGGTTCGACTCTGCAGTGCTACTGCCTTTGAGTCCAAAGAAAGAGCATTTATTTGATCACATTGCAAGTTCCAGACACTGAAATAGTATCACACTGGCATAAATTACAGATTATTTCAGCCACTGGAATAGACCAAACAAGCCTGTCCTACAAATTCCTGGAAGTGCATGTAATTGTGCAATCAGGCAGCTACGTGAAAGAACAGAAAAGGCTGGAGCTGTAACAGAAGGACTCTGAAAATGTATTAAAAAAATAGTACAAAAATGGGCCATTCCTGCTCTGCTGCATCAAGATCCCTAACACTAACACAAGCAATCTCATACATAGCCACTTAAGGCCATGAAAATGCTCAGAGGGCTGCAACACCTCTCCTATGAGGACAGGCTGAGAGAGTTGGAGGTGTTCAGCCTGGAGAAGGCTCCAGGGAGACCTCAGAGCCCCTTCCAGTTCCTAAAGGGGCTACAGCAGAGATGGGGAGGGACTCTTGATCAGGGAGTGGGGTACAGGACAAAGGGTAACAGTTTTAAAAGGAAGGAGGGGAGATTTAGGCTATATATTAGGAAGATTTCATGTGAAAGTGGTAAGACACTGGAACAGGTTGCCCACAGAGGTGGTGGAGGCCCCGTCCCTGGAGACATTCAAGGTCAGGCTCAATGAGGCTCTGAGTAACCTGGTCTAGTTAAAGATGTCCCTGCCCAGGGCGGGGGGGTTGGACTAAATGACCTTAAAGGTCCTTTCCAACTCAACACATTCTAGGATTCTAGAAGATAACCCTGCTCTGTGTGCACTTATGTCTGCACCACAGTGTGGATCTGGGTACAAACATCCAGGAACAAGCTGCAGAGCCACCTCTAAAGCTGGGAGCACCCCCGCCATATGGCAGCATACTGCTAGATCAGAACATCTCCAAGAGGCAGGGTTTATTAACACAGCACCCAGCTGACACAACTACACCCCTGACAACCCAAAGATTGTCTCCATAGGGTACTGCACCGGGCCACCTGCGTGCCAGAATAATCTCAGCAGCACAAGCAACCACAGAGAATCTTCTATGATGGGTGGATATAAAAACAAACATACAAAAAAACCCCACAAACACACAAAAAAATATTCATTAGCAAGACACTTCCCTGACAAAGTGAAGATTTTTTTTTTCCACATACCTTTGCAATCTTAAATAGGAACACAAAGAAAGTGTGTGACCCTGCTGTCAGAACTGATGCAGATTTAGTGTAAGCACCAGAGCTAGCTAAGAGGTTTGCTTGCCCACAGATACAGAAGGGTGGAAAAGCAAACCCAGAGCAATGCAGTAATACCTGTTCATTTAAAAAAAAAAACAAAGACAAAAGCAATTGAAATATCCCATTCATACAGCAAATCAAGAAGGTCACTAGTTGGCAATAGATTTTATCAAGTTTCTTCTTGACTTCAGAATAGTAGCAAGTTAAGGGAAGATTCTGGTAATGGTGCTGTTGAAAAAAACTCTGGATCTGGGCAAGCATTTCAGTTTTCAAAGTTAGTACAGAAAAAAGTTACCAGTAGCAGGTTCACAGCGTGTGGTGGAAGAAGAACATAAGGCAGGAGAGCTGAATGCTAATTTAGAATTTATTAAGGACCAGAGTGCTGGAAGGAGACAAGCATGCCTTGGGGTTATGTGCAACACACACAGCAACGCTC
The DNA here is from genome assembly GCA_013400555.1 of Jacana jacana. Classification (NCBI taxonomy): domain Eukaryota; kingdom Metazoa; phylum Chordata; class Aves; order Charadriiformes; family Jacanidae; genus Jacana; species Jacana jacana. The sequence continues at coordinate 44,757 of VZTM01010378.1, read as the reverse complement.
TGTTTCCTGGAAGTCTTAAGTAGCAGGAACACACAGGGTACACCGAAAGCAAAAGAATTACAAGGAGTTCAAATAACAAAGCTAAGTCTGCCTCACTCCCATCATCCCCCAATGTGAAAGTGACTGGCAGTAACGAAAAATACTCTTCCAAAGAGGTGTGAAGGGATGATGTCATCAGACTGGATTAAAAGAAAAAAATAAATAAATAAATAAAAATGGAGAGAGAAGAGAAAGCTTTAACCAGGCTTCTGTTGCAAGAAGCAGATGACAGCTTCGGTACAAATAACATGAAAAACATCTTTTAATGGCTGGGGTTTACTTTCAGAAGGCTTCTACCTTACCTAGTTGGCCGCCATTCAGCCCCATGGTATACACTGCTTCCTTAGTCCATAGCACTGTATGGAATCTGCCTGCCGCCACTCCAATCACCATTCTACCTTTCAGGTTTTTTGCCTGAACCTAAGCACAAATCCAAAGCACATCTTAATATTAAGCAGCAACAGGTGAATTTCACACGTACAAACCTCTGGCAACACTTAACTGCTAAAGTCATTAAGAATGAATCACTGGTATCAATCCATACAGTCTACTGAATCGGGAGTGCTTCAGAAGTTTGTCAAGTGGGGCACTATTGCACTAACGACAAAAAGAAGTAAACTTTTTGGATTATCTAATCAAAATCTGCATTTGTGATCTGTATTGGTATTTACCTGCAACAGTGACAGCTAAAAAGGGTCAGCTTCTAAGTCCTAATTGCCCTAAACGCACTGCAAAACACGATACTACTAACTCCACACTTCAAATCAAGATGATCAAGATCAAAGCAAATCCTGTGGACACATCACACTACCGAAGAGCATCCCCCAGTACCCCAAAACACTATCCTGGTGCATTTTGGCCAATTATGCTTTCCTACTTTTTTCACCACTGGTGGTACAACCTAGTTCCACTCTAGATGAAGATTCCTTTCAGTAAAAGGTAATGTAACTCTTATTTACTTAAAATTAGAAAAAGTTACAGATTGAGCATAGACATATAATCAAGTTGCTGATGTCCTTGCCCTCTCCTCTCTGTTGCTTTTATGACCCAAAATCAACAGTGCTTCCCACAAAGGAGACTCAACCATCAAACCCCGAGACCCATCATCCAGTGAGTCAAAAGCAGTGAAGGGCATGAATTTCCAGTAATACATACCCATTGCTTTTACATCATTTCAGCTTTGGGGACAATTTGGGGAAGAATAGGTTTTTGGTAATTGTAACTTATGTGATACTTAACACTACAGCTCAGGTTACAAGCTAATACTTCTATCAGGACAGAGGAAAGTATTTAAGATTGAGATGTACAATAACATAAAATCAAGATTTTAACTGAACTCAAAATAGACTTTATTGCCCCGAACATTTAAGTCATTTCCATAATCCATTTTACTTTCTGCTAAAAACCCAAACAAATAAGCAACAAAAAAAAACCCTCAGCTTTGACTGATTATTTTTACCTGTCTAGGAACAGTGCAATTAGCAGGAGGAGGAAGAATACCCAGTTGATGGAAAGTATTTAAACCAAATGTGTAAACATATCCATCTTCAGTTAAAACAACAGTATGATCCTTGGCTGCAGCTATCTGGGAGCACTGGTGGCCAGCTAAGCCTTCCACGAGTCTTGGAACCTGAACAAAGAAATAAAAGATTGATATTAATCATTGGTCACCTACAACTAAAGTGACACCAACAGAAAGTCATGATCAAATATTGAAATATAGGTGAAAATGCATTTGAACATACAAAGCACTCATTAACACAGAATCATAGAATGGTTTGGGTTGGAAGGGACCTTCAAGATCATCCACTTCCAACTCCCTGCCCTGAGCAGGGACACTTCCCACCAGACCAGGTTGCTCAAAGCCCCATCCAGCCTGGCCTTGAACCCCTCCAGGGATGGGGCAGCCACAGCTTCTCTGGGCAATCTGGGCCAGTGTCCCACCACCCTCACAGGAAAGAATTCCTTCCTAAGATCTGATCTAAATCTTCCTTCTTTCAATTTAAAACCTTTACCCCTCGTCCTGTAGCTCCACTCCTGATATGCATTGAATATAATCACCACATCCAGTGCAGTAGGATAAGCTAACTGTCATTTGAAATGCATCCTTTGCTATCAGAGGAGATGACTTTTAAACTATCTGGCTCCCAAATTAAGTTGGAAACTCTATCTTCAGGACAGCTGGACAAATATTAACTATTACCTCTTTTGTTTTTCCTTTATAAACTACCGTGAGCGATAAGGGTTTCTCCCTTCCTCCAAAACACAGGATAATCCTAGGGAAATAAGGAAGCAGTTCTGTACCTTTGACTCTTCGTGGATTCTCATGGGAGTTCTCTGTTATTCAACTGGGTAATATCCCAGTTTCAAAAAAAGCAATTCAAAAAATTCTTATTTCGTAGAATTGCTTCTTTAAAAAGTTAAGAATTGAGCTCCAGTTTTCACCATAACATCCAGCAACCTCATCTCGAGTTCTACCAGATTTCTACCTATCAGCAAGCACCAGCTAGCGTGCACAGAAGATACCACAGTCTAAAAAGGGTATTGTCATCTTATCTTAGTCCTCTCAAATTTTGGTTTTGCATATTGCAACAATGTACTGTTCAAATGAAAAAGATGGGTGTTTTTTCACTTAATGGTGGCGTGAGTCTAGAAGAGAGCAACCCTGCCATGACTGTTCTACCTCGAGAATAAGGCTTACGAGGAACGATTGAGGGAGCTGGGATTGTTTAGCTTGAGGAAGAGGAGGCTGAGGGGAGACCTCATCCCTCTCTACAACTGCTTGAAAGGGCATTGTAGAGAGGTTGGTGCTGGTCTCTTCTCACGGGCAATGAGCGATAGAAGGAGAGGGAATGGCTGCAAGCTGCAGCAGGGTAGGGTTAGGCTGGACATTAGGAAAGAATTCTTCCCAGCAAGAGTGGTCAGAGCCTGAAACGGGCTGCCCAGGGAGGTGGTGGAGTCCCCATCCCTGACTGTGTTTCAGAGTTAATTAAATGTGGTGTTGAGTGTTGAGGGATCTGGTGTAGGGGAGAACTTGTAGAGTAGGGCTGATGGTTGGACTTGATCCCAAGGGTCTCTTCCAACCTAAATGATTCTATGACTTTTCATGCCACTGCAGCTCCACAGGACTGCCACTTCCTCTGCACCAGCCTTGGATCACATCAGACAGCCTCACAACCCTCGTTAAACAGGCAGCTCAGCCAGAAACTATTTGCCTCCACTTGCCTGGCACCAGCCAGCCTTTGAAAGAACTCAGCCATAACACAGAGGTTTGACCACAGTGCCTAGCTCTCTTAAATTCAAATATATTCAAATGCACATTCTTCTGCTCTCTGCCACCTCACCACTATTACTCCAGAGGGTTTTTTTTTCCTCTTGTTTGCTGTTGTTTGAAACCAACAGCAAAGTGATTTTGAAAGTACAGTCACAGCAACCCTAACTCACTTTTTAGACTTGCTGTTTGAAGTAAGAAGAAGTACCATGCATCAAGAAAGCACAAGGCAACGCACCAGGCATGTTTGCTCATCACCGTGGCCCAAGCGTCCTCCTTGCCCATGGCCACACGTATAAACTTGACCTTTGTGGGAAAGGAACACAGAGTGGAATTTGCAGAGTACCACCTGAAAGAAAAAAAGGCAAAAAGGGGGTTAAGGGAGGAGGCAGGATAGGATAAATTAATCTTCTTGGATAATCCACAAAAGCGTGCCAGAACTACTTAGTACAGAAGTCCAGCTTTCATAAAATCTATTTCTGAAAATACAAGTAAGATACCAGTATCAAAGCACAGAACTGCCAAATCAAGTCACAGGAAACACAAAACATCTCCTTTAAGATTATGATGTTCTACCTTAACCCATTTGAAGAAACCTACAGTTTGTATTTATTAAAATACATTAGCCTAAATGCTAACAGAAGCTCAAAAGATGGAGTTTGAAGGGCAACAACACTGCCTCGGAAGAGCTGAAGGAAACAAGTTGAGACTACAGAACAAGCTGTCTGCCCCGAAGGCTTGGCCAAGCTGTACTTTAAACTTTCAAACTTTCTTAAACTGAAGTCCCAAGAAGTCACTAGGAACAAAACTACAGGAAGAGCACAGCACAGAGTATGTCAGAATGGTTCAGGTTGGAAAGGACCTTCAAGATCATCCAGTTCCAAGCCCCCTGCCCTGGGCAGGGACATCTCCCACCAGAGCAGGTTGCTCATAGCCCCATCCAGCCTGGCCTTGAACCCCTCCAGGGATGGGGCTGCTTTCAACACAAGACAACTTTTTAATTCAACACACATCAAACGTGTGGAAAACTGTCCCATTCCGGTTCCCTATAGGAGTTGCACAGAAGGTCACAAAGTCAAAACAGCCACAGAAGTATCTGAATTTATTTAATTCTATACAAGCCATATAACCCAAGGTAAATAATAGAAAAAACCTCTGTGTTGCCCCCAAAATAGAGAACCATGATTTAACTGAGGAGGGAGGAAGCAGCAAGAATACAATACAGCAGGCCTACTCTAGTACTCCTTGCCTTCTCTAGGCTGCTTGCCAGAGCAACGAAACCATTTCTTAAGAAGGAAGTAGGAGGAAAGAAGAAAAGAGGAAACAATCCCAAACACCACAAAAAACCCACAGACACAACTTCTTTTTTCTTTTTTCCCCTTTTTCCCCAAATTTCCAAAACTTGACAACATCTTCAATAGTTGTTCCCCCATCCCCACCCCTTCAAGTCCCCTGAGACACGTCCCCGTGGAATCCTGTCAGATACCTGTTTGATATACACGCCGTTCCGAGGAAAAAGGTCCACCAGTTCAGGATGATGTTTACCCTGTTGACCACCGTGACCCAAAGTAAAATTTATGTTGTTTCCCCAGGTGTAGACTTCGGTGGGATCTGCAAAGGAAAGAAGTTCTCTCTGCAGTCTGTAAACTTACATGTTTTGTGAGCCATGACTTTGAAAATCACATCCTGCTGTTTCTATTTACAACTTGAAGAGGAAAGCTGATTCTTACCAAAATTTGAAGTTTGAAAAAGTTTTATTCTTATGAGGTGGAAGGTGCTACACCAAAATATTTTAACATCAAGGTACAGAAGATGATCAACATTACTTGTCCATATGTTCCAGTTGCAGAACATGCAAGCATTCCTCAGCAGCCAAGTGTATTTGTTAGTTTTTCAGAATACAATCACTGCTACCTCAGATCACACAGGCTTTGCTTCAATTGTGTAAAAAGCCCTTCTGAAAAAAAGGACTATTCTGTTGTGTGTGAAAACCACAAACACTTTCAACTCAGAAGATTGGCCGTGTCTCATGACATCGGTGACGCCACACCTTCTGGTATCTCAGAACTTAAAAGGTCCTAACTAGAAACAGAAAAGGTTGTGCACGGTGGTACCTACGTTAATTCACTGCTGACACACATCTTTGTAAAATACAATTTTAGCTACTTGATTGCCTACCAGTTTTCTTGAAGACCACATGGATTGGCCTATCTTTCATCACAAGATCCAGGGCTGATAAGCCTTCTTTATCCTGAACATACAGGCTAACACCATGCTAAAAGAGAAGGAGAGGAGAGCAAAAGTAAAATTAAAATTAAACTTCACAGCTTTAAGTATGCCAGGTAAACGTTTAAGAAGCTAAACAGAGCTTTAATTGAAGTTTAATATGGATAAAAGAAAATCTCCAGATATTGACATGTAAATTGTAAGCAGATACGAAAAGAACAGTGCAGTTCTGTTCAACTACATAAACATCATGTCAGTCTATCAACTGAGATTTTATTGTATGAATCCTGACTGAGCAATAAAAAGTAATCAAGGAAACACAAAAGAAACCTGAAGATAAAGCACTGCCATCTAGGAACGGCAAGCATTTACAAAAAAAATGCATTTAACAGCTTAGAAAATACTTTTTCTTATACCAGCATGTTTACAGAATTGGTTTTGACAAGCTTGAAAAGTGAGCAGCCCAAAAAAGCCTCCTATGGCTTTGATAACAAGCAGGAAACAGTGATTCAGAGTTGCTGAAAAAGGGCAGGAGGACCCCAACAGCAAGGAAGCTTCAGAAGCACAAAGCATGACCAGGTCACCGTGTCAGAACTTTGAGAGAGGCAGATATTCTCTGTAAATACCCTTTTCTGACTACAAAAAGTGCTGCTGCCAGCCTTGGTTTTAAGGAAGTCAAGTGTCATCAATGAGATCACTGAAGGGAAGAACTGCAGATGCCCTCAAGCAGACTCTAATGGATAATATGCTGTATCTTTGTACCACAGCTCACGGGGAATATAAAAGAAACTTACAGGATTCCACACTTAAGAAGCAAACACATCAAATACAAAAAAACAAGGAGGCACACTCCATTCAAGCACGACAGAAGGAGAGCTTAGCCACATCTGCAGTAGGGATTATAACCTGTGACTTCATTTGGAAAAACACTAGCCAGAAGAACAACATCAATTCTCCAAATTTTAAAGGCAACCCTACCAGCAACAATGCTGGTATTAATTCACCAGATGACAGAAAAACCCACCTACTTTTACAATTTAACGGGTAGCTGGATATTCCTCTCTTTGGAAGCTGCACACCTCACTTACAAGCAGAGCAGAGCCTGCAGTGACATTCCCATGATCTCAATTTGTAATGACCAACCCCAGTCACTGAATGGCAAAGCTTGTAGTTAAATACAGTTGGAGAATAAGCCACAACTGCCTCCAGCTCGCGACAGAAGTCTGTCGTCCACACTAGGCGAGTAACCCAAGGGTTGATGCTGGGGCTAATACTGATAAACATCTTCACTAATGACCTGAATGACAGGACAGAGGGCACCTTCAACAAAGCTGATGATGATCCAAGACCAGGAGCCAGAGGGCTGTCCTGCCATTCAGAGGGACCTTGACAGGCTGGAGCAATGAACTGAGAGGAATCTCATGAAGTTCAACACAGGGAGGTGCAAATCCTAGCCCTAGGGAGTAACAGCCCAGTATACCAACACAGCTGGAAAGCAGCTCAGCAGAAAAGGACATGGGGCCCCTGGTGGACACCCAGTTGACCACAAGCCAGCAGTTTATCCTCACAGCTGAGAATGGTGAAAGCATCCAGGGCTGCATGAGGGAGTGCTGCCAGCGGGCATTACTCAGCACTAGCAAGTCATAGCTGGAGTGCTAGGTTCAGGTCTGGACTCCCCAGTACCATGGAATAGACCTACAGAAGCTAACCCAGCAGAAGACCATGAAAATAAGCACTGAGGCACCTGACACACAGGGAGAGAGGTGGAGGGAGCCAGGATGTTTATCCTAGAGATGGTTCAGGTTGGGTCAGGGAGGACATGCCTGATCAATGCGTATAATAAATACCTGAGTGGAGATGGGGACTGGGGTGATATCCAATCAGCACAAATTGAAATATAAGAAATCCTTTTTAAACCTAAAACCTATTTTTACTGCACTGCTATTAAAACACTGGAACAGAGAGCCTCTGTCCTGCAGACATTCAAAATCCAACTGGACAATCCTGGGTAACCAGCTCTGGCTGACGTTGCTTGAGCGTGGGGGTTGGAACAATCTTCAGAGATCCATTTCTAGCTCAGCCATTTCATAATTCTATTCTATAATCCCTTCCTGCTGTTGCTGTAATACCTTTCTATAAGGCAGTACAGCAGCAAGACTTCAGTTAAGGAAGTGGGAGGCAGGGCATCCTCCATGAGCTGCTTCATTCTGCTTCTCAGAGAAATATCAGCAGAGCCAGCTATCAGAAAAACCTCCCTCCCTTATGCAACAGATAAAAAAAGTACTGTGTGTGGGGGGGGAAACCTGCACAGCCCTCCTGTAAGGAAGGATCAAGAGATATAGATACACACACACACCCACTACAGAAGCAAATACTTTGTCTATACATCACATACACAGTTTCCAGTTTTCTAGAAAACAGAATCACGTACAATTCTCACACAAACTGTGGAGCTTAACGAAAAACGCCTCACTATGCAGGAGTACAACACATGAAATGCATATTTAACAGATGCCAGGCCTTCAGGAATTAAAAACTGCTGGATTCACAATCGTTTTGCTTAAACTGCTTGTTGAAAGCAGGGAGTTTAATGCTCACAATTGCACTGCAGTTTTAAAAGGCTGAATTCAAAAATGGAAAAATTCTTGCCTTGAAAGGTTTGCTTTTAACTAATCCTGAGCCACAACTACTTCGTTTCCTCACATGGTTAAAGGGACCCTGAACATCTCAACCAGATATAGCTTCTTCCCTTTGCTGTGCTTGGAACAGGAGGAACAGAAGAGCAATCAAAGAAATATACACAACTTGGTAAGTTGTAAGGAAGAAACAGAAAAAGAAAGGAAACAGAAGAACAAACAAAAGAAACAGAAATAAGAAAGGAATGAGGAGGACTGAGCAAAAGGCCCAGATAAAATATGAATGAAATGGGGATTCACTTACTAAACTGTTCCGTTTCTCAAACTGCTTCTCTCTCAAATGTAATATTAATTTCTAACAGGAATTCCACTTAAGTTTTTATTATTTTATGTTCTCTAAAAAACACTAATTGGTCTAGGTATTCTGAAGAGGAGTATTTTTAGAGTATCTTTAGTCTAACCACTCTCCACTTTTAAGACCCTGACCCTGGTATCATCCACACAAACCAGTCTTCAGGGAAGTCCACAATTAATCAGGGATCCTTACTCAGTGCTGATTTCAGCGTGGGCAAAGGCAGAGATCTTTTACGAACACAGAGACAATTTTCAAGTAAATCAATGCTCTCTGATCTAAACACAGTATGAAGACACCCCTCAAGAGGCTTCCAGGCAAGTTTAAAACCCCACTTGTACATAACAAATACAATTCTAAAAATTGTAGATACCAAGGAAAACTACAGTTCTAAGTGACTCACCTTCAGTAATGACAAAACACAATCAATGTATCCATAAAATATACTTCTGTGCAAAGCTGTCCATCCAGACTCTTTGTCTTTTGCCAGGAGATCTACTCCTTTGGTCTCAGCCAACCAGTCCAGCACACCTTTTTTGCCACAAGATGAAGCAAGATGTATAACATTTCTTCCAAAGGCATCCTTTATAGTTGCAGCATTGTAGCAGTAAGAAGAGAGAAAGGCCTTGATCTGGCCTTCGCTTCCTCTGGTTACCACTGAAATAACATCCAGAGCATGCTGTAGAGATCGACACTTCAAAGTGCAGTCTGGCACGAGAGAACTCATCTTCACTTCTGAAGCTGCTCCTCTTCTTAAGGGGAACCACCCTGAAGCGTATCAAGGCACTCCAATTCACAACACAGTGCCTTCAGTAACTTGTCATTCCAAGGATGTAAATCCAGTTCTATTGAGCTGCCATTAGAAATCTTTGTACTGCTATGTTTGGCACTTGATCCAAATAAATATTTATAAATACATATTTTCACAAGTCTTATTTCACCATCTTATATAACAAATAATCTCGTCCATAGAAAATTCCAAAAAGTGAACTACCTCAAGTGTGGAGAGGGGGGTTCCCCCTCCACACTACCTTAATCTTCTAAAACTCCATAATTGCAAGGGAGACCTGAAAGAGAACAAACCAGAACAAATTAGTCAACGATAATTCTTTTCCCCAGCAACTGGATCCATTTAAACGCACATCAAACTAGCACTCACAAGTACAGGAGCAACAGGGCAAGGGTTTAGTGACCTGCCCCATGCCAGAGCTTATACTCAGGGATTCAGTCAGTTTAAACAAAGACATGACTCCACTCCCCACCCCAAACTCCACCGGCACCTCCTCCCTTTCTTTGACACAAATCTTCAAGGTTACACAGAGAACTGCATCCAAAAAAGTAATCTGAAGAGGAAAAGAAAGATTCTTAGATACCAGAATGAAATTCTTTGCTGTGAGGGTGGTGAGACACTGGAACAGGTTGCCCAGAGAAGCTGTGGCTGCCCCATCCCTGGAGGGGTTCAAGGCCAGGCTGGAGGGGGCTTTGAGCAGCCTGGTCTGGTGGGAGGTGTCCCTGCCCAGGGCACGGGGTTGGAACTTGATGATCTTGAAGGTCTCTTCCAACTCTAACCATTCTACAATTCTATGATTTGCTTTCCCAGCCTTAGGGTCCTTAGGACCCTCAGAGTTTACTGTGTAATTGTATCATTACTTTGTGATCAGAAAGCAAGGACTGAACTAAAAGACTGATGGAGGGAAAAAAGAAAACAAACCCCAAAACAACCCCAAATGCATTCAACCCACCATGAAACTCTCACACCAGTTGAGGAGCTGCTGGCTAACAGAAGCTTTGTCAGTCACACCCAGGAGGAAGGGAGAGGGACCACCACAGTTTCCCTTAACCACTGAAAAAAAGGATTTTTTTCCTTCTTTTTACTTTTCTTCCCTGGCCCAAATGCTTCCTTATGTCCCTACTAAGCTTCTCCTGCATAATCAGCAGGAAGGCTCCTCTCCACCATTCCCAGAGCCGCTGACAGGTGTGAATGGAAGGACAGCAACGGAGCAAAGCCAAAAAAACCACTTGTATAAGAGCTGTGAATTCAGATAGGCAGTGTAAAAGCAGGGCAAAAGTCTAAAGCTCCTCCTGAAATAGGCAAGAAGGAATGAAGGTCCAGGTTAGAAGGAGTAAGGGAGGAAGAAGGAGAAAAAGGAGGCAGAGATACAAACAAAAAAGGCAAACTTAAAAAAAAAAAAAAAGTCTAATTTCAAGAACACAGCCTGACTTGCAGCTCCAAGGAAACAAGGGGGGACACGGGNCTACTAAGCTTCTCCTGCATAATCAGCAGGAAGGCTCCTCTCCACCATTCCCAGAGCCGCTGACAGGTGTGAATGGAAGGACAGCAACGGAGCAAAGCCAAAAAAACCACTTGTATAAGAGCTGTGAATTCAGATAGGCAGTGTAAAAGCAGGGCAAAAGTCTAAAGCTCCTCCTGAAATAGGCAAGAAGGAATGAAGGTCCAGGTTGGAAGGAGTAAGGGAGGAAGAAGGAGGAAAAGGAGGCAAAGATACAAACAAAAAAGGCAAACTTAAAAAAAAAAAACAGTCTAATTTCAAGAACACAGCCTGACTTGCAGCTCCAAGGAATCAAGGTGTGACACGGGGATGCAATCAGCAGGCTCAGATCACCAGTGCATCAAATACTCTGCTAAATCACAGAGTCACAGAATGCTATGGGGTTGGAAGGGACCTCTGGAGATCACCTAAGTCCAACCCCCTGCCAGAACAGGTCTACCCAGAGCAGGTCACCCAGGAAACATGTCCAGGCAGGTTTGGAATGTCTCCAGAGACGGATACTCCACCACCTCCCTGGTCACCCTGTGCCAGGGCTCTGTCACCCTCACAGGAAAGAAGTTCCTTCTCATGTCTAGGTGGATCTTATGTTCAAGTTTGTGCCCATTCCCTCTTGTCCTGTCCCAGGCACCACACAAAAAAAAGCCTGGCCCCATCCTCCTGACACCCACCCTTGAAGCATTTCTAGGCATTGGTCAGATGCCCCCTCAGTTTTCTCCAGACTAAAAGGACCCAAAGTCCCTCAGCCTTTTCTCATCAGAGAGATGCTCCAGGCCGCTAATCACGTTCATAGCTCTCTGCTGTACTTTCTCCAGAAGTTCCCTGTCCTTCTTCAACTGGGGAGCCCAGAACTGGTCCCAGTCCTGCAGATGGGGCCTCCCCAGGGCAGAACAGAGGGGCAGGATGACCTCCCTCCACCTGCTGGTCACGCTCTTCTTGATGCGCCCCAGGATGCCATTGGCCTTCCTGGCCAAAAAGCCCACATTGCTGGGTCATGGGTATCCTGCTGTCCACCAGCTCTTGCAGGCCTTTGTCCTCAGAGCTGCTCTCCAGTGTGTCAGCTGGAGGTCAACCTGTCCTGGTGCAGGGGGTTATTCCTCCCCCGGTGCAGCACTCTACACTTGCCCTTGTTGAATAGCAATAACTTTAAAAAAACATCAATAAAATAAGTATTTGGAGATCTGTAGGAAAAATGAGAGGTGTTGCTATCCTCAAACCAATTTGTCAAGCTCCATCAATTTGCCAAGCAATACTATTATGCTGTGGAAGGAACATGAATTTTACATACATCTTATAAAGCCCACCTGAAAGATAATTCATTTTTAAGACATTGCTATTAGTGCTACAAAGAAAGCAAAGTAAAAATAAATAAAAAAAAAAACAAACCCAAAACAAGGAAAAGGTACTCAGGGGTGTCATAAAATAAAGATGACTGATCTGTTAGGTATACTGGTATGAAATGGCATCACCACCCAAGGAAGCAGCCCTGCCGTGCCCCATGGCAGACCTTCCCTTCTGCAGTCCACACCTACTTAAGGCACTCAACTGCACAAGAAAAGGATTCAGCAGAGAGTAAATCCTGGTTCCACAGAAACTTGTGCCATTACAAGAAAGGAACAGAGAGGCCAGAGCAAAACTTCTTTAAAGTGCCTGAGGTAAGGCCTCGCCATACAAGGAAACACCAGGGAGCAACAAAAAAACACATTAAAAGAAGAAAAGGTTTGCTATTACAGAGAAGCACCACCTTGCCAACCTCCCACTAACTGCGCTGTGGTGACATTTACTGCAGCTATGCGAGATCTGACTGGGCTGAATGATCTCTTTGTAAGTCATTCTAACCCAGCCCTCCTCTGCCATCCACATCCCCACACTAGGTACGGTATCAGTACATCGATACATACACCTTGAGTTTCGAGGCAGACGGCTGCAGATCAAGTTTGCAGCCCTCCACAACAAAGACTGGCACACCAGTAACACACAGTATCACGTTGTTAGAACACCTGAAAAGGGATAACAGTCAGACCTGACCCTTTCTAAACAGGAGGTCCTTTGTAGCCCTCTGCTGTATCCTCCACCCTGTGGTGGGTAAAACCTTAAAACTTGAAAATTGTGAACTGATGATCACATCAGTGAGAGAACCTCGTGATTGCTGTCCAAACGCCTACCTCTACTCTACGGAGCCCCAGCTGAATAATCAGCACCTAAAATAAGCACCAAACAGGACCAAGGCCACAGTTTTTCCAGTTAGATTTTGAACGTTGGGAATACACTGCCCTTACAATGATGCACCTCTGCTTTTCTCCGCAGAGATTTCTGTAGGTTTCTCAGCACTAACCACATTCACGGTATTTCACACTGTAATACCAGCACCTTCCTAATGCTGTAATTAGTGAAAGACATAAATAGCTCAAAGAAGTTTATCACCTTTTACACATTTTTATGTTTTACAATAGGTATCACTTGGAATTCAAATTATTTTTAAAAAACGAACCTATCCAACATTTTTATGGTAGAAAAACATCACGAAAAACATGGAGACATTAAAGCAGCAATCAAAGTATCCCAAAGATTCCTAGAATCCTTTGGTTGGAAGAGACCCTGGGGATCAGGGGTCCAACCATCAGCCCTACTCTACAAGTTCTCCCCTACACCAGATCCCTCAACACCACATCCCATCGACTCTTGAAACACAGTCAGGAATGGGGACTCCACCACCTCCCTGGAAGTTTTATTTCAGTAGAGAGAAGGCTGCTAATTTTTCCCCTTCAAGACATGAGCTACTCATTACACATATTCACAGCCCAGGAAAACTTAAAAGATTCAAACCCACTTGGAAGGAATTCCTAAGTAGCAAGAAACTGCTTGTGGTATCTTGCCTCCTGGAAAAGAGTGGGTAGAGCTGTCTCACTCAGCTCTTCCCCTCAGAGGGGGCAAAGCAGCACCACTCAACAGCTGTCAGACACCCTCCGAAAAGGAGTGTGTCAGATGTGTCATCCGACTTCACAGAGTCAGAACTCCAACAACCGAAAAAGCAGCTCCCCGCCTAACGTGGTTGTCTCCAAAAAATCTCTTTCTTGCAAGAAGTCACTACAAATAGTAGTTTTTGCTAAGAAGTCTAACATCAAAGCTGTCCCACCTCTCCGGTATGAAATTAACTAATATTCTACACATCTGTCAGCCTGGGCTAACAAATACCTTCATGGAAGAGAATCACAGAATCATTCAGGTTGGAAGAGACCCTGGGGATCATCCAGTCCAACCATCAGCCCTACTCTACAAGTTCTCCCCTACACCAGATCCCTCAACACCACATCTCATCAACTCTGAAACACAGTCAGGGATGGGGACTCCACCACCTCCCTGGGCAGCCCAGTCCAGGCTCTGACCCCTCTTGCTGGGAAGAATTCTTTCCTAATGTCCAGCCTAACCCTACCCNCCCTTGTCACCCAGCACCCCCAGGTCCTTTTCTGCCAGGCAGCTCCAGCCACACTGCCCCAAGCCTGTAGCCATCCATGGGGTTGGTGTGGCCCAAGGGCAGGACCTGGCACTTGGCCTTGTTGAAGCCCATGCCATTAACATTGGCCCATCTATCCAATCTATCCAAGTCCCTCTGCAGAGCTTCCCTGCCCTCGTGCAGACCAACACTCCCACCTCACTTAGTGTCATCTGCAAACTTACTGATGGTGCTCTCTATATCCTTGTCAAGATCATCAATGAAGATATTAAAAAGGAAAGGCCCCAGTACTGAGCCCTGAGGAACCACTTGTGACCGGCCGCCAGCTGGATTGAACTCCATTGAGCACCACCCTTTGGGATCGTCCTTCCAGCCAGTGCTGGATCCAGCAGATCCTACGCTCATCCAGGCCATGAGCAGCCAGCTTTTCCATTAGAATTTTGTGGGGGACAGTGTCAAATGCTTTTCAAAAGTCCAGGTATACAATATGCACTGCCTTCCCCTCATCCATCAATCGGGTGACTAATGACTAAGGATGATGATGGTACACTTCATTTCCTGCAAACAGCAGAGAACAGATGCAAAACCTTAAGATTCTGTTCAATTACTGGGAGAAACGAAGGGAGTTGGCAGAAGCTTCCCACTGTGGAGCTCCAGAAATCTCTCTGCATATCAAAGCTGCTTACAAGGGTGAGTCAGTTGTCTTCAAGTCCAAGGGTTCTGTTTACCTATTTTTGTTATACAAGACACTTCCCAGAACATATTAAAAAAAAAATAAAAATATATATATAATCAATTCTATGAAATCTCACAAAAATTAAGCCAGAAGAAAGAGGTGAAACCAAGGCAGCTTTAGGACCCCCTGCAACATACCTGTTTCTTCGTCTCTACCTTTCAGAAGACAAACCCAGTGAAGGCAGAGCATTTTCTGCACAAATTTTGGTGATGTCTAGAACACTGACATTTAGCACAGAGGCATCACAAGCTACTGGATGAAGGAAAATACCAGACCACTCATTTCCACATTTATAGGATCATGTTCTCTACCAACACATTCCCTAAGTTCTTATTTAATAGACAGTATTTCTACAGAGGTTGTGTGCTCTTTGCGTGCTTGAACTCAAAGGTACAAGGACTTGTACAAGGGAGGGACTCTTTATCACGGAGCAGAGCGATAGGACAAGGGCTAACGGTTTTAAATTGGAAGAGGGAAGACATAGATTAGGTATCAGGAAGAAATTCTTTCCTGTGAGGGTGGTGAGACACTGGAACAGATTCCCCAGAGAAGCTGTGGCTGCCCCATCCCTGGAGGTGTTCAAGGCCCATCTGGATGGGGCTTTGAGCAGCCTGGTCTGGTGGGAGGTGTCCCTACCCAGGGCCAGGGGGGTTGGAACTCAATGAACTTGAAGGTCTCTTCCAACCCAAACAATTCTATGATTCTACAAGTGTGCTCTCAGAAGAGAGGCAGTAACCCACCCTCACCACATGGCTGGATGCCAGCAGCCTGTATTGGAAATGCCAGTCTGGGAGGCACATGTTTGATACTGGAATTCATACCCGTAGTCTTTCTGATTCTTCCTGACAAAAGCCTGTATTCAGATTAGATCTAGCAAAATCCGGCTAACACAGATGTGGGTACCAGTACCAAGGCAGTGGCTCGTAGTTGCTATTGTGGTCTCACGTGGAAGTGGAAGCAAAAACCCAAGAGATTCTGACAGTTTGAATTCAGTACCCCTTGAAGACAGATGCTGGTTTGTCATCCCCTACCTGCGCTGCCCTAAAGTAACTCAACAGTCAAATTAGTGACATGGCCTTGAAACACAGCTTTAAGCAGCTTTACTAAGAAAATATTCCTCAATACTGTATTTGATCTTTAAATTGGCATAACCTTATTCCATTCCCTGTTCTTCTGTTAGCTTTTATTTTGTAAGTGGAACTGATTTTTATCTAAATACCAGTTGCATCTAGGATGCAGTTGGTGAAAAACCACCTAGTATTTGCGTCTCCTAAAATGGAACTGACTAATGGTTTCTATTTTCCATGCAAAAGCAGCCTAGAGTTTTCCTTGTTAATCCTAATATCCCTACTTTAAAAAAAAAAATATAAATAATATGGCTTTACAGAAGGTGCAAAATTCATTTGCTCTTCCTTTTGACAGTAAGTTCCTAAACAAAGAGAGACCTGATTGGCAACATCATACACTTCAGGAAAGTAAAGTCCAGCCTTATAAGGGTATTACAAGTTCTTTGAAGTTTCTAGGATGGAATGGAAGGGGAATTGTTTTTTAAACAAGCCTGCTGACAGACCATAATATTGGCTACGTTGGTCCATTTGCACTTGTTTCCTAAGGTCACCAAAGCCCCGTAACCATAACAGCATGGAAATCCTGAAAACAGTTGTACCCAAAACAAACTTCACCGTGCAAACTATCTGATTAGTAAGCTAATAATTAATAATAATAAAAAAGAAACATCTAAAACTTACAGAATTAAAGCCATGGGAATTTGTTATCATAATACCGATTTTCTAGGATTTTCTGTTGGCCCCAGTCTTACCTAAAGGCAACTTTCACTAATACATATTAAAGGAGAACTTTGGAATCTGACAAAAGCAACTTGCAAATTGAAGCTGGGTAGTAATATAATAAATATAGCACTGGCAGTAAGCAACATATCCTCAAGGAACCATAGATGAATCCCTAGATATGTAACAGCAAACACACCCTTGAGCTAGAAGCAGGACACTGTCCCAAGGCTTTAAAGAACAGGTAAACTACCAATTTCTACTCAGAAGATTACATATCCACAGAGAGTTTGACCTGATCAGAAACTCCCTACACATTTGGTGAAGTCTGGGCATCAATTGGGACTTTTCAATCCCTTGAACAATATTATTTGAATTTCATGAAGGGGGAAAGTGATTGAATACACAACGCAGAAAGGGTAAAACTAACTTCTGCAGCAGTCAAACTCCCACACAGGTTTTGCAGCCAGAAATTCCCACATCATTCTTTTAAAAGACATGCAGTCTTATCTCAAAAAAAAATATAAATAGCTTCTTCTTAACTATATTACAGGATTTTTGCAACAGAAGGAAGAGAGAGCAAAGGTTCTGTCCTTTTCAATACACAAAACATGAGGCAGGGTGCTGCCTCCAGCTCAGACACCGAGTTTTAAGAGAGGTAAGTAGAAAACAAAGAACACTTTGGAGAGAGCAACTAGGATTCAGAATGTTTACAAAACAATCTGGGAGTACAGGCTGAGCAAACTGGATTTATTTTCTCCTTCAGCTGTGTTTTTTATAGATCACACAGTGCCTTTGAATGAGGCTACATAAAGAAGGAAAACCAAAACTCTAATCCATTTGACCCCTGACAGTGGGATACGTGGTCATTTGTTAAAATTTTGTAAGAGATTAAGATTATATGTCAGTAAGCACTTTCAAGTGATAAACTGAATGCTAACGAGGCTCTCAAAACAGGCTAGACAACAACCAACCTGTTCAAGACTGGCCTAAAAGTAAAGCTGTGGAGGAACATCAACTTGCTTTATAAAACACCACACTCCACATTGCCTGCTATTCCCCTGGGGCCACTATAGATCCAAGCTGCTTCATTCACCAGGCCGAGG
The DNA here is from genome assembly GCA_013400555.1 of Jacana jacana. Classification (NCBI taxonomy): domain Eukaryota; kingdom Metazoa; phylum Chordata; class Aves; order Charadriiformes; family Jacanidae; genus Jacana; species Jacana jacana. The sequence continues at coordinate 26,862 of VZTM01010378.1, read as the reverse complement.
CCTCTCTGCCACCACTTGGCAGAGGTACACCCTTGGCACAGGTGACCTTTAGAAGTTTGCCCCAGACTTTTTAAAACTTCTGCCTTCACAGCAACAGCAGCATAATCCTTATCAGGATGGGACATTCAGCAACTCTAACCCACGTTCTAACAAGTGCTACCAATTACAGGCAGACACGCCTGTCAAAAAAAAACCCCACGAAAGTACCATTGGTAGCTAAATTCAGCTACAGCACGTCAGAGCGGGTCTATTAGTCAGGAAGCAGAGCACATCAACAGTACACTGCGAAACACTGGGCTTGGCTCATCTAGGAATAGTCAAAACCACTTACTTTTAAAAACTTAACGTTGTCCAAAAACGTTAAAACATACAGAAAGCCCTATAGACAAAAGCACACTGAGTGTCATTATAGGCATTTTCACAAGACACCGGGACCTTGCTCTAAATTTTGTTATCGAACCAGATGGCCTGATGATGAGCCAAGAGCAACGAACCACAAATGTGTTCTGGAAATTCACCAGGCTTCAAACTGGATCAGAGAAATACACCAAGTCTTAGGAAAAGATGGCTTTTCCAAACGAACTCTCGACTTCTGGTGCAGCATTATTATTAAAGAGTACCCATTTCAGATGTTGTTGGGTGATTATTTTGTTTCGGCAACCCACAAATTGTGGTCAGTTTCCATCAAGACAAGCAACTACAGCGACCACGTCAGCAAGAAAAGGGCTGGATTTCAGAGATCAGGTGGCCGGATCCCTGAAAAAGACGGGACAGAACTATCTTTTTAAACTAAATACAAGATTTCAGCTCCCTCATGCTTAAGCTGCTGCTCATAACCAGCAACACTGCGAGCTGCTACCAAAACCTGCAGGCAGATATCACCGAGATGGGCAGAAACAGGACGGGCTGCCCAGGAATCTCCAACTAAGGAAACCTGGCAGAGGCTGCTGCCAGTGTCAAGGGGCGGGGGGAAGGTCTGAAGTGTCTCAAAAAGCCAGCCACGGACGAGGGGCTGGCATGGGAGTAGGAGCTGCTTGGACCCTCACCACACAAGTCCAATTAGCCGGGAAGCGACAGAAGAGACTTAATTAAGCAGGCGACCGAGGCACTTTTCTTCCGCCTCAAAGCCGGTTCCCCTCCCATCCTACGTGGCCGGCTGCCCTTTACCCTCCCTGACTCTGCCCATTGGGGCTCTTCCCGTTCCTAAAGCCCCCCCCACAGCCGTCCCGTCCCGTCCCCTCCGAAGAGACCAGCCGTGTCACTGCCCCTCTCGCAGGCCCGGCTCCCCCTCCGGACACATCAGCAAGTCGCGGCCCGCCCCTCACCAGTCGCTAGATGAATGGACTCGGGCGGTCAGGGCGGGACGGGCGCTGGGTAGCGCAGAAGCTCATCCTCAATGACAGCGGGGCAAAGCCAGGCTGCTGCGGCTACCGCGACACCTCAGGCAGCGACGACAACGGCCACAACCCGGTGCCAGCGGCTCACAGCGGGGCGGCAGCGAGAGAGGCCTCCGCACCCCCGAAGAAGCAAGCAACCCATTGGCCGCGGCGCTGCCCACCTCGCACGCCGATTGGTTGCGACTGCCCGTCTAAGCTCTGCCCCACCCCCACCCCGCCTGCCACGGAAGAGCCCGGATCGACTGACAGGGCGGCGGGAAAGGGGCGGGGCCGGCCATGATGGGCGGGGCTGCGGTGGGCGAAGGTTAGAGAGAAATGGCAATCTAAACTGTGAGAGGCTGAGGAGGAGTGTTGTGTTGTGTCGTGTCGTGAGGGAGGGAAGGGGCTGGAAATGGTGAGGAAAGAGGAGGTGTTTCCGTGCTTTTCCCTGTCAGCCCTGACGAGAGAAGCAGCGTGGGCGGCTGCGGAGGCGGATCAGGAGGGATTTCTGTCAGGGCAACACCTCTCCGGGGACAAAGCAAAGAGTTGAATAGTCAGCCTGCAGGTTTCTAGCAAATAATGGAGTGAGAGAAGGCATTGAGAAGGCTGTGTCGAGGCAAATTGTCTTGTCGATGTAATTTCTGACAGAGCCAGTGGCCCCTCAGTTCAAGAAGGACAGGGAATAGAATCCTTTGGTTGGAAGAGATCCTTGGGATCATCCAGTCCAACCATCAGTCCTACTTCACAAAGTTCTCCCCTACACCAGATCCCTCAACACCACATCCAATCTACCCTGAAACACAGTCAGGGATGGGGACTCCACCCCCTCCCTGGGCAGCCCAGTCCAGGCTCTGACCACTCTTGCTGGGCATTTCCTAATGTCCAGCATAATGCATTTCCTAATGTCCAGCCTAACCCTACCCTGCTGCAGCTTGCAGCCATTCCCTCTTGTTCTATCACTAATTACCCATGAGAAGAGACCAGCACCAACCTCTCTACAATGTCCTTTCAAGCAGTTTTAGAAAGCCATGAGGTCTCCCCTCAGCCTCCTCTTCCTCAAACTAAGCAGTCCCAGCTCCCTCAATGGTTCCTCATAAGATTTATTCTCCAGGCCCTTCCCCAGCTCCGTGTCCCTCATCTGCACTCACTCCAGCACCTCCACATCTCTCATGTTGAGGTGCCCAGAACTGGACACAAGACTCCAGGTGTGGCCTCACCAGTGCTGAGCACAGGGGGACAATCACCTCCCTACTGCTGCTGGTCACATTATTTCTTATGCAAGCCAGGATGCCCTTGGCCTTCTTGGCCACCTGGGAACACTGCTGGCTCATGTTCAGCCGCCCGTCGACCAGCACCCCCAGGTCCTTTTCTGCCAGGCAGCTCCAGCCACACTGCCCCAAGCCTGTAGCCATCCATGGGGTTGGTGTGGCCCAAGGGCAGGACCTGGCCCTTGGCCTTGTTGAAGCCCATGCCATGAAAATTGGCCCATCCATCCAATCTATCCCAGTCCCTCTGCAGAGCTTCCCTGCCCTCGTGCAGACCAACACTCCCACCTCACTTGGTGTCATCTGCAAACTTACTGATGGTGCTCTCTATATCCTTGTCAAGATCATCAATAAAGATATTAAACAGGAATGGCCCAAATACTGAGCCCTGAGGAACCACTTGTGACTGGCCACCAGCTGAATTGAACTCCATTGAGCACCATCTTGCTCCAAGAGTGCTGCCAGCTTGCCCGAGGACATTAATGACTGTCCAGGGAGATAAGGAGGTCCAAATACTGCTGAGGTCCATCACAAACAATGCCTTCTTGTACCATAATGGATACAGGTGAATGGCTGGGACAGGCACCTTTGTGAGGGGTAAACAGCAGAATAGAAAGATCAAGAGGCTTGAAGCAGAACAAGGCCCAAGACAACATGAATAGATGCTGTGTGAGAAAAATAATTTTCAAGAAGCTGGGCTGCTCCTCAGCTCTTTCACACAAAATACCCCTGGAAAGAAGAGAAGACCACACCAAAGGACATGGAAAATAATACTGTCGTGAATGGGAGCTTAGAAGTCTGAGTCAACCACGACCTTGGCAGAATAACCAAAGGCTTACTAGCAAGGGGTTTCTCTGAGAGTTTTATCTCTTTTGCAGGACTTTTAATATTTTCGTGGAAAAATAAGGTACTAACCACTTTATTTATTGTTTGTTGTTGAGGATTTCTAATTGTCCCCAGCTCATAGGCCAGTAATAGAAATTCCTGCTGTCTTGTGCTGTCTCTGCAAAAGCAACAAACTATTGAGTGCTGTCCACAGATGATCAGGATGATACAGTTTGTTTTGCACAGACATGTGGTATCCCATGAGGTGATAAGGTAATGCTGTAAAACCAAAATAGCTCAAACAGGCTGTCTCCAGTCTTGTTTTGGTTTGTTATCTTCTCTTTTGATTTTGGTTTGGTTTGGGGTTTTTTGTTGGTATTTTTTTTTTTTAACAGTGGAAAATATACTATTTTAAGCCTTGAAGAAGAAACTGCAGGCAGTGGAGATGAAAACCCAGCAACGAGTCACTGAAGAGTCTTTCTTAATTGGGTAGTCCAAAAGCTAGATTTGTGAGTCCCTGAAGCATGTAGTATGTGCCTGACAGTTAAGGACTGTCCATCTTTTTTCTTCTTTTTTTATTTTTTTTTTCGGTCTGTGGTGAAAAGGTCTGAATTATCACAAATAAATATGTATTTACCTTATAGGGAAAGATGTGTCTCTGACCACTATTGTTACTTTTTACAGAAACTTTAGACTTTAAGTCAAAAATCCCTCACTGAATTGAAAGGGCAGCCCTTGAAAACCTATATACTTACCCATCTTCGGAGTTCGAGGAGGAAAATCAATTTTGAGAGTCTTAATTAGCCCATAGAGTGTATTTTTATCTGCACCTCAGTTCACTGGCTGTTGAAGGGTTATAGATTGACCATGCTCTAGATTTGTATACTCATTTAAGGTTAGGGGGGGGGATAAATCTAGTCTCTAGGGAGGACGCTACCCCACTAGGCATCCTTCTCATGGCCTATGGATCCTATCCATCCAGACTAGTCTTCAGAAATTGGGCCACACCAACCCCATGGATGGCTACAGGCTTGGGGCAGTGTGGCTGGAGCTGCCTGGCAGAAAAGGACCTGGGGGTGCTGGTCGACAGGCGGCTGAACATGAGCCAGCAGTGTGCCCAGGTGGCCAAGAAGGCCAAGGGCATCCTGGCTTGCATAAGAAACAATGTGACCAGCAGCAGTAGGGAGGTGATTGTCCCCCTGTACTCAGCACTGGTGAGGCCACACCTGGAGTCTTGTGTCCAGTTCTGGGAACCTCAGCACAAGAGAGATCTGGAGGCGCTGGAGCGAGTGCAGAGGAGGGACACGGAGCTGGGGAAGGGCCTGGAGAATAAGGCTTATGAGGAACGATTGAGGGAGCTGGGACTGTTTAGTTTGAGGAAGAGGAGGCTGAGGGGAGACCTCATGGCTTTCTACAACTGCTTGAAAGGGCATTGCAGAGAGGTTGGTGCTGGTCTCTTCTCACAGAGAATTAGCAATAGAAGGAATGGCTGCAAGCTGCAGCAGGGTAGGGTTAGGCTGGACATGAGGAAAGAATTCTTCCCAGCAAGAGTGGTCAGAGCCTGGAATGGGCTGCCCAGGGAGGGGGTGGAGTCCCCATCCCTGACTGTGTTTCAGAGTCGATTGGATGGGGTGTTGAGGGATCTGGTGTAGGGGAGAACTTTGTAGAGTAGGGCTGATGGTTGGACTCGATGATCCCAAGGGTCTCTTCCAACCTGAATAATTCTATGATTCTATGGTTCTAAGATGCAAATGAAACTTTAAAAGGCGTGAGTACAGTCACTAGTTCTACCATTTGGGGAAAAAAAATAAAAAATAGAGAGAGATGCCAAATAGTAGGGGAAAAACCCCAAACCTTAAAAATTCAAGAAGTTCGATTTTTCTCTCACCTAATTCCAGCTTACCCAGCTATTATTTACTCCCACTTTAAAAAGATCGTGCCTATGTACACTGTATTCCAGCCAGAATGAATCAGGAAATGTAGACAATATTTTTTAAAATCTGTAGGGATTTCTGAGTAATGACTTCTGGTATTAATTCCAGCAACTCTGATGCATCTGTCTGAATTTCTGCTAAGGATTCTAACAGCAAAAGTCAGGCAGCAGCATATCTATGAAATGCCATTCTACTGGGCATAAATCCTACTTTTTGTGACCTGTCACCGTAGAACTGTGGCCACAACCTTTGAGGATGCTGAAGATTTATGAGCATTTTTCCATTTGAAATAAATAAATAAATGAATGAAATGGCATCTTCATGGAAACTTTATGGAAAATAAGATTAGGTGTAGTGGTTGATCAGCAGCCGTGATGGAAATGATCCTCTGTGTGATTCGTTCTGGTTTCACAAAGACAGTGCATAGTATTTAATTGATTTCATACACTCCACTGATTTGTAAATTTTGATCAAGTCCCAGAATCATAGAATCGACTGGAATTCATCCCAAGTTTGATGCAATTGCTTCTGGTTAATTATTGATAGCTTTTTACTTCCAGCTAGGAAGACTGCAGCGGGCTTCTGCCTCCTCTGCTGGCACTGGGTGCTGCAGTGTGAACACCCAGTGTCAGACTGGAGGTAACAAAGGGGTGTTTTAATGGAACTGTTGGGCAAAAAATCCTAAATGCCTGCAGAGCAGCATGGATAGAATCATAGAATCATTTAGGTTGGAAGAGACCCCTGGGATCATCAAGTCCAACCATAAATGGAGCAACAGTAGTACAAAAACCTCTCTTTCTCAAATGGACAGTAAATTTAGTTATCTTTTGGGCCTGAGACGAGGACCTCCAAAAAGGGGAGCCCAAGAAATGCAATTGTAGCGTCTCTCACTGCACTCATAGTTGCAACTCCTTTTCATAAAAGCTTACTCTCAAGAATCACGCCAGCATCCCACACTTACATTCACTGAAAACTCCTCAGTGCTCCTGGGTGACCACGTGTGCTGTCTCTGGGTCTGCTCTTCTTGCCTCTTCTGACCGAGAGCATACATCTCAGGCTGCCAGGTGACAAATCAAGATGATAAGCCACATCTTTATATCATATATATCACATCATATCATATAGGTTGGAAGAGACCCCTGGGATCATCCAGTCCAACCATCAGCCCTACTCTACAAGTTCTCCCCTACACCAGATCCCTCAACACCACATCTAATCTACTCTTAAACACAGCCAGGGATGGGGACTCCACCACCTCCCTGGGCAGCTGATTCCACTGACTGACCACTCTTGCTGGGAAAATCTTTTTCCTAATGTCCAGCCTAACCCTCCCCTGCTGCAGCTTGCAGCCATTCCCTTTTCATGACTGGTAGGCTGGAGCTTTGCAGTTTAGTGAATGCACCAGGGCACAGTAGCACAAACACAAGCAAAATGAAGCTTTTTGGAGAAGAGAAAAAGAAACAGCCCTGAGGAAAGGGACTTGGGGGTGCTGATGGATGAGAAACTGGCCATGAGCAGTCAATGTGCACTTGCAGCCCAGAAGGCCAGTCCCATCCTGGGCTGCATCAAAAGGTGCATGGCCAGCAGATCCAGAGAGGTGATTCTGCTACTTTGCTCTGCTCTGGTGAGACCTCACCTGGAGTCCTGTGTGCAGGTCTGGAGCCCTCCAGAGAGGAAGGACATGGACCTGATGGAAAGGGTCCAGAGGAGGGCCACGAAAATTATCAGGTGGTTGAAACACCTTTGCTATGAGGACAGGCTGAGGGAGCTGGGGTTGTTCAGCCTGGAGAAGAGGAGGCTCTGGGGAGACCTCAGAGTAGCCTTCCAGTCCCTCAAGTGGCTTCAGGAAGGCTGGGGAGGGTCTGTTTACAAAGGCCTGCAGGGACAAGATGAGGGGCAATGGCTCCAAGCTGGAGAAGAGCAGCTTTAGATTGGATATGAGGAATAAGTTCTTTACTCTGAGGGTGGTGGAGCACTGGGACAGGTTGCCCAGGGAGGTGGTTGAGGCCCCTTCCCTGGAGATCTTCAAGGGGAGGCCCTGAGCAACCTGGTCTAGTTGGGGGTGTCCCTGCTGACTGCGGGGAGTTCAGACTAGATGACCCTAGAGGTCCCTTCCGGCCTGGAACATTCTATGATTCTATGAAATGTGATGGGTTTTTTTTTTCCTGTATTTTGTTTAATATCCCAGTGATTGAATAGCTCCTAAGAGTTCTGCTAACTGAGACAACATTCTTCTCCACTCAATGCCCACAAAGCACAAATTCGTAACCCTTACGCTCACGTAGTTTGACTTTCTGTGTAAGGCAACCTGAAAGAACACTTGGAAGACACCAGCCTGCCTTTATGGTTCCACTACTCAGCCAATATTTTTAGGTGTGCAAAGGGCAAATGTCTTCTTGGCAAGTGAACTAAAAGCGTGGACCTCTTCCCCCAGAGCTCCAGGGATGGCCTCATCATCTCCTCTGCAAACTGCTGGAGGTACTCCCTCTTCTGTTCTGGATTTGAAAGAGTCCTCAAGTCGCCTGCATGGTGGCATCCCCCAAAAAGTACAAACCTGTGGATCAGCCATTAATCGGGGTGTAACAGAAGGTTCTGGCTGGTTGTCCAGCTCGGCTCCCGGCTGCTGCTGCTGCTCTTTGAAGGGCTTCGTACCTCTTTTGCCACTAGATGACACTGTCGAGGCACATTTGTTCTCCTTCCATCCCGCTTCTCCAAAGGTATTCAGGAAAAAAACAAAGCTAAGAAAAGCAAGCAAGCAGTATATATTTGTTAGTAGCATTTTGGAAAGCCTTGTTCTTAATACGTGAGGGGGAAATAGAATCGAAGAAACTGAAATTTCTAGAGAATATGGTATAATTTCCTGAAGTAGAAACAGGGGGAAAAAAAAAAAAAAAGAGTCTTTTCAGACTATTGCAAGTAAATGAGTTCATTTTGCATTTAGCTGTTTTGAATAGTTATGGTACCATTTGGAGACAGGCTGAATTTCTTTCGCCTAAGCACGAGCCTATTCAGACATTATTGAATGAAAATTAGGGAGAGAAGGTGACACGTGAGATTTCTATTTAATTTGGCCAGGGAAAATATTAGTTCTTCCCTAGTTTTGCTGAAGTCCTCTTACCTGGGGATGTATGCTTTCCTCAGCTGAGAAACCTCTGTTCCTTCTCTCTTAAAGACACCTAATAACCAACAGGAGAAAAAGAAATGAAACCACCAGCTGGACCCTTCTTCCCCCTTCTTTTCCCAACAGGGAAGACATTAAGGAGTGTCCCATGTCCTTAAAGGTATTGTGTGGAGTAGGAGGACTCCATCCATCCATCCATCCATCCATCCATCCATCCATCCATCCATCCATCCATCCATCCATCCATCCATCCATCTATTTGACTGGGACTAGAGCAAATCTGCAATCCTATTTCTAGACCTTGAAAAACCGAACCCATCCCTTGCTCCTGTGCAGTTCTCCTTCTGTCACAGACCGTGTCCACAGGTTCCTGCTCTTCTTCCGTCTGGTGGTCATAGGAACAGCTACCCCTGGGCTAAATCTTGCTCAGCTCCTGCCAAGGTACCTTGCAGGCTGGCTGTGGGACAGGGACACCGAGCTGAAGATCTGACAGAGAAACTGTGACGCTCTGCTGTAACCTCCACGCCGTTCCGTTCGGAGCAAACACGCGACCGTTTGGCTTGGGCATCATTTGGAAGGGAAATAAAAAGACTTTCTCTACAGAATCTGTAAGTGGCAATTCAGTGAATGTTCAGTACTTTGAAAAAAATAAAAAGAGAAATAAAACCTGCAGCATTTGAAATTCAAAAAAGATGTTAACACTGCAGAGACGTTCAATCATTCCTTCATTCATTCCTCGTTTTTAAAAGGTCTTTTCTTACCATGCGTACATCTTCCCTCGCTGCTGCTGCTGCTGCTTGAGAGGTTGGTCAGCAGTAAATTGCTTCCAGAAGACGTGGCTCCTACTTCTTGAAAAACAGTCTTATCAGCTTGGTGCTTTTCTTAAAAAATAAAAAAATATTACAAAATTAAACAGAATAAACCCGTGAGGGCAGATTATGTAGAGGTTTGGGCTGAGTTTTACCGAGCCCAGTATTTGCTCGGGTCAGTGAAGATATTGTAGACCCCACACCACTATATCCTGAAGTGATGTGGACTTCAAAAAAAACCCTCTTTTTAACCTAAATCAGACCAGATGTTGTTTTCAGCAAAGCCTCACAAACTCGCTTGAGCGCAACTGAGCAAACTGCAGCACAGACGTGGGAATGAATGTCTAGGGCAGAGGATGGGAGGGAGAAGCAGGAATTTCATGGGCCAGCTTTGCTACCAAAGAAAACATTGTGGTCTACACCGTAGCCTGTTGCACAGCTCACAGCATCGTTCCGACACCATTCTTACCAGCAATAAGACTGGAACACTAGCAAAATACTGCCCAGACCACAAATGGATGTTTTATCAAAGGTATGTAACATATTTCAAAGAAATGGTAAAATACTTTAAAATCACTACGACAGCCAAGAAGCTCCAAGTCAGCTCACCCACCTAATTCTGTTTCAACTGTTTCACGTAATGACAGTGGGAATGTAATAGGGACCACCAAGAGTACAGGCTCCTTAGAATCATAGAATCATTTTGGTTGGAAGAGACCCTTGGGATCATCCAGTCCAACCATCAGCCCCACTCTACAAAGTTCTCCCCTACACCAGATCCCTCAACACCACATCTAATCAACTCTGAAACGCAGTCAGGGATGGGGACTCCACCACCTCCCTGGGCAGCCCATTCCAGGCTCTGACCACTCTTGCTGGGAAGAATTCTTTCCTAATGTCCAGCCTAACCCTACCCTGCTGCAGCTTGCAGCCATTCCTTCTTGTTCTATCACTAATTACTCATGAGAAGAGACCAGCACCAACCTCTCTGCAATGTCCTTTCAAGCAGTTGTAGGGACGGATGAGGTCTCCCCTCAGCCTCCTCTTCCTCAAACTAAACACTTCCAGCTCCCTCAATCGATCCTCATAAGATTTATTCTCCAGGCCCTTCCCCAGCTCCATGTCCCTCCTCTGCACTCACTCCAGCACCTCCACATCTCTCTTGTGTTGAGGTGCCCAGAACTGGACACAAGACTCAAGGTGTGGCCTCCCCAGTGCTGAGTACAGGGGGACAATCACCTCCCTACTTCTGCTGCTCACATTGTTTCTTATGCAAGCCAGGATGCCCTTGGCCTTCTTGGCCACCTGGGCACACTGCTGGCTCATGTGCAGCCCCTTGTCACCCAGCACCCCCAGGTCCTTTTCTGCCAGGCAGCTTCAGCCACACTGCCCCAAGCCTGTAGCCATCCATGGGGTTGGTGTGGCCCAAGAGCAGGACCTGGCCCTTGGTCTTGTTGAAGCCCATGCCATTAACATAGAATCATAGAATCATGGGCCCATTGATCCTTCTTTTGCAAAATAGCACAGAAAGAGATTAAGTAAGAAGAAGTCATAGGTGAAAATGGTGTTTAAAAACAAAAACAAGACTAGAGGCAACTCAGCTCTAAGTTCTGGATATGAGTTCACCTACCAGTGATGTAATCAAGAAAACCCCAGGGAATCCCTGGCTGTGAGACCCTGCCACCTCAGTCCCCTACCCCACTGCACCCTGACACCCTTTGCTGATTTGCTTTATCTGGAGGAAAGGGTTGGGGAGAGCAGGAAGAGCGATTTTGTCACTTTTTATACCCCACTAATGGTTGTTTCTCTCTGAACATACCCGTTTGTTTGCCAGGTACTCTTCCTTGCTCCCTCAGCTCTAATTTTTTATAGAAAACAGTAGGAAGAAACAAATAAAGATCATTTTTCATGCCAAAGCTCATTAAGCAAATTCGGTTCAGCTCCCAAAAAATGAAAAATAAAAGAGAAAAGGAAAGGAAAGGGAAAAAAATGTACCTCGGGAGCCTGTTTTCCCCTCTTCTTCGGTAGCATCCTTAATGAGCTGACCTGTGAGAAAGTATTTTTGTCTACCCTTTAGTTGCCTTAGTAAAGAGTTGGGAGCAACATCTCACCTCAGCATTGTCTTACATCTCAGCTCAGTTCTACGGGAGCACAACGAAACCTTTATTTTGTTCTCACCAGTCCGGGCACATTTTATACTGGTGTTATGTGCTCCCACCGAAGCACATAAGAAACCGAGGCTGGGGCGAACAGCTACTCAGAGGTTGTGCTCTGGGATTAGAGACCCATTAAGGAATTTTCAGGTGCCTGGTGTTGCACGGCTGTGAAAGGGATGAGACACAATTTTGGTAATAAACAGCTCCAAAAAGATGGGGTTTCATGATACCGTGTAGTCAACGTGATGATTCACTGGTTGCTCCGTAGGACATCGCTGTTCTGAGCCCTCCTCGGGGTCCTTTTCTTTCTGCAGCCTGCTTTTATATGACTTAAAGCTTTTTGCTCAGCCTTTTTCAGCTTGAGCAGATTACAGCCAGCTTTTTCTCAACTCCTTCCAACAAAGAGCCCCGCATTACCGGCGCGGGCGACATCCTCGCACAAACCGCGTGTTCCCTGTCCTCACACACAGCCGAACGCCAAAGCTGGCACAGCTTTATGCAGGGGAAGAAAATCACAGAAAGCTTCTGTTATAAGAGGAGCTTCTGAAAAGTACAAAGCTCCTTTTGCCTGCCCCGGTCTCGTAAGGAGTATCTCCCTGTAACAGCTCGTAAATCTCTGATCTGGGACTCAGCTGCTCCTGGCATAAAAATGGTATGTGCTGCTGAACCTTAAGATGCCTCAGCACCTAGAGATATTTTAAACTTGTAAGCACTCACAAAAAGTCGTGTCCAGATGGTAGAAGACTTAAGGATCATTTCTCTCTCTCCTTGGGACTGGATTTTCTCTTGTCTTGCTCTCTATATTGCTTGCACTTTCTAATTTATATGCCTGTATAGCATTGCCATTTCGGTAAGGCAACGCTGTACACACACCTCTAAGTGGTTGCGTAGGATACAAAATAGGAGAAGATTAGGTCTGTGGTTTCAATCTGTCCTGCAGAAGGAGGAAACAATCGAGGGAGAAAAGAATAGGAATTACCAGCTGCCTAGGACAGCAGAAGATAAACAAAACTATTATTCTCCCATCAGTCAAGGAAGCAGAAAAATAACCCCTCCGCCGTGAACTCAAGACACCCCACGTAGCACTGCTTTGCTCAGACCCCAAAACGTAGGTATGCAGTGAGACAAAGCCCATACAAACCTTTTCAGGAGTTTTGCCTAAAAATGAGAGTGAACCAATGTCACCCTGTTACCGCCAACGGAGCACTCGGTCCCTCTAAGAAGCAGCCCTGCCTCATTCCACAGCACGCTCACGGGGCACTTACTATTTACCCCTGGACAGCAAAGCACCACGACACCTATAGGAATGCAGCTGCAGCGCTGGGCATCTCCTCATCCACCCAAAAAACTGGCCGGGAGGCAATTTCTTCTCTCTCACCGCAAGAGAGTTCTTCTCCCAGTGCATCTCTTATGCTGGAAGGATGAATGGTTCGGAGTAAGGAAGCCAGGCTTATTAGCTTCTGCCTCTGCCGCTTGCGGGAGGAGAGGGGAAAGCCTTCCTTTGCTGTCCTTTGCCTCCTGGGGGACACGGCAGCCTCCCCGCAAAATGACGGCTGCTGGGAAGAGTTCAGGTGTCCAGTTGGTCTGGGGTTTTATCTTACCAATAACGTGTAGTAAAATCAGGCAGCAGTAGGTATTTTCAGTTGTCTGTGCANGATTTATAGATATTAATGAGGTCACCCCTCAGTCTCCTCCAAGCTCAAGAGACCCAGCTCCCTCAGCCTTTCCTCCTCTGGGAGATGCTCCACTCCCTTCATCATCTTGGTAGCCCTACAAAGGTTGTGGAGTCTCCTTCTCTGGAGACATTCCAAACCCGTCTGGAGGCGTTCCTGTGTGACCTGCTCTGGGTGTTCCTGCTCCAGCAGGGGGATTGGACTAGAAGATCTTTCAAGGTCCCTTCCAATCCCTGAGATTCTGTGATTCTGTGAAAAGTTAAAGAAAACCGTTGCAACTCCCCAAGATGCTCCACACATCACCACAGAAGCTTCTTGTAACTTAGCTGAAGAGGTACTTTGTCCAGAAGGGGAGGATCAGAGAGCCAGGAGAGTTGTAGACCCATTTAGGAGCCCAAAGTACCGAAGAGGAATGATGTCAGTAATACAGTGGTGTGACCTGAGCGATGCAATCGGGTGAATAGCTTTGATCAGGCTCCCAGAAAAGGAAGGGAGAAACTAGGAAGGGGCAGGTTAAAAGAGCTCAGCACTAACTCTGCTTGAATGGAAATCAGTGCCTTCCAGAGAAAAAAGGCAGGATGGGGTTGGTGGTTTGTTTTTTTTAAAAACCAAAACAACAACAAAAAACCCCACAGTACCTGTAACCCTTTTTTATTCATTACCTCTTTTCTTATACTCAGATTTTCTTGTGGGGTGAGAAACAAGCGCCGTGTTACCGGAAGGATCTGAATTCCTGTTCCTTTTGCCCTGACTAACGGGCGAGAAGCGGTGCTTCGGTTGGTCGGAAGGTTAGCCCAGGGCTGATCTTCTTCCCGTCTCAGCGGAGAGGGCGCCCAGTTTGGAGTGCAAGGGCTGCTGGGTTGGGAGCGGAAATGGAACAGATGGAGCTGTTTGTAGAATCAGCACTGCAATTGAGTCAAGCAGCTGCTGGCATTTTACATCCGTTCTGACCCAGCAAGAGTTATTCCCTTCCTGCCATCGAGCCCAGCGTAACTGTAAGGGGGGCCAGATCTGACGTTGGAGAGATGTTCCTTTAGCATAAAAGAACGGGACAAAAACTGCCTCATTGGAAGCAGGAAACGTTCAGAGATATTAACTTTGCAAAAAGAAACAGCAAACAAGTCACACAGAATCACAGAATCTCAGGGATTGGAAGGGACCTTGAAAGATCACCCAGTCCAATCCCCCTGCCGGAGCAGGAACACCCAGAGCAGGTCACACAGGAACGCCTCCAGGCGGGTTTGGAATGTCTCCGGAGAAGGAGACTCCACCACCTCCCTGGGCAGCCCCTGCCAGGGTTCCCTCACCCTCACTGTGAAAGTCGTTTAAGATGTCAGAATAATCTCCTGTTCCTTATTTGCACATCACTGTGTTTATACAAAGACCAGCTTGTGAGCAAAATAGTACATTTAATAATTTGCATTTAACATTGCCCCTGTCGTGGCAGCATATTAATACAGTTTCATTGCTGCAGGTAAACATGGCAAGTGCTGAGGTACAGCAAGTCTTCTGTAGCCTCAACACACTAAAAATACTCCTCTCCGAATTGACTTGGCCCCTCACTGTGAGAAAAACATCAAGGCCCTGGAAGGTGGCCAGAGAAGGGCAACAAAACTGGTTTGAGGGGTCTGGAGCACCAGTCTTATGAGGAAGGGCTGAGGGAGCTGGGATTCTTTAGTCTGGAGAAGAGGAGGCTCTGGGGAGACCTCATGGTACTCTACAGCTTCCTGAAGGGAGGTTGTGAAGAGGAGGGGGTGGACCCATTCTCCCAGAGAACTAATGACAGGACTGGAGGGAATGGCCACAAGTTGTGCCAGGGAAGATATAGATGAGATGTCAGGAAAAACTTTGTCTCCCCAAGAGTGGTCAGGCACTGGAATGCTCTGCCCAGGGAGGGGGTGGGGTCACCATCCTTGGTGGTGTTCAAGAAGCATCTGGACAAGGCGCTACAAGCCATGATTGAGTAGCTGAGTGGGTAGGATTGGTGACAGGAGGAGGGTTGGACTAGATGATCTTGTAGGTCCTTTCCAACCTTGTGTTTCTATGTTCTATGATATGATTTGATACCTCTGCTTCAAAAAAGTTTCAACTTTTAGTGAACATGACTTAAAAAAAGGAACAATGATTACTCCAAGCTTTGAGGTAAGGCTATTTCTTTCAATTGATTGAATGAAAGGGTAGTTCTCCCCATGCAACTAAAGACCTATGCCATACACAATTAACACGTGCTTAGACATAGGTAACTCATTTTATTCTGAAGATCAACATTTGACCTTTTCACACACTCAGTATTGCTTTCTATAATCTTTATCTTTTTAGATTAAGTAAAACTTCTTTTTTTCCTCTCTTTTTTTTTTCCTCCAAGATGAAGCTGCCATTAAAAGGCAATTACAGGATACGTTCTCCCCATTCATGTTTCGCTACTAAAGCCATTGCCTGAACGATAAATAAACCTTCTTTAAGGCTACATTTGGCAAGGTAAGACATGAGATTCAGTGTAATCCAATTTAGATCTTTCTTTTCTTTTTCTTTTTATATTTTTTTTACCTCATAGACTGAACAGTAAAATTTCGGCGACAACAAGAAACCCTAATTCCATTTTTTCCCTATTCCCAAGTGAGATATGTTGATATTACACATAGAACCTTCATTCCACTCATCAAGAGTGGATGAATTCATGTTCTTAAACCGGTATGAATTTACCTTGTAGAAGCACCAACCGTGGATTGGGGACGGCAATATCTCTGCAACCCAGAAATAGTTAGAAATCCTAAATCCTAGAATCTCTGACTTGAGAATTTAGTTACTTATGAAGAATAAATTAAACTCCTGGAAGGAAAACAAGGTTAACATTTGCTTAAGAGTTGGGGTTTTTTTTCCTGAATGAAAGAATTGGTCTTCACAGAGAATCAGAAGCTGAATCCACATGCTGATGGGCTATTCGTTAGCCTGTTATCAATTAACCTGAGGGAAACAAAGGCAGGCCTTAATTGAGGAAGAAATAATGAGAAGAGTTAACATGCTTCTGAGAAAGCTGAAAATCTGAAAAATGATTGTTCTAGATTCCGTGTTCCAAATCCCTACTGGTGTAAATGGCAACTACAAAACCTGGGAATTACTTTGTTCTATTGGAAAACCCTTTAATTCGGAGCCTGCAATGTAGGTAATTATGTAATGAGATCAAAACATTCCTACAGAGCTTCTGCTCCCATTAAAAACATCTCGCATTACCTGGGGCTTCCAGGACTTTAAAGCATTGTGTGTCTGGTGCACGTCTTGGTCAAAATGCCAGCCCTGGCCCTTTTTTGGAGAGTTTTTCACTGTATGTATTTTTCTTTACTTACACAGGCTCATTTTCTGCACTGGTCAACACTTTGTAAGAGTAATCACACCCCATCCAGGGCAAATATTTAAGGAATGTTCCATCAGTGGGCACCATACAGCCGGGGTTGATTTGGGTTTGTCAAAGAGATTTAGGGAGACACCAAATGAAGTGCTGAGAATTCAGGCAAAGCACATGCTGCAGGGATCCATGGCATCTGATGGAACAGTTATTGGCTACCACCTTGCTAAAAAGGCTTATGAAACTGTGGCCACTAGTCTTGGTGCCCATCCTGTGCTCCTGGAAGGTGGTAACATGCTGTCACCGAAAAGGAGTGTGATTTTCAAAGCATCCTTGAAACTGCCAAACCCTTTTTTCAGCCTGAAAGATAAAATCACTTAAAGCACCGAGTACAGGGGTACAATCACTGCCCCAGTTCTGCTGGCCACACTGTTCCTCATACAGGCCAGGCTGCTGGTGGCCTTTTTGGCCACCTGGGCACAGTGTTGGCTCGTCTTCAGCCACTTAGTGACCAACATCTCCAGGTCCTTTTCCACCAGGCAGCTCCAGCCATTCCTCCCTCAGGCTGTAGTATTCATGGTGTTGGTGGAGGACACTTGGCCTTGTTGAACCTCACACCATTGGCCTCATCCTATCAACCCAGATCCCTCTGTAGACTTATCCCACCCGATGGTGGGCCTAAAGGCACCTTTGTGTGGGAGCAAAGGACAAGTCAAGGTGTGATCTGAGAAATGTTCATGGGACAGATAGCACATACATAAGCTAAGGTGGCAGTTATGGTCATGCAGGCCTCTAGATGTGAAGGAGCAGAAGGAAAAACAGAGTTGAATGTACTGGTGGGAGGCTCAGAAGTCCTCAGAGCTCTCAGGGGATGCAAGGGATGGATGCCACATTCTGGTTGTCAAATTACCCGAGGAGCTACGTGCTTTTCAGGCAGTCTGTGAAACCTCAGTTAGTCAACAGGGCTGACAAAGGGTGCCAAGTGGTATTTGGTCACTGTCACCAATTCACTAAAACAGACAAGACCTAACCAGAAATGTCCATGATGACATGGTCAACATTCTTTCTCTTTACTATTATGAAGGAAGATTTTTGGCTCTGTTGATGATGAGTGATGTTAATGACACTTAAAGTCCTTCATTGATTCCAAAAGACCCAAGTTTGATTCTCTGCCTGCTTCTGAAACCCTTTATGTACTTTAGATAGGAGATAGGAATTTTTTTGGAATGATGCAAAATCACAGAGATACATACAGAGAGTTTGGAAAAGACACATGACAGGAGAGAGATGGATGTGCTCAGGAAATGTCATTAGATGATTATATCGTAATTATTTTCCAAAGCATAGGATACCTGAATTATCTCAGAGGCAGGTCAACTGAGATACTTGCAGGTCTAGCTCTAGCCCCAGCTCCAGAGGAGCTCCATCTTTCAGCGTGTGCATTCTATGGTTAGTCTTCCATNTGGCACTTGGCCTGATTGAAGGCCATAACCATTCTATGGTTAGTCTTCCAGTGGGTGGCTCCACTGAGTCTGAGGCACCTTTAAAGTGTTATCTCCTGAAGGAAGAGCAGAAGAACACAGGCTTTTGAAACAGTTCTAAGCCGGTGCTAGAGCTCCTAGCAGCTTTCAATGAAATCTTGTCCAAGGCCAGTCTTTTTTCGCTTGTATTTTTCCAGCTATTGAATTTGCCTTTGTTCTCTTGTGTCTCTGAACTGTGACTTGGCAACGTGAGATTGGCAAGTGAAGGGCATTTTTCAAACTGATACAAGATGCTGTACAAAAAAATGCCAGCTGACTGGAGCTTCAGCTGGCACGGCATATATAAAAGCTCCCTCTGCTTTATGTAAAAAGCAATAGATGATTATCTCTGTAATACTTTTTGGGTTTCAGTTGAAAACACAGCAAAGAACAAATGAATGCGTCCTGCCTTTTTTTTTTTTTCCTCTCTTTTTTCCTCCTTTTTAATATCTCATCTGGTTCTGTTTTCTGGCTTGCAGCAGTTCGGTAAAGGTACAAGAGTTTGCGGTTGGTCTAAGCGCCCCGGAAAGAACAAGTTTACTGGAAAGAAAAAAATGAAATACTGTTAAGTGCAGCAACAACCAAAAAAGGAAGTGAGCAAGCTGCTCTTCTGTCACTGCAGAATGGTAATTTTTTTTAAAAAAAGCTTTTACTTGTAGCCTCAAAAATCACAGAATGATAGGGGGTTGGAAGGGACTCCAACCCCCCTGCCAGAGTAAGGTCACCCAGAGCAGGTCCCACAGAAATGTGTCCAGGTGGGTTTGGAATGTCTCCAGAGATGGGACTCCACCACCTCTCTGGGCAGCCTCTGCCAGGGCTCTGACGCCTTCAAAGTCAAGAAGTTGCTCTTCATGTTCAGATGGAACTTACTATGTTCAAAGTTTGTGCCAGTTCCCGCTTGTCCTGTCCCTGGGCACCACCGAGAAAAGCCTGGCCCCATCCTCCTGACACCCACCCTTGAAGTATTTCTAGGTGTTGATCGGATTCTCCCTCAGTCTTCTCTTCTCCAGACTAAAAAGACCCAAGTCCCTCAGCCTTTCCTTGTAGGAGAGATGCTCCAGGCCTCTAATATTTTATGTTTTCCTATTCATTGGAATAGAAAATCATAAATGTAATAAGCCACCTCCCTGTATTTTTGCAAATACTAAAAAATGGGATTTTCAGCTTCAAATTGTTATTAATTTCCACTGAAGAAAGCACTCACAGCCTAGTATCATTTACCCCAGCTTAAATGCACTCATGACCTCCACACCCAGTGTGATCGGTTCCCAATGTGGTAATAACTATCCTCAGCGAATTGATATTAGAAGCAGTAAAACATCTCCAGCATTCAAAACCTCAGTGGGATTTATTTTTTTCCCTCCAGTATGACATAAAGATGATTTAAGCATCTTAACAACTGCTTTCTGGCCATTTTCCCTGGCACCAGGGCGATTTTCTTAGAAATCATAGAAACACAAGGTTGGAAAGGACCTACAAGATCATCTAGTCCAACCATCATCCCATCACCAATACTACCCAGTAAGCTACTAAATCATGGCTTGTAGTACCTCGTCCCGATGCTTCTTGAACACTACCAGGGACGGTGACCCCACCACCTCCCTGGGAAGCCCATCACAGTGCCTGACCACTCCTGGGTAGAAAAAGCTTTTCCTGACATCTCATCTACATCTTCCCTGGCACAACTTGTGGCCATTCCCTCCAGTCCTATCATTAGTTCTCTGGGAGAAGAGGCCAACCCCCTCCTCTTCACAACCTCCCTTCAGGAAGTTGTAGAGTACCATGAAGTCTCCCCTGAGCCTCCTCCTCTTCTCAAGACTAGACAATCCCAGCTCCCTCAGCTGCTCCTCATAGGACTTGTGCTCCAGACCCCTCACCAGTTTTGTTGCCCTTTTCTGAATATGTTCCAGGGCCTCGATGTCTTTCTCATAGTGAGGAGCCCAAAACTGCACACAGAACTCGAGGCGCAGCCTCACCAGAGCTGAGTAGAGGAGGATGACCACCTCCCTGCTTCTGCTGTCTATGCTATTCCGGATGCAGGCCAGGATGCCATTGGCCTTCTTGGCCACCTGGGCACACTGTTGGCTCATCTTCAGCCAGGCATCAACCAAAGCTCCTGGGTCCTTTTCTTCTTCACAGTCTTCCAGCCACTCTGCCCCAAGCCTATAGCATTGCAAGGTGTTATTGTGGCCAAAGTGCAGGACCCGGCACTTGGCCTTGTTGAACCTCATCCCACTGGCCTCAGCCCAGCAATCCAGCCTGTCCAGATCCCTCTGAAGGGCTCCCTACCCTCAGGTAGATTGACGCTACCTCCCAACTTGGTGTCATCTGCAAACTCAATGAGAGGAACCAGTACCGACCCCTGGGGGACACCATTTGTAATGGGACACCAGCTGCATTCAACTCCATTAACCACTACCTGCTGGGGGCAATTCTCTCTTTAGCCAGAGAAGAGTGAGCTTCGGGATAGTTTAACCTGGTTGTAGAAGAAGCAACTTTTGGAAGTCTGGACCTAATTTCATGTCATAAAGCTCTTCAGGCAGGAGAGCCTCAGTGAGAAACTCCGAGGCTCAGTCGGGCTGGCAGCTGTGACCCTGCCACCCGTTCCTCACTCTGGGGCTGAGTTTCAAGTCATACATCCGGTGTTGGGGTTTTGGGGGTTTGTTTGCTTCTTTCACCACTGTGTTAACAAAAATATTTTAGTTCTGTCTTCCAAAAAAGCCTGTGACTTGTAAAATCAGGTTTCTTCCACGTAGGGGTACCCCGAGGTCTGTGTGCTCACGTTGCCTTGAGGTTATCAGCAACTGGAAGCTGTTTTTTTCAGTGATTTCTTTTACCCTGCTCTTCCTTTTAGCTTTTTAGGGTATAAATAGTAGGGGAAAAGACATTAAGAGCCTTAATCAGTGCTGTAGGCTGTGATTGTTCTGTCCCAACTGTGAGTCAGAGCTGTCTCCGTTTTTTCTCTCCTCCACCCCCATGAAATAAATTGTGGGCACACATGATTCAGCCTGAAACCGGTACAACCCTTCGTCGGGCTCCACATGCATACTGCACTTCCATGAAGGGCATCTGCACCCAGAAAGGGGAAAGAGCTTCAGAAAGCCATTTTTAGCCCCTTCAAGGTCGTTTTTTTTTTGCTCTGTGTATATGGCACAAGGAGGCCCTCATACAACCAAGACACAAACCAACAACTTCAGCTGCAGGACTCTGCAGGACCTGTGCTGTCATATTGTGTTTCTAAGAGCTTCAAGCACACGCTTCAAGCACGAGCTTTTGTGTCATCAGCGAGTTTGCTGAAGACGCAAAACTAGGAGGAGTGGCTGACACGCCAGCAGGCCGTGCTGCCATCCAGTGGGATCTGGACAGGCTGGAAAGTTGGACGGGGAGAAATTTAATGAACTAGAACAAGGACAAGTGTAGAGTCTGGCATCTGGGCAAGAACAACCAACCAGTATAGGTTGGGAAATGAGCTGTTGGAGAGCAGCGTAGGGGAAAGGGACCTGGGGATCCTGNTGTAAAGGGTGAGTGTCAGGAGGATGGAGCCAGGCTCTTCTCAGTGACACCCAATGACAGGACAAGGGGCAATAGGTGCAAGCTGGAACAGAGGAGGTTCCACTTCACCATGAGGAGAAACTTCTTCATGATGAGGGTGACAGAATCCTAGCAGGGGCTGCCCAGGGAGGGTGGTGGAGTCTCCTTCTCTGGAGACATTCCCAACCCGCCTGGAGGCGTTCCTGTGTGACCTGCTCTGGGTGTTCCTGCTCCAGCAGGGGGATTGGACTGGGTGAGCTTTCAAGGTCCCTTCCAATTCCTGAGATTCTGTGGATCTGTGAACTGCATTACAAACGTATCAAAGATCTGAAGTTAATGTTTTAGCACTAGGGCATCTGTTGAATTTTAAGAGCAGGAAGTTTTGAATTCCTATTATTAAATAAACATTTTTCAATATTTGTTAATAAATATATTCAGGTGACCAAAGAGTTTCATAACTACAGCCAGTCAAAAAATATTTCTCCCAGAAAAATAGTCAGATGCGTTTCCTCATCACATGTTAGTTATTCAGTAGGGAAAGAGAGGTCAAAAAAAGAAATCAAATTATGGTGTTTTATCCCACCATCTCTACCCACCTTGAATCACTATAACTGCGTCCCTTCTTCACTCGCTTTCGGATTCCGCTTTGAAACAGAGGTATCTTCTGTAGCCTTTTGCTCAGGCAAGCCTTTGCCCACGTGTTTTAAACTTAATTTAGTCTCTCTGCTTAATTTGGTGTGTATCTAGCCTCCAAAGCACTTTTATGGCTCTTTTCCTTCTTTCCTGTCACTTTCTTTAGCGGTAGGATGCCAGAATGGAATGTGGTATTTCAGGTGTAGTCACTGGTGCTAACGGGAGGGAAAGTATCATCTTCCTCTTTTGCTGACAGAAATCACTGTCCTCCTTGTTCCTCCCACCCCCTCCCAGTTCCTAAATACGCATTCTTTTCAAAACACCTGGGACAGAGTAACCCAGAAAGATGCAAAGACTTGAGATAAAGCAGAAGGCCGGGAAGGCAAAGCCAAAGAGGGAGATCTCAGCGGAGGAACTGGATAACCCTCCGTGTGTGACGGTGGTCCCAAGCAGATGACAAAGGGTCAGAACTGCTCCACCAGGCTTTTAAATCTGGGGTATTCAGTCGTAGCTGTAACTAAGAGGAGGCAAACCCCCACCAGGCAGCGAGGTTTGCATTTCACATCTGCCTTGTCAGATCGTAAACAACGGCACAACGTGTAAGACAGGGGAGGATCAAACCCCATATGTTCTCAAATCTGCTGAGCCTTTTACATGCTTGCTTTTCCTTTTTTTTATTTATTTTTTTTATAAATGAGGAATTCATCAAATTCAACTTTTCCCGACAAAGATTTTCAGTTTCCACAGACAAAAGTGTTTTCATGAAAAAGGCTTTACAGGAATGCTCCTGACTTGCAGCCCTCTGCATTCAGAGCTCCGGCAGCCCTGCAGGCTGAAGCCAGCAGCTCTTATCCTGCTGGGAAACAGGGCAAACTGGGAAACACCCTCGACATGGCACAGCCTGCAGAGTGAGGAACGAGTGGGACTGTCATCTGAAGTGTGAGGAACACATTGGCCCAGATTCCCTCCCTGCAGATCTGGGATTCTGCTTCTCAGTGCCAGGAGGGAAAGCAACGAGTTCCAGACCTCCCCTCGTTCCCTCACTGCGTGACCACTCTAAGCCATGAGGTTAGGGATCCTTTCAAAGTCCCCTAGATACCTGCAGCAGATTTGATCTGGAACCTAGTACCTCCATCCAACCAGGTGCCTTCCTCGCACGCTATAATTAAGACAAAAATTGCCCCAGAACCACAATTTTGAGGTCAGTATTCGCAGAAGGTAGCTGTGGCCATCAAGGCAGGTCACCATGGCAAAGAGTGCTCATCCTCTCTACTGACTTCCTGGCGTTGCCATCAGATTTCCAGATTGCTGCTCCTTGAAAGGTCGTCCCAAGTGCTCAAGAAAAATATATGAGCTTACCAGCTGAAGCCTGCTCACAAACACCATCCTGTTCTGAGAATGGGAACAATAAGGAGTAACCAGATGGCGGGTCCTTCTAACCACAGAATCATAGAATTGTCCGGGTTGGAAGGGACCTTTGAGATCATCGAGTCCAACCATCAACCTAACCCTGATAAAAACCATCACTAAACCATGTCTCTAAGGTCTATGTCAAACTGGCTTTTGAATCCCTCCAGGGATGGTGCCTCAACCTCTTCCCTGGGCAGCCCAGTCCAAGGCTGAAGAACCCTTTCATAGAATCATAGAATCATTTTGGTTGGAAGAGACCCTTGGGATCATTGAGTCCAACCATGAGCCCTACTCTACAAAGTTCTCCCCTACACCAGATCCCTCAACACCACATCCAATCGACTCTGAAACACAGTCAGGGATGGGGACTCCACCACTTGCCTGGGCAGCCCATTCCAGTGACTGACCACTATTCCAGTGACTGACCACTTCAGGGTAAACATTTTTCCTGATATCCAACCTGAACCTCCCCTGGGGCAACTTGAGGCCATTTCCTCTTGTTCCATCACCTGTGACTTGGGAGAAGAGATTAACCCCCACCTTACCACCATCTCCTTTCAGGGAGTTGTAGAGAGCCAGAAGGTCTTTCCTTCAGCCTCCTTTTCTCCAGGCTGAACACCCCCAGCTCCCTCAGCCTCTCCTCATATGACTTGTTCTCCAGACTCCTCACCAGCTTTGTAGTGCTAAATCCTTCATAAAGGACTAAAATCAGGTTTATTTTGCCAGAAGTCAGTTTTACTGCTTAGGCAGAACTGACATGAAACTTAGTCTACGTCATAGCACTAAGCCTCAAGTTGTTAAAATCAAAATAATTTATAAAAACATTTTAAAATCCATAGAGCAATCTATCAAAGGTAGCTTGAAAGCAAAAGGCGTGTTGTTACGGGGAAAGGGAGACAGTAAAAGTAGGACTGAAAGGTTACCCTGACCTGTTTAAGCCTGTCAAACCCTCAGTTATATTCTGAGGAACTCGTAAGCAGTTATTCAATTTGGCACCACCTGGACAGTGGGTTCGCTCTTCATGGAATCATAGAATGGTTAGAGCTGAGAGAGACCTTCAAGATCATCCAGTTCCAACCCCCCTGCCCTGGGCAGGGACACCTGGGTCCCAGGAGTGGGACCATAGGATGAGAGGTAATGGTTTTGAACTGAAAGGGGAGAGGTTTAGATTAGATCTTAGGAAGAACTTCTTTGGTGTAAGGGTGGTGAGAGCCTGGCCCAGGTTGCCCAGAGAAGTTGTGGATGCTCCATCCCTGGAGGGGTTCAAGGCCAGGCTGGATGCGGCTTGGAGCAACCTGGTCTAGTGGGAGATGTCCCTGCCCAGGGCAGGGGGTTGGAACTGGGGGATCTTTAAGGTGCCTTCCAAATCTAGGAGACTGTTCCTGTGGATGATATTCCCATAGGTCAACTGAGAAATTCCCATTCAGATGGGCGGGGGTTGAGACGACGCTTCAGTCTCTTGGCAGTTCTGCTGCTCTGGATGACGTGCTGGTCTTCTGGAATCCTGGAGGAACCCTCTGACAGTCCTTCTCCCAAAGAAGAAAACGTAACACCTAAAGGAATGCAGAGAGTCGTGGGGACAACCTTCAATAACTATGCGCCTCGACATTTTTTGGAGTATCGAAGCTCTCCCTTTAGGAAGCAATGAAGTGGCATTTGTAGATGCTTATCTCCTGTCCCTGGGAAAACCTGCAGGATTATTCTAGACACTGATATTTAAGTCCGTTAATTGAGGTGAATCCCATCCATTGAGAAGATTTAATTGTGAAGATTATTTAAGGATCTTCACAAAGCTATCTGGTCAGTGACTAGGCAATGCTGGATGCCTTCTACGAGATCCTGCGTGGCCTGACTGCAGCTGATGTCCAAAGAGTTGGAAGAGTGTGGAGCAGGATTCCAAGAAAATAACATCTTTTAATTTTGTTTTTGGTGATGGTTGGTTTTGTTTGTTTGTTTGGGGGGTTTTTTGGGTTTTTTTTATTTTTTAATTGACAGGGAACTGTATGTTTGTTCTGTGAGATGTTCCTGCGTTGTCTCAATGTTGGCTGAAGAGACTCAGCACTTCAGAGGAAGTGGGCTTGGGCAGGTATTTATGATGTGTGAGAGATTACACACCAAGTGAGCAATAGCGCACAGACCAGAATTCCTTTCTTTTACCAAAAATATCTCCCCGCAAAAGTGGAAGAACAGGCTGCAAGTTCCATCTGCTCCCTCGCATGGAGAGATCCAGCAGGTCCTCCAAAGGACACCTTCTGTTTCCCTCAGGACTCGGTTTCATTTGAAGAAACACCATCAGGATTCTTAAAATGGTGCCAACAAAATCCTCAGGCAACCGAATGCCGCCCCGGATTCTGGATGGACTGTTTTATTCAGCATCTACACACACACGCCCATAAACACTCCTGGTTTGGTTTTCTTGTTGGTTTTCTTTTTGGTTTTCTTGCACTTAAACTGATGTGATACTTATATATTTTTTTTTTAATATATATATATAAATTGAAGCAATGTGGAAGGCAATCTTCAAGTAAATGATTTTAATTTTTAATTAAATTTAGCACTTTGTTCCAGACACAACAACCCCCTGTCCAAGTGATCTGCTGGTCCATTCTGGTTTTCGCTGTTGATACGATGAATGCAGGAGAGATCCCATGATTTTCTATGCATCAGCCAGTTTGCTGATGACACCAAACTGGGAGGAGTGGCTGACAGGCCAGAAGGCCGTGCTGCCATTCAGCGGGACCTGAACAGGCTGGAGAGTTGGGCAGGGAGAAATTTAATGAAATAGAACAAGGGCAAGTGTAGAGTATGGCATCTGGGCAAGAACAACCAACCAGTATAGGCTAGGAAATGACCTTTTGGAGAGCAGCGTAGGGGAAAGGGACCTGGGGGTCCTGGTGGGCAGCAGGATGACCATGAGCCAGCACTGTGCCCTCATGGCCAAGAAGGCCAATGGCATCCTGGGGTGTATTAGAAGGGGGGTGGTTAGTAGGTCGAGAGAGGTTCTCCTCCCCCTCTACTCTGCCCTGGTGAGACCCCATCTGGAATATTGTGTCCAGTTGTGGGCCCCTCAGTTCCAGAAGGACAGGGAACTGCTGGAGAGAGTCCAGGGCAGGGCTACCAAGATGATGAAGGTAGTGGAGCATCTCCCATAGGAGGAAAGGCTGAGGAAGCTGGGTCTCTTGAGCTTGGAGGAGACTGAGGGGTGACCTTATTAATGTTTATGAATATTGAAAGGGTGAGTGAGAGGATGGAGCCAGGCTCTTCTC
>VZTM01010374.1:0-11127 GCA_013400555.1 Jacana jacana | reverse complement strand
TCTTTAGCTATATTAATTAAGCTATTTGTTAGTATAGTTTGACAGCATGCAATTGTTTGATTACGATTTCATCACAGAACAGCATTTTTGATACCATACCAGTACCATATTTCTCATATGTAATTTAACTTCTTTAATTGGCCAATCCTTTTACTTGATCAGTTTATTTAAACTAATTGCTTAGAAAAGGATTAAGTTATTTTAGAATAACAGTGGATGCATATTTCTTAATACAAAGTTCAATGAAAAAATGGCAGGAACTTTGGTCATTAGATCAGCTTTTGAGTTTCCTTCTTCTCCTTCTGGGGCTCACTGTGTGACTCTTGAGACTGGGTGGGATTCATTTAAAGATGACTGTCTCTAAATCTGGTTGCCTATAAGTACGTATCCAGCCTCCTATTACAGTAAATGAGGAACAAGTTAGTCCACATAATTGAGCCTAAAGAGAGAGTAAGGTAACCTAAGAATTTCTTTTATTATTAGTTCTTATAATAAGACCTCACAAAACTAGATGAGGTTTCAGGTGGCTATCTGTAGGTACCTAACACCATTTTAAGCATGTAGACTACCATTTCTTTGCCTCTTGATTGCCATCCAGAAGGCATTGGCCTACTGTAGATACTGGCTCATATCTTCTAGCTCCTTTTTGGTGGCTTGGATACTGCTGTGTATGTAAAAAGGTTTGAAATAGGTGAGGCAGAATACAGTAAGGCATCTAAAATAGCAGTGACCTCCAGACTGAATCAAGTGAAGGTAACCTTAACACATGAAAACAGAATTTAGAGGTCACAATCTCAGATCAAGTTCCTCTCTCTCCTCTCCTGGCTGTAGGCGGGGTAAGGTCTCATATTGATGACAAGGTACTTACAGTTTAGAGATTGTGTTTATGTATACTTTTAAGTAAAAAAAGATTTCCCACAGTGGAAGGTGGTGTATTCCACTTCTGTGGTTTTAGTTTGTTCACATTGTGACAATATGAAGAAATTACACTATTGGTTCAAGGATTTCCCCAAAAAGCAAATCACATAGAACTATGTTCCTTTATATGAATGTACACATTTTCCATCCCCTTGCAGCAGTTTGTTGGTTAATCTGAGTACCACAAAAAGATCACTGAAGGGTCCTGGTGGTTGACAGTTTCTATCAGTGTTAAGCAATCATGTCTTTGCACATTGGCTGTCACTTCAAACACGTGAGTGTCTTTCCTAACAGCCTTCTGGAATTGGAAATTCTTAGTACACTTATCTCTTATTGTTTTCCTCCTCTTGCTTTCTGTGCATGTCAGTGAGGGAGAGACTGTCTAAGGACTTTATCTTTAATGGAAATGCTGCTGAATTAAATTAACTGCTTAAATAAACATCAAATAAGTTCTCTAAAGTGGAAGTGAGTTAATATTTTCTGAATGCTGGCTGAACAAGAAAGTAAGATTATGTCTTGGCAGTAATTATAAAAACT
Source organism: Jacana jacana (assembly GCA_013400555.1). Classification (NCBI taxonomy): domain Eukaryota; kingdom Metazoa; phylum Chordata; class Aves; order Charadriiformes; family Jacanidae; genus Jacana; species Jacana jacana. Next base: position 9,672 of record VZTM01010374.1, on the reverse strand, counting down.
ACTTCATAGGATCAAAAAGATTTCTAACTTCAGACATGACTAAAAATATTAGAGAAAAGTTCATGTTGGAACTGGGCAGGAAGTTTTCTCTTCACCGTCCTAATGTCTTGACATTTACAAAATATTCCCAGGCCAGACATTCTGGAGCTCTTTAGAAGAGACAGTTTCAAATTTATTCTCCTTCTGACTCAAGGAAAGGTTCATTCTGTGAAGTCTAGGATGGATTATTTTCAGTTCATATTTTTTTACCATTATAAATTGCATAACAAAAATAGTAAAAAAAAAGTATTCACAATTTGTATTTTCATTGAAAAATTTAAATGTGGCTCTTTGATATCTATGACAGCTCTAGATCTCAGTTTTAAATTTCTGGGTATCAGTATTTTTACTGATTTATTTTGTTATATGCTGCATTTCTATGAACATTATCTGATAGTGTCCATGTTATAAAATTTCAGAAGACTTTTCCTGACCAGTATTTTATAAAACGTGATATTGAGTATGGTGAATAAAGTTTTTGGAATTAAAAAAAAAAAAAAAAAAGTACTTAATTGGAAATTCTCAGTGAGATATTTTCTAACACAGTGCTTGAAAATGAAGTTCTTGAATATTCTTGGTCATGGTGATCTTTCAACACGTGAAGTTCTATTTTCCAAGGAGAACTGTTCAAGAAATAACATACTGAAGCTAAATTTTTCTTTAGTACTTTTGATACTTCATTGTGCTATCTAATAGTAAGAAAATACCATAGCAATCTCATTAAAAATACTAACTTCTAAATCATCCATCTGTGTTAATAATGTAGTCGATCCTTACTCATTTAGAGCAAGTGCTGATAAGAGTTATTTATGAAGAATGTATCATATGGAGAATTTGTCTCTTTTGGACCATAGGAACTAGAGGTATGTTAATCCACTCTTTTTTTTTTACCCTTTTAGGATTGTGTTCATGTCAACAAGTAAACATTTTATGATATTACATTTAAATGATTCAGGTGGAAGTGTGTCAGAGTGACTCAAGGTATGTGGATCTCCTTGAATGGGGCAGTGATTCCAGTTCTGGTGTACTCAAAGATACCTTAGATCTAATTTACCTCATGTGGAACTGAACAAGGGCGTGTTTTTCCATTCTGAAGTGATTTCTTCTGACCTTATCTCTATTGCAAGAAAAATGCATTAATTTCTCTTTCAAGCTTCATTAAAAGCTTCTCGGCAGATGGCTAAAACACTGAAGTCCTGCTTCAGTCAGCCACTTTCCGTAGGGCTAAGAAAAAGAAAAAACCTTAACTTGTCTGAGCAATAAAAAACGAGGTGATAAACATTAGTCTCCCTAGAATACAGTCAGTTCTTCTGAGTGTTTGTGTTTCCTATTGAAGCTAAGGGTTCTATTCCTGTTAATTACTGGGAAATAGCATTTGGTGGCATGTCATGCATAAAAACCTCAGTACACTCTATCAAAAAGACACCATGCAGTTTGGGTACCAAAGTGTTTTCAAAGATGCGCAATCACGCATTCTATTTGTTCAGATGCACCTGTGATTATGAACACTATCGGTGCTACCAGATTCTGCAGGTTTTGTGTTATGAGAATGCACTAGTTTAGCTCCGATTTGTAGTGGGATTTGTAAATTTGTATTTTCATTCACATGCATGAGACAGATAAGAAAAAGTACGTGTCCAAATGTTTCAGTGCATATTATTCTATGAAGAAAAATAGTGTTTTATTCCAAAAGGTATACCCTAAAAGGGGATTAGATTATGTAGAATAGTAAACTTGGTGGGTTTTATTATAGTTTTTAGCTAACTTCTGAAAGATACTCAAGACTATAGTTACCTCTCATGCGATAACATGTACAATACAAGCTGATGCTTGTTTGTCAGTGATTGTACCTATAAAGCTGGCTTGATTTCTACTTTAAATCACAATCAATTATGTTAAAAAATACATGTTGATTCTCTGAACTTCAGTGACCTCTGAACTTCTCAATGAACTTCATTTCAATGAGCCATGTCTGCCTTGACAAACCAGCATGTAGTTAGGAAGGCCGCTGTCCAGAAGAGTGAACAAAATAAAATGTATTAAACAAAATTATTATCATTATATAAAATTTCCATCTACAAAAATGACCTGTGGTACAGATATGTTCTGGGGCTGAAGGCTCATTTACTTACAATACTAGATGAATGTTCCTGAAAAAGGGTCTCTAAAATATTTGTAATTTTTCCCCTTAATTTTGCAGAATAATTTAAGATAGTAAAATTAATCAATAGAGAATGAGAAATCAATTTAATGTATCATCTAGGATTTGAAATTCAGAAATTTTTGGTTTACTTTTTCAGCTCTTCCCACGCTGGAGTATTTTTAAACTTGTAGACAGAATCACAAAATCTTCATGTCTGGAAGGGACCTTTGAAATCATGAACTCCAACAATAAAAAAAAACCAAAACAACAAAAAAACCCCAAAACCAAAAAGATCCACACCACACATTGACAACACCACACCCCAAAAAACCCCGCCATAACAACAACGACCACCACAACCAACAATCTCAGGCACTGGAGCAGGCCCTGGAGTGCCACGTCTACACATGTCTTAAATACTTCCAGGGATGGTGACTCAACAGCCTCCCTGGGCAGGCTGTTCCAGTGCCTGACTACCCTTTCAGTAAATTAATTCTTCCTTATATCTAATCTAAGCCTCCCCTGCTGCAACTTCAGACCATTTCCTCTGGTCATTATTCACTTTGGAGAACAGGCCAATGCTCACTTCTCTACAACCTCCTTTCAGGTAGTTGTAGAGAGCAATAAGGTCTCCCCTCAGCCTCCTCTTCTCCAAACTAAACATGCCTGGTTCCCTCAGCCTCGCCTCATAGGACTTGTTCTCTAGACTCCTCACCAGCTTGGTGGCTCTCATCTGGACATGCTCTGGCACTTCATTGTCCTTCTTGTAGTGATACGCCCAGAGCTGAATACGGTACTCGAGGTGTGGCCTCACCAGTGCTTAGTACAGAGGCACGATCACTTCCCTTCTCCTGCTGACCACACTATTCCTGATACAAGCCAGGATGCTGTTGGCCTTCTTGGCCACCTGGGAACACTGTTGGTTCATGTTAAGGTGGCCATCCACCAGAACTCCAGGTACTTTTCTGCTGGGCAACTCTCCAGTTGACAGTAGTTGACTCTGTCAAGTGTTTAGTCACTTAGTTCATTGGATTCTTCACTGTTCATCATTGACAGGGTTTCAAATTATATGGAGGTATCACTGCATCCTTCCCCTGCAAGTTGTATTTTCCTTCAGGTTGGTAGCCAAGGTTATCATCTTTGACTATAACTTTAGGTTATATTTAATAGAAAAAAAAAAAAAGAAGCAATGAATGGAAATAATTTTTTAAAAAGTGGATTAAGTAAAAAGTTAGTGAAATTATTGTAATTGTATGCCTTGCCTATGAACCTTCAGATTTAATTCCCTTTTAACATTAAAAGTGCACTTGACAGAATTGCTTTGAAAAACTTTAACTTCATAGGAAATTGTGTATTATCTGTAATCAGAAATTTGGTACAGCAGTGACATTTTCTCCAGTTTTAATCAGCTGTTTCTCTGTCGTTTCTGAAAACTGAGGAACTAATCTGTGTTTAGTTGGGCCTCTAATATATTTCCAGCAAATGTCACATATATACATGCACTTTTTCAAGCACAAATATCTCTTCACTCTATGAAAATAACATTGTCTAGTTTGTATAGGGAAGAGTTGGAAGATATCTATGTCACATATATTATGAAAATATTTATCTCTGGAGGAACCTATAGAGAACTTGCAAGAAACTTGTTTTCATTTCTCTTCTTCCACCAACTGGACTCTGCTCATCTGTGAGTCTGCATGTGTCATTTCATACTATTAGTTGCTTTCTGTTATATAGGATAATTTGCAAATTGTGGTTACTGACCAAACTACACTCTTTTAAGAGCTGCTCTGTGATGCAAATCATCCACCTTGTGCTGTTTTAGAGCTTATCATTAATTTGAGGTCTATAAAATGGATAGTGAATTCATTTGTAGCGTTCCTTCAGAAGTAAACTCTATTATTTGATTGAAAGGGAGAATCCATCTGTTTTTATTTGCAGCTTCAGTGCTGAAGCTGGTCAGAAGTAACAGTTTCCTACAATAAAAGTCTTACGTTTTAAAACAGATTTCTCCTGACTACATTGAAATATTTAGTGGAATAGTACAAAAAATGTTCTTAGTTTTATTGAAATAATTTTTTACAGAATATAGTGGATGTAGAGACCATAAGCAATATAAGCTATTAGTCACCTAGGAGTTGTGGAACAAGCTTGAGCAATGTCCTGAAGCTGTCCATACTGTTGATCGTTAGCATGCTCCTTGGCATGATTTAGTCTGTTCCAGCCTATCAAAATCCAGGCAATTTATGATTATAGTTAGCAAAATAACATGCAAAATATTCCCAACAGATAGTCTGAATGAAGTAGTTTCATTTTGGGCTGAAATGCATTCGTGGAGGCAGGGGCCAGTAATGCCATGTAGACTGCTGCGCTACTGGACCTCAGTGGCACAAACCAGACCCCAGCCGTTTTATTTGTCGATATAGAGCTGTAGACCTGCTCATAAAGAAGATTGATGGTACTAACAACATGACTTGGACCTCCTTTGAGATAACATGGTATAATGGCTCAGCAGGGTACAGATTTCATGTCTAAATTTCTCCCTTAAAATGTTTTAGACCTGTGCCGTAGGTTATTTTCAGACAAATAAGATGATGACTTCAATTCTTGAGATGTTTATTTCTTCTCATACACTCTAAATTCAGTTCAGGGTAAGTAACTCAGATATATTCTGTTAGGTGTTTCAAGTCAGGTGAGATTAATGTCCCACTAACATCCATTCTGACTTTTAACTGAGATGGTGTTTATACACTTCAAGAGGGGGAGATAGATTAACGTCTCTGTTGTTCCTCATTCTGTTTTGGATATTCCAGAAGAGATTGTGGAGAGCTGTCAGAGATTGTCTTTCTAAGACTTTCACATTAATTTTTTCCACAATCTTCTTTTATATTTAATACTAAAGTGGGATCTGCTGAATTAACTGTTTACATATTGAGCTGATTCCAATTAAGATTATCGTGACTCCAGCTATAAAAACAGAATATTTCAGTTTTCTATCAAGGTTGGGTGGCTTTGCAGTGACTACTAGTAGCCTACAGACCTAGAAACTTAAAATTTGCATGTAAACAATCATATAGCAGACGACATGGAATTGGGTGGGAGTGTTGATCTGCTTGAGGGTAAGAAAGCTCTACAGAGGAATCAGGACAGGCTGTATCAATGGGCCAAGATTAGTGGTATGAGGTTCAACAAGGCCAAGTTGTTGGCCCTTCAGCAGGGTCCTGCACTTGGGTCACAACAACCCCATGCAGTACTACAGGCTTGGGGAAGAGTGCCAGGAAAACTGCCTGGCAAAAAGGACCTGGGCGTGTTGGTCAACAGCCAGCTGAATATGAGCCAGCAGTGTGCCCAGGTGACCAAGGCAACCAAGAGCATCCTGGCTTGTATCAGGAATAGCGTGGCCAGCAGGAATAGGGAAGTGATTGTCCCCTTNAATAGGGAAGTGATTGTCCCCTTGTAATCAGCAGTGGTGAAGCAGCAACTCCTGTACTGTGTTCAGTTTTAGGCCTCTCACTACAGGAAGAATGTTGAGATGTTGGGGCATGTTAAGAGAAGGGCAACAAAACTGGTGAGGGGTCTAGAGCACAGGTTTTATGAGAAACGGCTGAGGGAGCTGGGCATGTTTTGTCTGGAGAAAAGGAGGCTGAGGGGAGATGGTATTGCTCTCTACAAGTATCTGAAAGGAGGTTGTAGCAAGGTGGGGGTTGGTCTTTTCTCCCAAGTAACAAGCAATAGGACAAGAGGAAATGTTCTCAAGTTGTGTAAAGGAGAGATTTAGATTAGGTACTATGAAAAATTTCTTCACTGAAATAATTGCCAAGAATTGGAACAGGCTTCCCAGGAAGTGTTTGAGTCACTGTCCCTGGAGGTTTTTAAAAGATGTAGTGCTGAGGAACATAGTTTAGTGGTGGATTTGGCAGTGTTAGGTGGATGGATGGACTCAATAATCCTAAAGGTCTTTTCCAACCTAAATGATTATATGATTATATACACACACACAAAGCATTTTAGATATTCTCCTCACATAGGCTGAACGGGTCTAATTGACTTCAGTTAAAGCATTTTATAGTCAAGGAATAGTTATTGACTATACTGCATAATACTATCTAATTTTTCAGAGGTTCTGTGCAGGAAGCAATTTCATTGCCTTACAGCATCCTCAACCTGAGTTTTAAGAGTTCTGTTTAGAATGAACTTCAATAGAACTACCTTAAATCATAATGATTCTTCAACAGTTCAGAAGAGTTTTATGGGAAACACAGAACTTCAGGATGCCTGTCATGATTTACTGACCCATTTTTTCAATGGTATTTACTGGTATGCATTGAAACACATCAGCAGTTTATGAATGTGATGACAGTCACCACTGCAAATCTGTACAGGCATGTATTGCATTAAGTCAGCAAATGCTCTTCCCACATCAAGATTGGACACTGTTTAGCATTTGGGGATCTTTTTGTGTGGAAATAATATTTGTATTACAATATTTTTAGAAAGCTAACAGGAGTTTGTGTGAATTCTTTATGTGATCCTGTTAGTTAGAATGGGCGCACTCTCCCTATATAGAATTTTAAAAATACATTGGTAAGAGTCGTATTCCTAAAGGAGAAATGATCTATATGTTCCTATATGACACTATTCAGGAATACCATAGAGAACAGGAGTTTACTACATTTATCATCACATTATTGGGATATTTTCTTTTCTTTTCTTTCTTTGCCTTTTCTACCAAAATACAGAATTGGATTTTCTCAAAATTAATGTGAGCAAGGAGGATGAGGAAAGGCAGATATTGAACTAGAGGTCAACTTCTGGGCCTGTATCTGGCTCACTAGATGGTCTAGAATAAATCATAATTTCTCCAATGACATTTTGATTATTCCCTAGAATGCTGTAATGATTCTTAGCTTTTTTATATGAGCATTGTGAATTAAAGTCTGAGCAGGCCTTTGACATTCTGAAGTGAGCAAACTGCTATACTGCCACACATCATCATCCGTGTAGGACAGGGGAAAGAATGGTGGAGTCTGGAGAGTGATCTTTTAGAAAACATAAATTAGTTCTGCAGAAACTGAGTAGAATTTGTAATAAGTAGCCTAAATCAGAAGGAAAGACTAAAGAAGAGAGAGATAAATGTAATTTATTCCCACCTCATCTGTTGCTGCACCAGATTCTCTGGGGATTTTTTGCATTTGAACTCTTGATTAGCTTCATGTTTACCTATATGTGACATGACATTTGCATAAATTTGCAAAGGGCTCAGTTTTACTGCTGGCACTTGTAAATCTCACCAGGTAAATGTGTGATTAAAGTCAGATACTGCTTATCTTATATAGTGGATCTGAGTAGAGAGTGATAAACTGTCAGCTATGAGTGCTGATATAATTTATTCTTGTAACAATGACTGTAAAAGGGATAGAAAATGGCAAATTTTAATGCATTCCTGTTACACAGATTGTAATGAGAACGGAAAATATCACAAACTTAATTTGTTCTGGTGCAAATTGTCAAGCTGTAATGAGAACAGAAGATAGCCTGAAAAAAGTACCAATTCTCTGAGCTTCCTAAAATGCAATCTCACTGTTGCCCTCAAATGACATTTTTCAGATTCCCTTGCTCTGCTCCATTATACAGTGGATTTTTGTTCCCTTAGCCACCTTCTGGTGTCTCATTAGAAATATACACTTTGTAAACATGTAATGTGAGGGTGCATTTTTTTCACAAGACATTTTAAAAATACTTCATGCATTTCATCAGGGTGAAAATAATGTAAGAGGGTAACACTTTGCAGCTAAACATGGAGTTTAAACCAAGTCAAACCAATATGGGTCAGCTTGAGAAGGGTTGTGGGTGGGTTTGGGTAGCGAATATAAACTACATTCACATAGTTGGATGGCATTTAAGAGAAGTAGTCTGAGTTTGAGGTACTGTGTGATATTCAGTAGGACTTTTAATACTTTCTACAGGTTCAATCAAGTCTTTTGTTTACTTATATTGGTTTTATTCAGGCTGGGTAGGGCATATTTTCTTATCTCCAATAGATCTGGAAACTCAGTAAGTTTATTTTCTGATTGGTTGGAATAAAAGCTCTATCAAGCCTAGATGCTTTGGATAGACCTTTTGGTAAAATGGATTAATTTTCTGGCATACTGGTTAAGACTGATTTACATTAAGACGCAGCTCTTTTAAAATTGTATTTGGACATCAGTTTTCAATCCCATGCTTTGGCAGGTAGTTAGGTTTTACAACAGATTCACAATGACATGTTTTTTTTCAAATCAAACTAGCAAGCATACAACTTCCTAGAGGGTTCATAAGGTTTTAGATGGGGATCTCTAAAAGCAGATAAGCTAGTCCTACAGATGTGTGCTGTTCTTAAAGTGTACTGTTACTGTAGTTACTGCTGTTATATACCACAAATTACTTACCAAAGTGTGAAGGCTTAGCAGACCGAGGAGCATTCTTTCCCCCATTTTTAAAACCAGTGTTTTGCTGAGGAAGATCTGTGTTGATAAAACACGAGTAAAGGGTGGTGGTTGCCAACCTGGACCTGCCCAAGGTTCTTCGGATTTTGTTGTACTTTGCTCTCCAGCAGTTGTGTTTCCCAGTTCTTGTCAGTGACGTCTGTGAGCATTCATCCTGCCACACCTTGGGCTGTGGTATAGTCTGTCTTCCTGCTTTTGTAATTCACCAGTTTCTCTGGTTTAGTCAGATTGTTCTAAAACTCTTAGACCATTTCCCACTTCTGTTTGTGCGTGTGTTTGTTAAATCACTTCATTGTGTTTGTTGATTAAAGTCGGTGAATCCTTCTACTTAAAACCAGACCAAACTAGACATAGTTCTCTCTGTCTTCCTACGTTTGGCTCAACTTATTCTGCAATTACATAGATAATATTTTGTCCTAAAATATTCATGGCTTTGTTTTCCTAATGGAGTGATCAACATTGCAAATGAAATTCATTAATAATTATTGCTAACAGTGCTTTTCTTGTAAGTAATTTCTAAAGAATGTTTTGGTAATATTATAGCATATACGTATTGAAAAATATTAACAAATTATGTTTGTAAGATGCAATGCCCAATGAAGATTTATTGGGCAAGTACTCGATGAGAAAGAGAGAACTGAAAAGAGCCAGTAATTTCTGAGCTGTAAACATTTTAACTATAATACATTATAGTTGTATTGTACATTTTTTTAACTATGATGGAAAAATATCTAATGAAGCATCAAGTATAATGTTTTTTCTAAGCGCCAATGTAGCATAATCAGGGAGAGTTAAGCAAGACAATAAACACCATGATGAAATGAATTTCTGTGCTTGGTTACACAGGTAGATGAACTAAAATGTAGTTTAAAGTAGAAAATCATGAGACATAAGCTCTGTTTTTTTATACAGTCTTCATTCAGTTAACTGATATTTTCTATCTTACTGTTTCCTGTAAGTTGCCTAGCAAGACCCAGAAGAAAAGCAAATAATTATTTCTATATT
>VZTM01010369.1:227524-258326 GCA_013400555.1 Jacana jacana | reverse complement strand
AGCGTGGGATGTGGAGTGGCCAGTGTGGGATGCTGGAGTGGCCATGGGATGTGAAGTGGCCAGCGTGGGATGTGAAGTGGCCAGCGTGGGATGTGAAGTGGCTGTGGGATGCTGGAATGGCCAGTGTGGGATGCAGAGTGACCCAGTATAGAAGGTGGAGTGGCCATGGGATGCTGGTTGCAGGAAGCTCTGTCAGAAAGGCGTGCAGCAGCGTGCAGAGGTCTTCCGTCTGACGGGGCTCAGCCTCCATCCACCCAGCCCGGACGAAAACAAGTGAAAACAAAATAAATCAAAGCCTGGATTGTTGAGGCAATTCCTCTGCCTGCTGCAGCACAGCCCTTGATGTTGGAGTCCTTCAGGGAGAATGAAAAATAATGGGAAGAGATCAAAGGGGAAGAGAAAAGCAAGAGGATGACTCTTGTGAAGCAGCCCCCCCCCAGCTCCTGACCCCGCAGACGGTGGCTTTTTGTTGCTTTGTACATCGCTTCAGCCAGGATGGGGGGGGACCCTGGTCCTCCATGGGGCTGGCCAGGATGTGGCCATCTCCTGCTCTCCATCCCAAAACTCTCTCCTCAGCCACCCACTACCTGCTGTATTTTAAGAGCACATCTCAGCCCTGATCCCCTGGGCTGGTTCCTCATCTATCACCCCCTAAAAGTGCTACCCTGAGGTCTCTGGGCAATTTTGCCCATTTGCTGATGTTTCTGCTCATCCCCCTCCCTGTTCCTGAGCGTGTGCTGGGTTTGGGGAAGGATTTATCCTGCAGATTGCTCCCCTATTGATTTTAATCGTTAAGCTGGAATTGCTGTTGCTGGGTGTAGATAACGTGTGCCCAGCTCTGTCTGCTGGAGGGCGCTGGGAGGAGTTTGCTGCTCTCGGGGACAGCAAACGCTGCTGGGGCTGGGGAAGGTGATCTGGGATTTTGAGGGATTGGTTCGTAATCCCATCAGCTTCCATAAGTACATCTGCTGGTTTGCTTCTGCTGAAGCTCTTCAAATGCATCTTACCCACGCCACACCATCAGCAGGAGCCTGGGTAGGTTGCATGGTCCACCTGGTTCCTGATTTGCTCTGAATTTGCCTCAAAACATCTCCTTGGAGCAGGTCTCCTCTTGCCTGGTCCTGCTGGGCAGGTGGGATGCTCTAAGCACCTGGGGAGCCCTGTTGTGGGGAAAAAATAGCATCCTTAAAGTTTTGAACTAACTTCTGACCAAAAGACCAAAAAAACACCAACCCCAAAAGGTCCTCTTATGCAAAATGATTGCCCAAGGGACAAATCTGTCAACCTTTCTGGAGTCAGCCAGCCTTGAATATTATGAGCAACTTGCAAAGCTGAGAAAATCCTTCACAGAATCACAGAATCACAGAATGTCAGGGATTGGAAGGGACCTTGAAAGATCATCTAGTCCAACCCCCCTGCCAGAGCAGGAACACCTAGAGCACATCACAGAGGAACATGTCCAGGCGAGTTTTGAATGTCTCCAGAGAAGGAGACTCCACACCCTCCCTGGGCAGCCCCTGCCACTGTTCACTTCCAGCTGCTGTTAACCAGAAGCATGTTGGGCAGGGGGGGCAGCCCCTTGTAGTGCACACTGAGGGTGCCAGGAGGGCCACTGAGAGCGGGGCCGGTGCCTAGAGAGAGATTCGGGAGTTGTCCCCGATGGAGGAGGGTTTGGAGGAGGAGAGGGATGGACTTTAAGGAGGAAAAAGCTTTTCACTTCATTTAGTGACGTTACACAGATGGGCAGTGTGTGGGAACTCTAAATCTCTTCCCAGCAGCCCTGCCTTCAGACTGGAAACCGTCTTTTGGTGTGGGTTGATGTACAGCTCGTTGGCATCCCCCTCTCAGCCAAGTGCCCAAGCGTTGCTGGCGGGGGCAGAGACCCCTTCCCTGACCATCGACCCAGCTCCTGCCAGCTTTGCCCAGGCTAGCTCTTCACCCACAGGGCATTTCCAGGCTGTGGTCCTCAGGGCCCTCCTGTTGCTTGGAGGAATTTGAGGGAAAGGCTAATCCAGCAGTCTTGGGGGGAGGATGTAAAGAAACTGGGGGGGTCCACACCCTCCATCTCCATCTTGTCTTACAAGCGGTGGTCCTTCTTTTTGTTTTATTTTGGTTTTGATTTGGGGGGGGAGGTTGCACGTGGGAGCGAGCAGGACGGTTTGGCAGAGGTGCTCCCCCCAGGGCTGGCTCTGCCTGATCCCTTCATGCTTCCCTGTGTCCCTCCCGACTTTCCCCAGTTGGCAGGAAGCAGTTCATGAAATTCGAGTGTGCCAGCAACGCCGCTGAGGTGCTGGGCTGCGACCTGGAGGAGCTCACCACCGCCGTCTTCAAACACCACCTGAAGCAGATCCTGGTGCAGGTCACGGCACGAGGCAGCCGGCTGCCCCCGGCGGAGGAGAACCCGGCAGGTACCAGGATGCTGCATCCCTTTTCCCTTTAATTAGAGCTGATTGGGAAACGCTGGGCTCTGCTCTGGACTTTTCAGGCAGTGAGGTCCAGCCTGTCACTCCTTAGGGACACCTGAAGATTAGGCAAATTCAGATAACACCCCCAGCAGGTAGATGATGTTCTTTACTCTGAGGGTGGTGGAGCACTGGGACAGGTTGCCTAGGGAGGTGGTCGAGGTGCCTTCCCTGGAGATATTCATGGGGAAGATGGAGGATGCCCTGGGCAACCTGATCTGGTTGGGGGTGTCCCTGCTGACTGTGGGGAGGTGGGACTAGATGACCCTAGAGGGCCCTTCCAGCCTGGACCATTCTATGATTGATTCAATGTGGGTTAAATGTTGTGAGAGCTCTCCCAGGAAAAGGGAAAAACTCCCTCCCTCCCTCCCCAAACCAGGAAGGCAGCATCCTTCTCCCTGTGCCCCTCAAATGAAGCCACACTGGTGTTGTGCTGCGTGGGCCCATGTCCTGCGAGGAGACCTGGGCATGGCAGGGTGTTGTGCTCCTGTTCTCCAGCCACTTTTAACCTCAAATCAATAAATGGCTGTGATTCAGGGGGGGCAGATCCAGCACACACCGGGCTGGGGGGGGTGAGATATCGCCCAGCTTTAGGGTCAGCCTCTCCTCACCCAACTCATCCTCAGCAGCAGAATTACAGCTGGGCCCTGGCAAGTTACTCCAATAAAAGCAAGAACTTGCAGAACTGGCCTTTAACACGGCAGTAGTTTTATTTCTTAAATATATGTTAGGCAGGAGGCACTGGAGGAGCTGAAGGGGGTGGAGATACAGTCACCGGAGCGGTGGCAGGCAGAGGCTGGGGACGAGCAAGGGGATCCCCTGCTGCTGGCTGGGCTCTGGGTGGGCTGAACTCGGCTGGGAATAAATGATGTGGCTTTGCCTGCTCTTCTTTCTGCCAGGACCGAAGATGACGGGTGTGGAGTGTGTGGAGGGGATGGGTTCGGGTCTCTACGAAGAGCTCTTTGCCGCCATCGTCTCGCTGATCAACAGGTAGGGAGGGCTGGGGCTGGCTGCGGATGATGGCTCCCTTTCCTGGGGCTGCTGGAGAGGAGCCTTTGCAGGGTTGTCTCTGGAGAAGGGCGTGGAGCAGGCAAGAAAAGGAAAATTATATGGGGATCTCCATCTGGGAGAGCACACTGGCAATTGGGACCTTCTGTGGTCTGTTGGCCCTGTGTGAGCCAGTACTGAGGACAAAGGATCTCACGGAGCAGTGGTCTCTGTGCCTCCAGGTGATGGGTGGAGCAGCATGTGTCATGGAATCCCAGAATTGTAAGGGCTGGAAGGACCTTTGGAGATCATCTCCTCCAGCCCCCCTGCCAGAGCAAGGTCACCCAGAGCAGGTCCCACAGGAACATGTCCAGGCAGGGTTTGAATATCTCCAGAGAAGGACATTCCACCACCTCTGGGCAGCCTGTTCCAGGGCTGTGCCACCCTCACAGGAGAGAAGCTTTTCTTCATGTTGAGATGGAATTCCCCCTGTTCCAGTTTGTGCCCGTTCCCTCTTGTCCTGTCACTGGGAACCACTGAAAAAAGCCTCCTGACACCCACCCTTTAGCTATTGCTCAGCATCCATGAGCTCCCCTCTCAGGCTTCTCTTCTCCAGCTGAACAGCCCCAGGTCTCAGCCTTTCCTCATCACAGAGATCCTCCATGCCCACCATCACCTTCATAGCCTCCGCTGGTCTCTCTCCAGCAGTTCCCTGTCCCTCCTGACGGCACGGGCAGCCTGGCATGGGGACCTGGCAGCGCTGGCACCTCTTCTGCTGCAGCCGAGGGCTGTGCTGCTGCTGGCAAACCCCGAGCAGTGGAGAGCAGAGCGTCGCAGCGCTGAGAGAGGAGCAGCCTGGCTGCCGATTAATAATAGATGTGACTTTGCAGACTGGAATCAAGGTTAGAGGCATTAGAGGCACGGGCAGAGCAATAAATCAGGCAGGGATTCCCACGCCAAGCCCTGCACACGTGTGGGAGGAGGTGCTTTGGAGTAAAAAAGCTCGATGGAGGGAGTGGATGGAGGTGTCAAAAGTGGTCCAGGACCAGAGGAGCTGCCTCTGCGTCCTCCTGCCCCGTGCTGGTCCAGCTACACAAGCAGCACCTTCCTCATCCTCACTCTGCTTCTTTCCACCTCAAGAGCCAGGTTGGGAAGCGCATCCTCTGTGGCTCTGATGCATCTTTTCCTCCAGGTGTGGTGTAAACGCAAAATGGATTAAATGGAACAATTTAACGCCGGGGTAAGGATCAGGCCCCCAAACCGTTCCATGGTTTTTGCAGTTTGTTGAAGTCAGCAATCTGCATAAACACCGGTGCCCAAAATACTCCAGTTTATTTTAACCTGCGGTTATTTAACCTGCAGAAGAGTCTCATTGTCATTCCTAGCAACCGCGCTCCAAGGGGAAATCGCTGATGGCGCTCAAAGGGCTGGCAGAAGAGCAAAATGTTGCTGATTCTCCTGAAGAAAAACAGTAGCTCGGGATGTGTCCCGGGTCCCCTTTTCCCTTCAAAGGGAAAGCTTTGTTTCAGCTGGTTTAATTCCCCATGCCAGCCCGCCAAGAGGCTGCTAAAGCCTCGCAGCGGTGATGGGGGAGGAGAGGCGTGTTTGGGCGCAGCAAGTGAAAATGCCGTTTCCCCCAGCGAGTTAGTGGCAACTGTGAATCTTTTCAGCTCGAGCTGTGGGAGCTGGGGCGGGGGGAAGGTGGTGAAATCCTGCAAGCAGTTCAGGAACACACCTCTTCTTTCATTGTTCAACTTCTCGTGGAGGTGCTGGGGTACGCGGTGCCTTGCTATGGAGGGGCAATGCATCTCCTTCAACCTCGCCGAAGCGGCGGCGGGCAGCTGGGGAAGGGGCATCACTGCCACTGGCAAAGCCACCACAAACACACAGTGGCTGTTTCAGAGATACACCTGAAAAGCAATCTCAGAGGTGTCTCAGGGTCGGCCTCCCCGGCTCTCTTTATCCAAAACACTGNATCCCTGACTGTGTTTAAGAGTAGATTGGATGTGGTGTTGAGGGCTCTGGTGTAGGGGAGAACTTGTAGAGTAGGGCTGATGGTTGGACTTGATGATCCCAAGGGTCTCTTCCAACCTAAATGATTCTATGATTCTATGAGTGGCTGCAAGCAATGTTTTGGAGTTGTCAACAAGGTCTGTGTGTTTCCCCCCTCCCCCTTGATGGCTGCTTCTCAGATCCTGTGTGTTACATGTTGTGGTTCTGCTTGGAGGCTTCATCAGGAGCTGAAGATCGGTGGCTTCCCCTGTGGAAACACCACAGACAGCACAGTGTGGCAGCTGGGGCTTCCCACACCCGTGTTGTCCTCGGTGGTGGCATCATGTGCCAGTTTAGCCGCTTTTCAAATCAACTGGTCCACCAAACTTAACACAGTTGGAGGAATTAAAGGAGGCTGAGGGGAGACCTTCTTGCTCTCCCTGAAAGGAGGTTGTAGCCAGGAGGGGGTTGGTCTCTTCTCCCAAGTCACAGGCGATGGGGCAAGAGGAAACGGCCTCAAGTTGTGCCAGGGGAGGTTCAGATTGGATAGTAGGAAAAATTTTTGCTCAGAAGGGGTTATTGAGCCTTGGACTGGGCTGCCCAGGAAAGGGGTTGAGGTACCATCCCTGGAGGGATTCAGAAGATGGGTCGTCACAGTACTGAGTGGTGTGGTTTAATGATGGGTTGTTTTTATCAGAGTTAGGTTGATGGTTGGACTCAATGATCTTAAAGGTCCCTTCCAACCTTGACAGTTCTATGATTCTAAGATGTAATACTTCAAATAACTGGAGTGTCATGATGAGATCAAGNTTCTCCCAAGTCACAGGCGATGGGGCAAGAGGAAACGGCCTCAAGTTGTGCCAGGGGAGGTTCAGATTGGATAGTAGGAAAAATTTTTGCACAGAAGGGGTTATTGAGCCTTGGACTGGGCTGCCCAGGAAAGGGGTTAAGGTACCATCCCTGGAGGGATTCAGAAGATGGGTCATCACAGTGCTGAGTGGTGTGGTGTAATGATGGGTTGGTTTTTATCAGCGTTAGGTTGATGGTTGGACTCAATGATCTTAGAGGTCCCTTCCAACCTTGACAGTTCTATGATTCTAAGATGTAATACTTCAAATAACTGGAGTGTCAGGATGAGATCAAGCATGGGAAGGGTGACACCTTATCTCACCTGACCCTTAAGTGTTCGTTAGGCCGGGTCAGGAGCAGCCCATGCCATGTGTCTCCATCCAGAGTGAGAGGAGATGCTTGAATAGGTCAAGGAGTGTGGCAGGTGAAGAGTAAGGGAGAAGCAAACAAGCCATGTCAGGAGGTGTGGGTGTTCCCTGACGGGAGATACTGGGAGAGGAGGAGGTGGAAAGCGCTGGGCTGGTCAGTGGTGAGATGGTGCTCACCTCAGGGTGTGCAGAGCTGAGGCCTCAGGATGTGCAGAGCTGAGGCACGTCCATGGGTAAAACCCAATGGTGTATGGGACTCTTTCCCCAGGTCTTTCTCCTCCCAGCACCTCTCCATGGCCTCCATCGCAGTGGTGGACACTCCAGGCTTCCACAACCCACGGCACCAGCGGGGCGAGCGAGCGGCGACTTTTGAAGAGCTCTGCCACAACTATGTGCACGAGCGGCTGCAGGCTCTTTTCTACGAGAAAACCTTTGTTTTGGAACTGGAGAGGTACAGAGAGGTGAGATGTGAGGGCTGGGAGCAGCATTCCAGGGAGCAGCTTCCCAACACCTGGGGATGGGGCTGCATTTGACCCGATGGGTCCCTGCGCCCTGCCATGGTGTGACTGGTGGCACTTGAGCAGCTTTAATGGGAGGGGTGTTGCAGAAATGAGGGGTCTGTACAGAGGAGTAGCCTTGAGCTGGGTCTCGTGTCCCCTCACTGTCCCACCGATGGATCCTCTTGGGTATTTCTGATGTGTCAGATGC
Source organism: Jacana jacana (assembly GCA_013400555.1). Lineage (NCBI taxonomy): Eukaryota > Metazoa > Chordata > Aves > Charadriiformes > Jacanidae > Jacana > Jacana jacana. The sequence continues at coordinate 250,960 of VZTM01010369.1, read as the reverse complement.
CAGAGCATCTCTTTGGGCAGGCTTGTTCCAGCTCAGGAGGCTTCATGCCCTTCTTTTGGTGCAGCTGAGTTTTTCCTCAGGTGGTGAATAATGGAGGATAGAGAGGGAAATGGTAAACTATTGCAGAAAGAAGCTGCTGATAAACCTACAAGTGGAGATGAACTTTTTAAGCTTGCAGAAGTTTCTTTAATACCTCTGGCCTTGGGAAAATAGTTGAGTTCCCCTGGCTTGATATTCACACATTGCTTGTACCAGGTGAGTACATCTGTTCTCTTCGCTAGTGATGAACATGTAGTTACTGACCACGCTCGAAACGGCAGCGGGCTCTGCAGGAGCCATCACGTGGGGGTGATGGTGGCACGTGCCCTTGGTAAGGGAGAAGCTCGAGTCTGGCTGCTGCTTTATTCCCCACCTGCAGCGCTCGGGCTGCAGACCTGAATCCCTGAGCAAAATCTCACCCTGTTTCCATGGAGAGACACGAAAGCTGTGGCTCTTGCTGAACGGCCCCGGTTCACACGTGAGCAAGAGCAAGCCGTGCTTATCCTGCCCCACTTCGGGGGCAGGGGGGGTGTCTCCCCCCTCAAAGGCACGTGGGGAGTGAGTGTATGTGTCAAGATTGGGGGTTGGAGCCGCTGGGTGGTTGGTGAGCCCTGAAGCCCTCAGTTGAGAAAGGGGAGCAATGCTTGCAAGCTGCAAATTAAATAATTGATTGCTTTCTTGGTGCTTTCTTATTAAGTCTTCAGTTATTGTTTTGTCCTTGATTTATGCAGCTTCTCTGACATCCACAGAGCACTGCAGGAGCCCATTGGGCACAGTGGCCCTGCCAGCCATGCCCATGGGCCCAGCTGTGTCTCCATGTCACGGCAGAGATGTCACTGGTGGCTTCTCTGTTCCACCGGCACCACATCCCTGCAGAGGGTGGTCCACACCATCCTCCTCCCCCTCCATGCAAACCTACCTCCTCTTGGCTTTCAGATGCCAGACCGTGACTGAAGCAAGCTTTTAAATGATGTTTTCCAGGAAAATGTTGAGGTGTCTTTTGATCTTCCAGAGCGCTCCCCACTGGCCACGCTGTCCGTCATTGACCTGAGCTCCTCACAGGTAATCTGTCATACAATCATAGAATGGTTCAGGTTGGAAGGGACCTTAAAGATCATCCAGTTCCAACACCCTGCCCTGGGCAGCAACATTTCCCACTAGACCAGGTTGTTGTCCCCGTGGCCATGGTGGGAGTTGGTGGCTGTGCTTGAAGCCTCGTTGTGCTCAGAGGAATGAGGATTTCAGAGCCAGAGTGGGACCTCGCAGTGTGTTTTGCACAGAGCAGCCCAGGCTGCTGCAAGGGAAGGCAGAGCATCAGCCATCACCTTCTTGGCTTTTCAAAATACAAGCATCCTTCCTGGCCAAGCCCTGTGCCCTGGCCATCCCTCTCAGCCCGGCTGCAGAGCTGGGATGACTTGGCCCTCCGGGACACAATGTGGCTGTGGAGATCTCATGGGTGATGTCCAGAGCTGGGTCAGGCCAGGAGGGTTTCCAGACCCTGGTCTGGGGCCGAGGACACGGTTGAGCAGAGGTGATGGGGAGCAGGGTGACATGGCTGTGGCTGCCTGCAGCCTTCCTGCTCCTTCCTGGGTCACCAAAGGCCACCTCCCTTTAGCAGCCACAGGTGCTGCCCAGTAGCCCAGGGGCTGATCGCCGGGGGCTGCTGTGGATACTGGATGAGGAGGTGCTGATCCCAGGCTCCGGGGACGGCGCTGCCTTTGACCGCCTGTGCTCCTACTTTGCCACAAAGGAACAGGAGGGTGAGTCCGGGTCAGCTCAGCTGCCCGTCCTTTGCCGTGGCCATTTAGCTTTGGAAACTTAAGAAACCCTGGAGCAAAGGAAACATCTCGCTGGGCTTTTCTCCTTGGGTGATTGTCGGGGTGCTGTCGCAGGGGATGGCCACATGCGGAGGTGCGAGCAGGCGCTGCACTTTGAGATCTCCCACCAGCTGGGCACGGACCCCGTGCGCTACGACCTCACGGGCTGGGTCAGCAAAGCCAAGCTCAACCTCTCGGCACAGAACGCCATCCAGGTGCTGGAGCGGTCCAAGGTGTAAGTAGGAGGCAGGTGCCACGGTGCCAGCCACCATCCCCATGCCTGTGGGAGAGAGATTTGACAGGGTTCCCACCACCAGCTGGGGCTGGAGATTGCCTGCCCCAGCTCTGAGAGGTGGTTTGTGGTGGGGAAGGCAGAGGGTTGTGAGCATCCAGGTGGGGAGGAGAGGACCTGGCTGAGGTCAACTAGGGTGGGCAAGTGGCCTTGGCACTGGCTGTGAGGGGTCGCTGCCTGTCCCCTCACCTCCTGCCCACTGCCCAGCACCAGGGGTAGAGCTGATATGGCCTTGGGTGGGTGAGAAGGGTATGGGAGCTTGAGCAGAGCCCATTTATGGGGCAGACACAGGCACCTGCTGACACCAGCATTGCCTTGATGGAGTCCAGCTCCACCTGGGGGAAAAACTGTTAGGAAGCTGGAAAAAACCCACAGCTTTTGACCCAGCTTTGTGGGAATCTTGAGAGTTAAGTTAAGGTGGGGGGAGCAGATGTCAAGTGATTCAAGTTAGGGCTTTCAAGCCCCAAGGCTGACTGACAGCCAGATGGACACGTTGTGATGGCTACGGAGCGAGCTGGTGGATAATGCTGCGGTGAACGGCTTTCCACCAAAGCTGGCCAGGTTCTGTGGGTCAGCAGATCTGGGCCAGTGATGTTTCAGTGGGGAGGTCCCCTCTTACAGGCAGGGTAGGGGGAACAGGGGGACCGTGCCAATGTCCTTGGCTCCTCAGTGCCGTGGGGTTGGGTGCCTGATGCAGGTTGGGGTCTCAAAATGTCACTGGGTGAGGGCACCTCCACGGTAGTTTTTCCCACCGCTTTGAGGAACCTTGTAAACTACATTGGAGTTGAAACGTAATCGTGCTGCTGCAGGTGTCTCCACACTTGGGATGGTTTTCACCTGCTGCTTAAACCTTCCCAGCCCATTTTGTTTCGGGCTTCAACTCAGGGAAAGTTTCAACAGCTGTGAATGGTTTGGTGCCCAAACCAGAGGGGACACAGAGGATCCTGTTCTGCAGCTGGGTGCCCCATGGCAACACCAATACTGAATTTAGGGTGCTGGGCACTGTATCCCTGTTGAAGGGGCTGAGAAGCAGAGGTTGCCCAGCACCACCGTGACCCCACTACCTCCTGTCTTGTCGCTGGCCCCAACAGAGATGCCGTGAAGGAGCTGGTGTGGCCACGCTCGCAGGCGCCACTGCCCTGCCGGGCCATGGCGGGGCTGGAGGGACGCTCCCAGGCTGTCCTGCACCGCAACGCCTGCATCAGGAAGACCTTTGCCAGCAGCTTCGCTGCCGTGAAGAAGAGGTCGGTGTGTGCTCAGCTCAAACTGCAGGTGGTGAGTACAGGCGCTGGGACCCTCTTGGCTGGGGGTCGGGGTGTTTGCAGTATCCTGACCCCATCACTGAGACTCCTCCTTAGCAAGGAGCCCCAACCCCCTGGCAGGTGCCTTTCTCTGGGGACACCAGCGTGGCTCTGTGTCTCACAGGGTTCTTAGCCGAGGATACTGCTCTGGCTGCAGGTGGCCACGAGCCACCCAGTCACCACTGTTGCTCAGGGAAAGCCTCCAGGCAAACAAATCGTAAAGCAGATTACACACACACCTTCCTGTGCCACTGCTTAATCCTCTTAAGCACTCAGACAAGTAGACTGGCCCTGCGTGCTGGGCACATGCCAAGCTCCTACAGATCTCAGCCATAGTTAGGTGCCTAAACTCTCTCAAGGAGATGAAGCTCAATCTCAGTAGACTCCCTGCCCAGCCTGCTTTATGGTCCTGGTAAACCCCTGCTCAGCCACCCACAACCCAGGTAACGTTTTGTAGGCCATCAACGGAAAACGTGGGACATTGGGAGGAAGGGTCTTGCTCAACATCTAAGACCTGCTGTTCTGGCTCACCTCTCTGACCAAACTGTTGTTCCTAATATGCACTTTTTGAAGGATCTGGGGATGACTGCTTTACCTGCCCAGACACCCATTGGAAGGTGCATGGGGAGCATTTCCCACTCCTTCACCCCACTCCATCCCCCACTGACCTCTGCTTGCCTGGCAGGACGCACTCATGAACCTGCTCCGACGGTCCCAGCTGCACTTTGTCCACTGCTTCCTCCCGGGAACGGGGCCGGAGGGGCCGGTCCCTCGTCCCCCCACGCCCCCCAATGCAGCCCTGAGGCTGGATGTGCCAACCCTGCGAGCCCAGCTGGAGGGGACCCAGCTCCTGGATGCCCTGCGCCTCCACCGCATCGGTATGCCTGGTCCTCCATCGCTGCTGGTGCTGCCCCACCAGCGGCTCAGCCCTTCCACGCTTTGCTCATCATGTGCCTCTCGTCAGCCTCACTTGAGAAAGCCCCCATGAGTTTTTATCACTGCTTTTTTGCAGAGGTTCCTAGCCCTTCTTCTGCCCACAGCCTGGGCATGGTGGCTGCAGCTCTGCTTCCCTTGGAGCATCATGGCTGTGCCTGCACCAAGTCCATACCAAGGGGAGAGGGACACATGCAGGAGGTCCAGGGGTGTCTCTCCCATGAACACAAGGCACTGGGGTGGCATCTGGCCACCCCATGTGCATCTCTGCCACTTCTCCACTCCCTCTGCCCTGCCCTTGCTGTAGGGTTTCTTCTCCAGTCCCCACCACCCGTGACACCTTTTGCTGTGTGCAGGACCCTCTGCAGCAGCCCCCACCGCTGGTTCCCTCCCCAGCATTTTTGGTGCGAGCCAGCTGCCTTGGGGCTGGTGTGACCCCCAATGATGTCTGTCTGTCTCTCTGTCTGTCTCTTCCCCAGGGTATGCGGATCGCCTCCTCCTGACCCAGTTCCGGCGGCGCTTCCAGATCCTCGCTCCGGACGTGATGAAGAAGCACACCTCTGCCTACGAGGTGCCGGATGAGAGCAAGGTGCACCCTGGGGTGGTGTGGGAAGCATGAACTGAGAGCCCTACATGGGACTCTGCCAGTGCCAGAGCTCTTCCAACCCTCCCCAAACTGGTCAGGGCTTTCTTGGCAGTGAGGAGCAATTCCTAGAGTTTCCTGTGCTCTGTGTGAGCCCGGCTGTCCTCTCTCCCAGCGAGCTGGGTCGCACCAGCATCTTCCTGCCCTGGGATGAGAGCTGCTTCCCAGTCCCTGCCTCACTCAGCTGTTGCCTATATTATTTCTTTGATGGCTCTAGGGTCAATACCCACAGGTCTACAGGCTGCTGAGCTCTGGTATCTCCCAGGTGCTATGGGTGATTCTCCCTTGCTCTGCCGGACCCCACTATGGGTGGGAGTGCACATCTGGACAGTTGTTGAGGCGCTTTAGGAGCAGGGGTGTCAGTGCAGGGCTGGGGGTTTCTTAAATGGCAGGCTGTCCTCAGGAACTAGGGCTGAAGGAGGAAAAAACCCCACATTTAAGAAGGCTCAGGGCAGGTCACCAGCATTTGCAGTGCTGCTGGGAAATGGCAGCTGGGTTTGGGAGTCCAAGCTCTGGGTAGTTGGAGCTCCTTGGCCATGATGAGACATGCTCTGGTGGTGGGACTGTGTAGTCTGTGAGTGCATCCCTGGCTAAGATCAGGCATCATCTGGTGGTGGGATTGCCTCCTGTGTGACTACATCCCTGGCTGTGATCAAGTGGTGGGGCTGCCTCTTGTGTGGGTGCACCTCTTGTCATGGTCAGGAGTGATCTGGTGATGGGACTGCATTCTACCTGGGTGCATTCCTGGTCAAGATCAGGAGTGATCTGGTGGTGGGACTGCATCCTACATAGGTGCATTCCTGGTCAAGATCAGGAGTGATCTGGTGGTGGGACTGCATTCTACCTGGGTGCATTCCTGGTCAAGATCAGGAGTGATCTGGTGGTGGGACTGCATCCTACGTAGGTGCATTCCTGGTCAAGATCAGGAGTGATCCCGGTGGTGGGACTGCGTCCTGCGTGGGTGCATTCCTGGTCAAGATCAGGAGTGATCTGGTGGTGGGACTGCATCCTACCTGGGTGCATTCCTGGTCAAGATCAGGAGTGATCCCGGTGGTGGGACTGTGTCCTGCGTGGGTGCAGCCACCTGCAGTGCTGGGTTGCAGGGAGGTGGCTTTGCATCCTACTCCTCTTCACCCTTCCCATGGAGGGACATGGGTCCCCCAGCCTCCTGGCAGAGCAGCCGAGCTTGGCTCTTCATCCTGGAGTCTCTCCCCCTGAAGACAGTTTCTCGCAAAGGCAGTAAACATGCCTGGCGTGGGCTGCATTTGCCAACGTTATTGCCCCGTGGAGAGGACTTGGAGAAACCAGCCTGGAAATGAAGCCTGTTATTGCTTCTTTTTAATACTCGAGAGGAAATGGCTTTGAAAATCCTGCTTGCTCAGTCCTCCGGTGCTCTGGCTGTGTGCCTGGCAGGTCTTCTTTTGTGGGACTGGAGGGGTGTGTGGAGAGAAGGATGGAAGGATCTGTGAATGGCAACACCCCATCCTTCATCCCAGCTCCCCGCAAAGACCCAGCTGGCTGACAAGCCAGGCAGCATTCCCAGGGACCCAGCAGAGCAGGGAGCACATGGAGGTTCCGCAGGGACTGAGCATCACCTGCCTTCACGTACTTGCAGCAGCTCAGGGCGGCTCCTCGCCTCGTCCCACGAAGCCTGAAAGTCAAAAGGGCTCAGGAATGAAGGCAGAGATTTGCCAGTTTGATTTGTTTCATAATGAATTTGTAGCATAACACCTGGGGAGAACCACCCCTGCCCCTGGAAGAGGCTGAGGGTGAGCCCAGAAGCACCGAGAGCCGAGAGGAGATGAATTAAACATGGGCATGTGCTCTGTTGTGCAAACTGCCAGCCAGTGTGTGCAAATTCAGTTAAGACCTCGGGATTTAATAAGACAGGTTTGACAGTCGGGAAAGGTCAATATTGTTATTAAAAGCTGTAAGGAGGCAGAGGGTGCCTCGTCAGCAGCGTGTAAGCAAGGGATTTGAGAAATCCTGTCTTCCCCGGGGCTTGTTGCCACCCGGTTTTGTCAGCTGGAGGCTGCCTCCTGGTGAGCTGCGTCGGCTCGGCTGCAGTTCTGAGGGTGATGGTGCAGGAATAACACACCCCATGCTTGTGCCAGCCCTGCTTTTGGGGATGGGATGGGACAGGATGGTCCCACACAGCCCTGTACCTTGGCCCAGATTGGATGGGATGGTCTCATGTAGCCCTGTGCCTGCCCCGAGATGGGATGGGGTGGGATGGGATGGTCCCCCATGGCCCTGTACCTGGCCCTTCTTGGGCCCCACACATCCCTGTGCCTGACCCCAGTTGGAGAGGGATGGGATGGGGTGGGATGGGATGGGATGGTCCCCTATGGCCCTGTACCTGGCCCTACTTGGGCCCCACACATCCCTGTGCCTGACCCCAGTTGGGATGGGATGGGATGGGATGGGATGGGATGGGATGGGATGGGATGGGATGGGATGGGATGGGACGGGACTGGATGGTCCCCCATAGCCCTGTGCCTGGCCTCATCCCAGAAGTGCTGCAGGGGGAGGGCACAACCACAGCACTGGTACTTCCAGCACACCTTTTTGGGCACTGTGGTGGTCTTTCCCCCTCCCTGTGCACTCGTGTGCTCTGTTTCCACTTTGTCCCAGTGCATGCACGGCTGCTGGTGAGGGCCAGGGGTGAGGTTCTGCTGCAGCAAGGTGTTCCTGGAGCTGTGCCAAAATATTCCTACGCGGGGTTTGTCCTTTGTGGAGGAGACGTGCGAGGCTGCCAGAGGATGTTGTACGGAATGAAGTATTAACAGAGGGCTTTTGTCATAGTTTCTGTAGCTCTGGGGTTTTCAAATCATCCATTCGTCCAGACAGTGATTGCTACCTTGGGGAAATGCATGGTATTTCTGGCTGTTACTTTCACATGTCACTCCAAAGCTCAGAGTAATTGAGTTCAGGAATTCTCCTACCGGTTGGGATTAATCTCCTGCTTGCCTCCCTGCAGGGGCTCGGCCCTGTGCCGACAGGCTCAGGGGGGAGAAGCTCAGTGCTTCCCCCTCTGCTTTCAGCTCCACGGGCTGAGCTGGTGGCGAGCTGGGCAGGAAGGGAGTGCAGGGGGTTCGTGGCTGAGCAGTGTGGTTAGACCCCAGCTGGATGGTGCCTTGTCAGGCTCTCACCTTCCCCAGAGCAGCCTCCTTCCACGTCCACCCATGCGTCGGGGTCCTTCCACCTCAGGGATGGCAGCAAAAGGGAGGGAAGTCTTGTCCCCTGCAGCTGCAGATCTCTGTTCCCTGTCCTGCCAAGATCCTTCAGGACAGAAATCCCTTCTTGCACCAGGACTTGGGGCTGGGACAGCCGTTTTGGAGGCTGCTCTCGGGCTGGGAAGGTGGGCTTTTGCATGGGGAGGAGGAAGGGAGAGCACGGCTGGATGCATTTTTACTGGGTGCCCATAAGCTGGATGTGCCCTTACTGGGTGCCCATTTGGACTGGGGGGTCTCTGCGCCCCGTTTCAGCAGGTTGATACCAGACTGTGAATGTTTTCTGAGCAACTCTGTGATGTGCTCCCTCTCTGCAGGCTATAGAGGAGCTCTTCCAGGCGCTGGATCTGGAGAAGAAGAGTGTTGCCATAGGACGCAGCCAGGTAGGATGGCTCCAATCTCTGCCTTCCCGCTGCTCTTGGGCGCTGCTGGATGGCCCAAACTTCCCAAACTGGAGAGACAGACCTCTCCTCTGCCCTCCCCTCAGCACCCAGGTGGGCTGGGGAGCCAAGCCTCGCCGAAAATCAAAGCAGAAAGCTCCTAATTCACAATTGAAATCGTTACCCTGGGTAAACAGTGTACCTAATTATTGAAATCCGGCCCCTAATGGCATTTAAGTTCCTAATTACCTTTGATGCTCTCGTGGGAGTAAACGGGGCTCGGGCAGCTCACGGTTTTGGTGGGCTGGGGTTAACACCGCTGAGCTGGGCTGCTGCAGGTGTAAAAGCTGTTGTTGTAGCAACAACATTTGAACTTAAATGGGATAATCTCAAAGAAAAATTAATTTTGCGTGCCCTGCTTGCCTTCAGCTCTCCGAGTCCAGAAAGAAAGAATTCATGAAGCGGTTCCGTGGAGCAAAATAACTTTCTTTTTATCCTGCGCAGCGTGGTGTGCAATTATCTCTTCTGTGAAACCCTTGTACTTAATCAATAGCACGATAGCAGCCCCAGTCACATCTTGTTACAGAGGACTTAAGTTTTGCCATCGCTTTGAGCATTGATTTTGTACTCGCTTCTGAAACTCCCTGCCTTGTGAAGTTAATACAGACATTAATGAGACAATCAAATAGGTGGTGGAGCAATCATAGCATTATCTCAAGAAAGTGACTTGCCTTGGAATTGTTCTCTGATTCAATTTGGCATCTTTAAAACCCAGCTCTTTAAGCACGCCACCGGCTTCACGAGTGTAATTCAGGTTTTATTAAAGCTGTTCTATGCAAACGGTGCAGTATATTCAGAAGTGATTGGCCCCCCGATGCCCAGAGCTTCGCCTGGGAACGACCGAGGGACGCCTTGCTCTCAGAGAAATCGATACCCGGCTAAATTCGATGGCATCAGCAAATCTGTATCATTTATGAGGTGTTTTTGACAAGTGCAGTTGAAGAAAACGGTGTGGTTAATTCTGTTTTTCCTATTGTAAATGGGCATCTTTGCTGTTATCTGTGTGTATCCGTCTGGAACGCTGGCAAAAAGTGCTGTTTCCAGCAGAGGCAGCGGGTGGGAATCAGGCAGTGCCCCACGGGAGGAGCTTGAAGGACTTGCAGCTCCTCATGGTGGTTGGTGCCTGGGTCCAAAAGGAGGAGTGAGACGAGGCAGGGACAGAGAGCAGATGCCAGCACACGGTGCCAGATCCCCAAGGGCACACAACAGCCCTGTCCCCAGGGTGTCAGTGGGACCTGTGCAGCTCCATATGTCCAGTTCCAGTGGTGCCCAGGAGCAGGAGATGGAGGAGCGGGTGGGAGATGCTCTCTGGGATGTGCAGCCATCCTGCTGCCAGGCTTGGGGATGGGATGGAGCTGAGACACAGCTTCCTCTTGTTGTCCCATGAGTGTCCCCTGGGAGGCTGATGCCTGGGTCACCTCAGATCACCCTGGGTCACCCTGTAACCTTCTTGTTACAGGGCAAAACCAGACATATTGAGGGTTTTGCCAGGTTGATTCAGTGTTTTGGGCTGGTGCAGTGGTTGCACCCACTGGTCCCAGCCAGTTCAAGGACTTTCAGTCTCCCACAAGCCTTGGGGGAAGCTGCCAGGTCTCAGCCAGAAATATAGCCTGTTGGCTGCAGGCAGGTGTCAAACCCCATCCTGGGGGTGCATAATCTCCATTGCTTGCTGTCAGGTTTTCCTGAAGCCAGGGGTCATCTCAAGACTGGAGAAGCAGCGTGACAAGCTGATAGCCCAGAAGATGATTCTGCTCCAGGCTGCTTGCAAGGGCTTCCTCAGCCGTCAGAAGTTCAAGAGGCTGAAGGTATCTATCCCATGGGTCACAGATGCCCTGTGCCCACCAAAGCACAGGCTCGATGCCAAGTGATACAGCCCAGAGCATCCAAACTACACCTCTTTGAGCAGAGTGGGCTGCTCCTTTGAAGGGTACCCCATGGGCAGCCATAAGGTGCCATGTGGCCAACCTCTGCAGTGCAGAGCTGCTCTACCACCTCATCCCTCTCCATTCCAGTGTCCCGGCCTGGTCCTTTCTTGGGGGCTCAGTCATGGTTGGGCTTGGGGCACTGGCAGAAATGTCTCCCCACAGATCCAGCGCCTTGCTGTCCGCTGCATCCAGAAGAACCTGGTGGTTTTCCAGGCAGTCAGGCACTGGCCCTGGTGGCAATTGCTGAGCCGCGTGCGGCCCTTGCTCAGTGTTAACCTTGTGGAGGAGCAGCTCCGTGCAAAAGAAGTAGGCACCAAGGGATGGGATGGGATGGGATGGGATGGGATGGGATGGGATGCTTTAGGGTTTCTGCCTGGAGGGTCAGTCAAACTGGAAGTCGCTTCTTCCAGGGCAGAGAAGTTTTGCTGACCATCCAGAAGTTGTAATCTGTTCTTAACAATGCATTTCCCCCTCCTCACCTCACCCCACCACCCAAATTATGTGTTTCGTGGAGCTGTGGAGGAAGAAATAACTCTCCTTTCTTAGGGCATTAGCAAATATACCATGTCCCCACAGTTGAAGCCCCATCTCAGGGCTGTGGCTGCTCTGCTGCCCTCCCCAAGCCCCACTGTGACCATCCTGGGGCCAGCCAGGTCTGCTGAGCCGAGCCCTTAGGGGATGGGTGCCCCACATCCCTCTGTGGGCTAAGAGATGATGAGCAGCCAAATGCATCCTTGACACAGGGGACTCTGCTCTGCACTGTCACCAGAGCTCTACCACCTTCCACCTGAGCTACTGCTGGCAATGGGGGATGTTAATGGGCATTTGCTGACCCAAGAAAGACACCTTTTGCCCCTCTATACCTCTGGAGGTCTGCACTAAAGTCTTAGACTGTCTTCCTTGGCACCCTTCTCCTCCTCTCGCCTTAGTGATGTTTTAACAAGATGTTTTCAGGCTGGTTCAGACAAAATAAAAGCTGCCGAAGCCTCTGTTTCTCTCCCAAAACCCGCCTGGGATCCATCAGGCCCTGTCACCCGTTAACCTCTGGTTTTATCACAGCTCTGCACGTTCTGCTTCTGTTCAGTGTTGGACATCAAAGCAGGACACAGCCACAGCGAGCAGCTCTTTCTGTGGTTACAGTCAGGCTGCCTGAAAGGGAATCACAGCAAACAATGTGCCTTTGCAGCCACCCTGTGATAGCCTGCCAGGGCCCCGGGAACGCTCCACGAGCGAAACTCAGGCGTTTGGCTGCTCATCCCAGGCTTTTGAGGCTTGCTGCTTTCTCATGAAATGTGGCTCTGTGCGTGCACCCGGGCTGACAGTCCCTCTGAGGAGATTCACGTCAGGAGCAGCAGTCCCGGCAATTTGCAGTGAGCAGCCTTCAAAGTTGCCTGGGAAATTTTATTAATAAGGCAGCTATGTCTCTCCCACTTATTTTTAACAGAAAACGAGATTGTGAGGTTTGGGTTGGTTTTTTTTTTTCCTAAGTAAACTGAGGATGCTGGAACTCTGCATGTGTGTTGTTTTGCAATCTTCCCTAGGAGGAGCTGGCGGCGCTGAGAAGGAAGCTGGAAAAATCCGAGCAGACGTGCAGCGAGCTCAGGCAGACCTCAGAGAAGCTGGAGAGCAAGGTAGAGCCCCCCCCTGTCCCCCTCCTAAAAGCCCTGCTGGGTCAGAAATTAAGCCATATCAGGATAAATACGACCACTCAGTACCTTACAGTGGGAGGAATGTGATCAGCAGGCGTTGGGCAGGTGACCAGGTCTCTGCGCAGGACCCAGAGGGGCTGTGGTGCCCGACTGCAGCACCGGTGGGACCAGCATGTCCATCCCAGTGGGGCAGCATCACTACGAGGGTCCCTGCTGGGGGGAAATCCTGCTGGCCAGAGCGTTGGGTGTCCCCCCCCGCCGAGTCCCAGGGGGATTGTCCCCAGGGAAAGCTTCATGTCCCCTCCAAGCATGGGCAGACGTCACCTCGTGCTGCCACCGGTGCGGCGTACGAGGCTGAGAAGCGGCAGCCCAGATGTCACCTTTTCTGCTGCCAAAAGGGTATAATTAGAGTGGGAAATTACAGGCAGCTGTATCATGTTCTCATTAGGCTCTCAGGACAGCAGGCTGGCCGACCTCTGCCGACACCAGCCGTGACTTAATTTAGTGGGACGAATGCAAATACTGAGGAGACAGCACGCAGGAGAAGTGTCCTGCCTGTCCCCTGGCTCGGAGCATGTCCCCACCGTGCATGGCAGCAACCTGGCTGGCCTGTGCAGGATCCCCACTTGGATGCACGAGCTCCTGTGCTATTGCAGCTGGGGTATTATCAAACATCAGGAGCTCCTAGGTTTGCTAGAAATACCCTGGGTTTACCAGGCTCCTGGGCTGTGAGCTGTGGTCTGGGTGTAACCCAGCAGCTCTGGTTAATGGTACCAACAGCCCCAAGGACCAGGGACCCCATTCTCCGTGGGAAGAGCAAGGGTAAAGCCTCAGGACAGACCTTAGAAAAATGCCAGCTCCCCAGGGAAAGAAAACCTATGGAGTTAATACTTGCCAGACCCTGTGAAGAGCTTGCATAGGGCACTTGGAAAATGTGAAGTGCCTTAAAATGCTTGTTCCTGCTGGCCCTGCAGCCCCTTGCTCAGCTGGCTGAGCAGGACAAACTGTGTTCTCCTCTACTTTGTGAGCAGTGGAATTAATTCTCTGGATTAATAATCCCCCCCTCCCCTCCTCAATCACCTGCTTGTTGTTTCAAATGGAACTTAGTGCTGATCAGCTAGAAAGGTGCAGAAACCTGCTGAGCCCGGCCAGGGGTGCAGCCAGGGGATCCTGCAGTGCTTGCTCTTTGCTGGGCTCTGCCAGTGGGAGCCTGGATTCCCACTGGTGACATTGGGCGGTGAGGCTGTGCACTTACTGCATCCCCTAAGCACAGGCAAAGGAGAGCAATCAGGACGCTGGGGTTGATGCAGGATGGCTGGGTACCCCAACCAAGCCAGCATGCACGGTGATGCCCAGCCTTGACTCCCTCTTTCCCCCCTCCCCAGATCATTGACCTGACGACAGAGCTGTCGGATGAGCGGTACAAGGGTGATGTCGCCTGCCAGGTCCTGGATGGGGAGCGGGCAGAGAGGCTGCGGGGCACACGCGAGCTGCAGGACCTGCAGGTAGGACAGCCCTGAGCTGTTGGGTCGTGCCGGTGGTGATGCCACTCTCTTGGCACTGCCTGGCTGGACCCGAGAGCCATGGAGCTGGGTCGAGCTGCTCCCTTCCCTCCCTGGGTTTCCCCAGAGCAAACACAACCAAGTGCAGAAGAAACTGGAGTTGGTAGAAAAGCAGCTGGAAGAGGCCCAGCAGCTGGTTCAGTTGCGGGAGATGAAGATAAGTGGCTCTGGAGGAGGTAGGGGCATCCCTTTGGAGGTGATGCATGTTCTGGGCATCAGCCTGACCTGTGGAACCAGCATGCCTGTCCCAGTGGGGCAACAAAGCCTCTTGCAATGGGCAGGGTTTGGCTCCTGTAAACAGTGCTGCTCCCCCAGCCCCTGGCCACCCCAGTGTGGTTTTTGCTCCCTGTCATCCTGCATTGCTGGCAGCGATGGCTTGGTCACACACGGCTGTGGCTCCTGCAGGAGGAGGCTGGGGACAGGCAGGGATTCTGCCTCGGGGCACTGCTGGCACTTGGTGGCATTTGGTGGCACTGCCTGGCATTCGTGGCAGATTGGTGTGTTTGAAACATCTGTTGGAGTGATGATGAGGCTGTTTGGACGCAAGTGGTGTGGGATGGGATGGGATGGGATGGGATGGGATGGGATGGGATGGGATGGGATGGGATGGGATGGGATGGGATGGTCCCACGCAGTCCTGCACCTGGCTCAGCTAGGAGGGATGGGATGGGATGGAATGAGCAGGAATGCTTTGCTTAAGGTGGGATACACATGCTATGTACCCTGGGCACCTCTGGGTGCACAAAGCAGAGCTGTGCCCTACGAGCTCGGTGCTGGGGTTCATGCCATACGGTGGCTGGGGTGCTGTTGCTCGTTTGTCCATCCAACCTGGACCAGAGTACCCACCCAGTGCCCCTGGGTCTCTCCCCCTCACAGAGGACGAGTGGCAAGTGCGCTTCGACTGCGCGCAGACGGAGATCGCCTTCCTGCGGAAGCGGCTGGTGCAGCTGGAGGAGCGGCTGGAGTCTGAGCTGGGAGCCAGGACGGGGCTCGAGCAAAAGGCAAGCACTGCTGGACACAGGAGGGGACAGGGATGCCCCCAGGGTCACGCCGAGGAGCGGGTCCTCTCCTTGCTCCTGGGACAGGCAAAAAGGCTGAGACTTGGAAATGCAGCCTCTTGCTGCTGGTGCTCTCATTGACCAGGGGAAGCCAGCTGGTTCTTGCTGGTTTGAGAATAAATACCCCCAAACTTCCAACAAGCTTAAAAAAGTTACTTTTGCAACTGAACGTGACAAAATTCAACCTTGGTCAAGCGGGAGCACGGGGTGGAAGGCTTGAGGGATGGGGAAAGGCTCAGTGGTGGGTCTTGGTGGTGTTGATCTGGCTTTTGAGGAGTGGATGGGGTTGTCCTCATATCATCTGTCCCACAAAGAGCTGCTCCTGCAAAGAGCTGGCAGTTCCTGAGCTTTGCCATGAGGAGGGGAAAAAGCTGATGTGCCTGGAAGTCAGGTTACTTCCCATAGGATAAAATGAGGCAATGAGTATTATTCATGGCACATTAAAAAGTAAAGACAAAAGCAGCCCCGTCTCAGGAGCTTGGGTAAAGCAAAACAGCCCGTTTGCTTTCAGAGAGTTCGTTAGGAATTACTGGCTTCATTAATGCAAGGGTTTGCCGATCGACAGTCATTCCTTAACCACTCCATCCTCTGGCAAGAGCTCTGTGGTGCCTCTTTGCCCTAGACACTGTGCAGCTCCTTGGAGGATGCAGCTCCTTGGGTCCAAGTGTCACCTTTAGCAGAGGAATGGGATGAGGTGTCCATCCCTGGGGCCGTTTCGCTGACTCAGCATAAGGGTTGGGATGCTGCAGGCACACGGGAGGGTACCCAGAGCCTGGGGGTGGTCAGGGCACCTAAATTTATCCTTGTTTGGGGAAACATCTTGGGGGGGACCTTCTCCTGGAAGAAGAGCGGGGCTGAGAGATGGGTGAGGAGCGGCTGTGGGGTGCTGGAGGGTCCCCCCCCCTCGCTCACCCTGGCTTCTGCCCGCAGCTCGGTGAGGCACAGGCAGCCTGCGAGGCAGCCAAGAAGGTGTCCCAGCAGCTGAGGCGGCGGTGCAGGCGGCTGGCCTGTGAGCTGGAGGACGCCCGGGTGCTCGCCGAGAGCCAGCAGAGCCGCAGCCATGAGCTGGAGAAGCGGCAGAAGAAGTAAGGGTGGTGGGATGCCACCAGCAGCGGGGAGGGCAAGGGCACTGGGATGCTTCGGGTGGCTTTGGAGTTCCTGGAAGGGCTGCTCTTTTCATCTGCTTCCACCAAGGTGGAAGGTGGAGGTGTTGGAGGGTGCACCAAGCTGGGAGGGTGTTTTTACATCTCATTGTGGTCCTGCTGTGATATAAATCACTCCCAACTCAAGGCTTGGTGGCCCCGCAGGGAGGGCTGCTTGGGGCTGGGACAGCATGCTGGCTCCTGTGGCACTGGGTGGGTGCAAGGACGTCTCGTGCTGGGGTGTCTCAGGCTTTGGTGTGCCCACCCGTGGGAGTGCTGCTGGCAAACTGGGCATGTGCTGGGGAGGAGAGGAGCCCTGTAAGCCCAGAAATGGTCCTCAGGGTTTCAATGCTGCTGTTGGTACCTATGAAGGAAATAGGTTTTCTGCCCAAAACCAGGATACCAAGACTAAGCAGGTACAGAAAAGGTGGGAAATCAGCAATCACTTATATTTTCCTTTAATTTACCCTTTGTTGCTCGTGTCCCCTGCCTGCCTGTGAGATGCTGACTGTGGGCTGGGGCTCTCTCTGACCCAGAGATGTGAAGATGCTGAGAAGCTCCCAGGATGATTGCTCTGGAGCAGAGACACTTCCTGAGCTGAACCCAAACCCTCGGTGGGACAGAGTCCCCTCCAGCCATGGGGATGGAGCTGCCTGCAGTGGCAGGGGGCAGAGGGCTGGTTGCCCTCCCCACATTTTTGGGGATATTTTGGGTCTCTAGCAACTGTTTGCCATTTATTGCACCCTGCTGTCGTGCCCATCGCTGCTGCTTCGCGCCGTCCTCCTCCAGCAGAGTAATGAGGAGCTTCACAAAATGGTGGCAGCTCTTTGCAGACAATAGGCTACGGGGTTATTTTGTCCTCTCGAAAGCACCAGGAGAAGTGTCAGGATCTGCTCAGGAGAAGTAAAATGTGTTTCCCCCTCCAGGTTTGACCTGCAGTTAGCCCAGGCCCTGGGGGAGTCTGCCTTTGAGAAGAGCCTCCGTGAAAAGGTGTCACAGGAGAACACCTGCATCCGATGGGAGATGGGAAAACTTCAGCAGAGCTTAGAGGTGAGAGGGAACTATCCCACTCCTTGCTGCAATATATCCAGCTTCGGGAGCTGCTCTCGGAGCAAAGCCATTATCTCTGCAATTATAGCAGAGGCAATCAGGCACAAACCTGGCAACTTGATTCCAATTTCTTTTCGTGCAGTTGTAGGATAATGCCTGATGTATTTAAATAAAATTATCCTCTGCCAGAAGGAAGGCTGTCACTTTTTACAAGTGATACCCGTCCCGTGGCTTAGCTAATTAGGCCCACCCTCGTTTTCCCTGAAGTCATTTGTGCTCTTCTTCACGCCTCCTGCCCGCAATATCACCTGCAAGAAACCGCAGGTCTGTGCCCCCATGGGATGGTGCTGCAGTGGGTGCCCGCTGAGCCCCCCACTGTGGCAGGGACATGGTGTGCTGGGGCTGGGGGGGGAGCCAAAAGGGAGCTGCCAGCCCCTCACCAGGCAAGGAGGCTGCAGGAAACCCCTGTGGGGAGAAGAAGATGAGGTCAGGAGTGAGTGACCTGTTGGAGCAGGTCCAGAGGAGGCCATGGAGATGTTCCAAGGGCTGGAGCCCCTCTGCTGTGAGGACAGGCTGAGAGATTTGGGATATTCAGCCTGGAGAAGAGAAGGCTCTGGGGAGACCTTAGAGCTCCTTCTAGTCCCTAAAGGGGCTCCAAGAGAGATGGGGAGGGACACCTGATCAGGGATTGGAGTGATGGGATGAGGGGGAATGGTTTTAAACTGAAAGAGCAGAATATTAGATGAGATCTGGGGAAGAAATTTTTCACTCTGAGGGCAATGAGACCCTGGCCCGGGTTGCCCAGGGAAGCTGTGGCTGCCCCATCCCTGGAGGGGTTCAAGGACAGGTTTGATGGGGCTTGGAGCAACCTGGTCTGGTGGGAGGTGTCCTTGCCCAGGGCAGGGGGTGGCACTGGATGGGCTTGAAGATCCTTTCCAACCCAAACCATTGTATGATTCTCTGAAAACCAAAAGGGGCTTATGGTGGGGATGGGGCTGCCGGTGCAGGGATGGGGCTGACCCCTGCCTGCTGCTGCTCCGGGGTGTTACTGATGATGCTGATGGAAATGGATGGGGTTTCAAGAGCAAGGTGTTTGTTTAAGCACCCTCTCCCACATTTGGGTCTTGGCTGCTGACCCTCCACTCTGTCCCTGCCGAGCAGCAGAAGGAGGCGGAGGTGGCCAGCCTGGCACAGCGGGCCACCGTACTGGCTGGCCGGGTGCAAGAGCTGAGCACCCCAAGCGCCCTGGACCCCCACACCGTGCCTGTGCTCAAGAAGCAGCTCTGGGACCTGGAGGCCAGCGCTGCAGAGCAGCACAAAGAGCTGGAGCATCAAACAGCCGCTGTCGATCACCTGGAGCAGGTAGCGCAGCCCCTGACCGGGGCAGGGGCCGGGTGTGCTGGGGATGTTCATCCCTGTCCCTTCCTTGTGCTGCTGGGGTGGTGTGTAACCACTGTGCCTTCATCTTTCAGCTCCACCAGAGGCTGGAGCTGGAGATAGAGCGGATGAAGCAGATCCACCAGAAGGAGCTGGAGGACAAGGACGAGGAGCTGGAGGACGTGCGTCAGTCCTGCCAGAAGAGGGTAGGTTGGCACCGGGTGGAGGGATGATGCTGGGTGCTCCCCCTTGAGCAGTGCAGAGGAGGAGGAGCTGTTCCTGGGGGTCCTTCCTCCCCGCAAAGCGATGCTTCCTCACCACTAGCCCAGCATGAGCCCTGGTGGCAGCTCTGAGGTGTAAAATGAGGGCCTGGGTCAGGCACGAGTCCCTGGAGGGGCTGTGGATGGTGTGTGAGAGCCATGTGTGATGCAGCACATGGGCACGGCGCTCCCAGTAACACCACCATCACACCAAGGGCACCGACTCTAGCCAGCCAGGGCTTCGTGTTCATTGATAATGAACAGAAACTACCTTCCAACAAGGCTGTGAGGTCGGTGGCATGTAAACACGAATTCCAATTTCTTTGAAATCCCCGGGGTGTTTGATTCGGGGCTGTGTGGTAGCAGCCAGTTCCTATTAAGCCCGGGGCATACCTGGCTGTCGGGAGGGAATTAACATTGCTGAGGCTTAATGAAGCGCTTGGTGGGGCTTTGCATGTGCTATTTTAGGAAGGCAGAACAAGTGGAAAAGCAAACGAGGCAATCTCTGCTCCTGCTCCTGTCGGCACGTAGTCGAGCCCTAAGCTGTCAGGCTCTGTGTGAGACGGGGAGGGGTGCAGACGCTGCTGGTTCCCACCCTGCTGCCTTCTCCTGGTGCTGCCCTTCTGCTGGAGGGTGCAGCAGCAGCTCAGTGCTGCTCTCTCACCCTCCCCACTGGCTATTTTTTGCCAAAGCTCTGGGCTGGGCTCCTCCCGGGGTCCTCCCTGTCCTTCTGCACCTCTCTCTCTGTTTAATTGCCCTGCACAGAGAGCAAGGTACCGTCAGCATCACTAAGGGAGATGCAGTGCCTCGTGGCTGCTCTCGGCTGATGGGGCATCACTCATCCTTTCTCTCTGTCTCACCCTGCATGGCCTGAGTATTATTTTCCAAATGAGTAAATGGCAGAGACACTCTGGAGAGCAATCGATATTTAGCAGCTTGCTCCCGTCGCCTTTTTTTAACCCCCTGTTTCTGAGCAGTGGCTGGGGATGCAGGAGGTGGCAGGGGCAGGGAGGGGGCTGCAGGGAGCTGTGCCAGGGTCACAGCCTGGCACGCCTGCTCCTGCGGGCACAGCCACGCAGCTGCTCGCAAGGGGAGGAGCGGGCCCTGAAACGGGCTGCCTTGCTTGGTGAGCACATTTCCACCTCCACCAGCTCCCAACTGGACCTGCTGGACCTCTCACGGCTGCACGGCTGAGCTCTGCGATGCCACCCCGGGTCCGGTTCCCTCCTGCGAAGCACTTGCCATTGCTGCAGCACAGTGGGATGGGTGATGCTGGAGCTGGGGGAATGCAGGCTCCTGCGCTCAGTGCTGGCTCTGAGGCTCCCTTTCCTGCCAAGAGCAGCACAAACCCTCCCTTTAAAGGGCTTTAAGGGCACATCCCTGCCACTGGTGGGGAGCCGGAGCGAGAGACACACTACCTGCCTGGCTTGTGGTCATGGGATTCCTTGAGGAAAGCTGGAGAGATTAAAGCCAACTCCTCTTCCACCTCAGCTGAAGGCTCTGGTTGCAGTGATGGGAGGCTTCGGTGCATACCCTCTACCAGAAGGCTGCCTGGCCACCCGCATCCCCACCCCCAGTGCTGGCTGTGCCCTGCCAGGGTGTGTGGCTTTGTCAGGGGGTGGCCAGGCTCTGAGTGTGGCTTGAGTTTTCTCCTGCCCACAGCTCCGGCAGCTGGAGATGCAGCTGGAACAGGAGTACGAGGAGAAGCAGATGGTGTTGCATGAGAAGCAGGACCTGGAAGGGCTCATCGGCACCTTGTGCGAGCAGGTATGGGGACGGTGCCTACCCTGGGAGGGGCTGGTGGTGGGGACAAACATGCTCCACTCTCCTTGACCAGCCAAACCACTTCACTGGCCATGCCCTGGCTCAAAAGGGAGGCGTGAATGCGTACATGTGTATGGACAGGGCCAACAGCTCGGTTCTTCCTGCACGTGCAGCCGGCTGTGATGCTCTCCATCCCTCACCACTTCCAAACACCACCCATCACCGCAAGCACTGGGTGCCAGGAGGGTTTTGGGACTGCAGGGTGGTATAGGAGACAGCCAGTCCCACTAAGGAGCCACGGAGGGGACCTGTTCTCTTTTCTGCAGGGGAATTATCCAAGCAAGGGGAGGGATCTGCTTTTTTGCTGGTATTTTTTGTGCGAATCAAACAAACCAGGCCTAATGCTGGAGCAGCTCCAAGTGCCTGGAAAAGCAGTTTACCAGATTCTGCTCTTTGCAGAGGAATTCTCTCCCAGACACATTCATTGAACAAATCCTTTTTTTTTTTCTTTTCTCCCACTCTCTAATGTCTCTGTGGCAATGGCTGAAGTGCACCTAACGGGACAGGCACACACAGCTGCTCCCTGGTAGATGAGAAGGCGAGGGGCTGAACACAGCCTCGTTTAACCGCGGTTATAGGCTTGGGCATCACTTGGCATCACTGAGCAGCCAGGCTCAGGGGCTGCCTCATGCACCAGCTCCTGCTGAAGGAGCTGCAGTGACAAAGAAAGCTCCTGCCTGCCTGGCCTTTGCCTGAGGCCACGCTGCTGCCAGGGCTGAGGATGGCATCAGCCCCGGCGTGGGTCAGAGCTGGCACCTGGGTGCTACTGTATCCCCGGCGCTCAGCAGGGCTGGGTTTGTGCCAATGCCTCCCAACTGCTCTTGCACAGCCCCTTTCCCACTGCAGCCCGCCTGGCACCCACAGGAGAGGGGAAGCTGCTCAGTCTGGAGTTGCTTTAACCAAGCAGCTCATCCTCCAGGCGTTGGCACAAGCCGGCTGGACTTCACCCTTTGGCCGGCCCGGACGATTGCGGGTGTTCCTTAAACGGATCGAGTCTGGGAGTTTTGCAACACCAAAATGGAGGGTGTATTTCAAGTTAGACACAAAATGGTCTGACCAGGCTTATCCATAACACACCCTCCCTCCCCAGCTCCTGGCTTGTAGAATGCTTTGGGAACCGTCAGAATAAATCTTGCTGTATAAATGCAGGGTATTATTATAACAGCCGCTCGGTCCAACACATCCCCCTTGTTCAGTGGAGGAGAACTAAGATGGATGAGGAGGCAGCAGGAGCTGCACAGAGCAAAGGTTTGGGGGGCGGGCTCTCAAGGAAGGGCACATTCTCCTTCCCTGAGCTGTCCCCAGGTGCTGGCTATGCAGCCCCTGTCCCTTGCCAAGAGAGGAAGGGGAGATGGCATAGCCTGTCTGTATTGCTGTTGTCTATGCCAAATACACCCAGAGCCTTGGGAGCAGCTACTAAATTAAATCCCAGCTCCTTCACCTAAAAAGCCCTAGTCTGCAATGGTGGGGGGAGGCAACAGTGGCTGCCATACCTGCTGCTTCCAGTTCAGGGTACAAAACCCACCCTCTGTGGCGGCGAGTGGACCCCGAGCTACAGGGAAGCGATGCTGAACGGCATCCAAGATGCAGTCTGTGGGGATGGCAGGGCCAGGAGCAGATCTGCTGCGCTGCAGTGGCGCTAGAGATGCTGTCTGATTTACAGTGGACGGTGTGCTTCAGAGCAGTTTATTAAAAAAGGGAAAAAAAAAAAAAAGAAAAAGACAGGAAAAAAAAAAAGAGCCAACCCAGAAAACTAATTAAGGAAATGGAGATGCCAATGATTTCTGGTCCCAGTGAATGCCAGCCAGCTCTAAACCAGGTTACAAGGTCAAATCTGCACAATTAATTTTAGCCAGCGAACAGAAAATCGGAGAGAGGGTTTGAAACAAGAAGAGCTGTGGAAAAACAGGCTAAATGGAGAGCGCTCTTATCCTTCAATTAGTCTGAAATCAAGCACTGAAACCCTGTCCCTGCTTATTGGGTCTTTTCCTAATTCCTTTATCCTGGTAACCATGGTTGCTCTCAGCTTGAGTGGGGAGGGGAGAGGGGTGTGGGTTTTAAGGTGCTTCCTGCTTTCCCTTCTTTAAAAGGCTTGGGGGGGCATGAGGTGACACCGCAGTTGCCTGGGGACGAGCCTCCAAAGCCACCCAGCAGGTATTGCCCACTGGGAAATATCTGGGGGGGTTCAGGCACCAGAGGTTACTGCCTCCTCCCAGTTACGTCCCTGCGTGGCCGATGGGGACTCCAGATGTTTGGCACCAGAGATGTGTAAATAACTCCTAATGAAGCTTTCCTCATTAGCACTTTGTGGTTTGTTTGTTGGTTGCTGTTTTTTTCCCTCTTTCACCTTTGGGCTGACTTTCTCCTGCTTTCATCACTCTTTTCCCCAAAGGGACAGAGGGTTCTTCTGGCCTTGTGTTTTTTTCCTTCATGCGACTACTTTTACATTTTCTATGCCAGCTCTCAGTACAGATGCTGGAACATCTTCTGGATCTGCCCCTCTCTGACCCTACCCCTTGGCCAGGGTGGTTTTCCAGGAGGGTGACAACACCTGATGGCCTCGAGGACAGGGTGCTATGGCTCTGAGGACCTGTACTGTGCTGTCCCTCTGGCCCCAGGGGTGGCTTGCTGGGCAGGCACATGGCTAATAGCACTAGGGGTGGGCTAATGTTTGCAGAGGAACACCTTTCTGGTGGGGAGAAAATGCATTCTCTTGGTGGGATCTGCCAGCTCTGATGTTTATGCAATTCATTTTTCTCCCTTCAATTTAACTATTACATTCTTTTTATTTGGTGAAGAGATAGATATATCTACATAGATATTTAACATCTGGATTCATGACTTCAGCATGACCAAAAACCTGTCCGAATGGGTGCTTTTCAGAGATCTAA
>VZTM01010369.1:175165-227466 GCA_013400555.1 Jacana jacana | reverse complement strand
GGGGTGGCAAGGCTCAGGAAGACCACCACCACCACCACCACCAAGCCCCTCTTTTCCCCTCCCCAGATCGGCCATCGCGACTTCGACGTGGAGAAGAGGCTGCGGCGGGACCTGCGGCGGACGCGTGCCCTCCTCGCCGACGTTCAGCTGCTGCTGGCAGCCCCCGGGGACCCCGGCGCCAGCACCCAGGAGCTGGAGGGGCTGCGCAAGAAGGTGGGTGCCTTTGGGCGTCTCCCTCCCCTTTGGAGCATCACCAAGGGGTGAAGGGAGGACATAAGGGGACATAGAAAACACTATTAGTAAGTTTGCAGATGACACTAAGTTGGGTGGGAGTGTTGATCTGCTTAAGGGCGGGGATGCTCTACAGNCTGGTGAGAGGCCTGGAGAATAAGGCTCATGAGGATTGATTGAGGGAGTTGGGATTGTTTAGTTTGAGGAAGAGGAGGCTGAGGGGAGACCTCATCCCTCTCTACAACTGCTTGAAAGGGCATTGTAGAGAGGTTGGTGCTGGTCTCTCCTCACAGGGAATCAGCGATAGAAGGAGAGAGAATGGCTTCAAGCTGCAGCAGGGTAGGGTTAGGCTGGACATGAGGAAAAAGTTTTTCCCAGAGAGAGTGGTCAGTCAGTGGAATCAGCTGCCCAGGGAGGTGGTTGAGTCCCCATCCCTGACTGTGTTTCAGAGTAGATTAGATGTGGTGTTGAGGGATCTGGTGTAGGGGAGAACTTGTAGAGTAGGGCTGATGGTTGGACTTGATGATCCCGAGGGTCTCTTCCAACCTGAATGATTCTATGATTCTAAGGGGAAACCAGTGAGAGACACTCACAAATCTCTCCTGGTTTTACCTGAGTGCGACCCTGCGCTGTGAGAGCATCGTGCTGCCCAGGCCAGGGCAGGAAGTGCCTCTCGCCCTCACGGGGGTCTCCTCATCAGGAGCACTTCTCTGTAATTAAGCCAATGGCCTTGTTTCATTTCCACACACCCCACCACCACCCACACCCCACCCTCAGCCCCGTTAATTGCCTTCTGCTCGGCACGTTTTCTGTCAGGCTTATAAGGTGCTCCAGCGGTGCTGGGCTGGGCTGGACAGGCATTGTCATAGGGATGCTGTGAGGCAGGAGCAGGGATGGTACTGGATTTGGTGGAGTTTTGAGTGCAGATGCACCAGGTTTGCAGCTGGCAAGTTGCCCCCTGTGCCTCAGCCCCTGGGTGGCCTTGGGGTGCCCTGCCATGGGGCAGGGGTGGCACGGACGGGTCTGTCCCCAGGCTGGCTGTGCATTTACACCCCAGGATGCTGAGCAGCAGGGCTAAGCTAACGATGCTGGTTCTCAGTAATTAATCTGTACGGTGCTACATTTCCCCTGGAAACAAACTAATCGGGCGGCATGAGCGATTCCAACAACATACATATATAATTGAGATAATAGTTCTGCATAAATAACATCTGTGAGAGGCAGCTGTTCCCACCTGCACCGAGGGAGAAAGGGGAAGGTGAGCTCGGCCTGATGTGGCCGATGGAGTGCCTGTCCCTGTGCCGGTACTCATGTCCGTGCCCGTGCCTCTGCCACTGACCTGGGCAGCTGGGGCAGGGCATGGCTGGGCAGCGGGAATGGCCATTTTTGGCACTCAGGAGTTCTTTCTTAAACATTATTGAGCTAACACTACACTTAATTAATCCTTCAATATTCCCTGAATCCCACTTTGGGGCTGCCCAGCCCCTGCCTTGCATCATCCTCCTTGCTCCGGAGCTCGCTGCAGTGGGCTGATGCTGAGGAACCCCTTCCATGTCCTGATCCAAGGGAGCAAGCCATGATGGAGCGAGTACAGAGGAGGTCAACAAAGCTGGTGAGAGGCCTGGAGAATAAGGCTTATGAGGATCGATTGAGGGAGTTGGGATTGTTTAGTTTGAGGAAGAGGAGGCCGAGGGGAGACCTCATCCCTCTCTACAACTGCTTGAAAGGGCATTGCAGAGAGGTTGGTGCTGGTCTCTTCTCACGGGCAATGAGCGATAGAAGGAGAGGGAATGGCTGCAAGCTGCAGCAGGGTAGGGTTAGGCTGGACATGAGGAAAAAGTTTTTCCCAGAGAGAGTGGTCAGTCAGTGGAATCAGCTGCCCAGGGAGGTGGTGGAGTCCCCATCCCTGACTGTGTTTAAGAGTAGATGAGATGTGGTGTTGAGGGATCTGGTGTAGGGGAGAACTTGTAGAGTGGGGCTGATGGTTGGACTGGATGATCCCAAGGGTCTCTTCCAACCTAAATGATTCTATGATTGTTTGATGCTGGGGCATTCTCTCTGCCTGGGGATGGTGGCTATCACTGTGGGGTCCAGCCACGCCTTGCCAGGGGAATAACACCTTGTTCCCCAAGGTGTTATTTATTATTATTCCCCTACGGTCCATCCCCAGCTCCTTCCTGGCTCTTTTGGTGGCCTCTGTCTGGGTGCCTCACACTTTGGAGGGGGAAGAACTGAAAGCCTTAATGCTGGGAATATTGAGGTTTTGCTGAGACGCTGCGTGCCTTAAAACTGCCTCATGATTGTGCCATCCTTTACATTGAAACCATTTCTGATGGCATGCATGACGACTTTCTCAAAAGTCAATACATCCTCCCACCAGCCCACGAACCTCCACGAGAATAAAAACTTGGCTAAAATGCTACATTTCCGTTAATCAAAATCCATATGGCTAGAAATATAGCATTGTTTCTTAATAAGGCTGAAGCATCCATTTTACTCAGGTATTTAACAGATGGTGTAGCACAGCAAAGTAATGTTCACAAGTTCATACATTATNTGTGTTGCCCATGGTGAGCAGCCCATTCCCCATGGCTGGCACTGTAGCTGGAGACTCGACGATATTCAGGGCTGTTTCTTCCAGCTTTCTTTTCAGCTCCCTCTTACCTGCTCAGCTTTTCCAAATAGGTCTCAACCACCCCAACCAGTTGAGGGAAATGAGCCCAGGGTTGCTCTGGTTACAGCACTTTGTAATCCCCCTTTTTTGTGTTGTTTTTTGAGGGAGGGAGGGAGGGAGGGAGGGAGGAAGGGAAAGCTACTGAGCTGGTGAGGGGTCTGGAGAACAAGTCCTATGAGGAGAGGCTGAGGGAATTGGGCATGTTTCGCCTGGAGAAGAGGAGGCTGAGGGGAGACCTCCTTGTCCTCTACAACTCCCTGACAGGAGGCTGTAGAGAGGTGGGTGCTGGCCTCTTCTCCCAAGGGAAAAATGACAGGACCAGAGGAAACGGTCTGAAGTTGGGGCAGGGGAGGTTTAGACTGGATATTAGGAAGGCTGACTTTACTGACAGAGTGGTCAGGCACTGGAACAGCCTGTCCAGGGCGGTGGTGGAGTCACCATCCCTGGAGGCATTTCAGAAACATGTAGATGTGGCACTTCAGGGCATGCTCTAGTGGCCGAGATGGTAGGGAGCAGGTTGTGGTTTTGTGTGTGATTGGACTCGGTGATCTCAGAGGTCTTTTCCAACCTTTCCAAGCAAAAGCACTGAGTAAACCTTGAGAAAATTGCCTGAAATACTCAAACTCTCACCATGCTCCACAGCAGCTCCTGTTGTCCCCAGGAGCTCTGCATCCTCTGCAAGGGACCGGGCACAGGAAGGAGCAGCAAGTGGAGAGGTTTAGTTTTCTTATTCAGAAAGAAAATAAAGAAACCCAAGCGAGCAAGGGAAGGAACTGGATGTTCAGGTACAGCCTACGTAGACTCCTCTGTCCTGGTGGTGGTGAGGTTTTTTGGGATGACGCTGCATCTTCCAGATGTTTGCAGCCCATTGAAGATCATTGTAGCCTTAATGGCGGAGCTATAAAAACCCAGAGCAAATTAGCATTTATAAACTGTGATATTCCATGTGTATTTGCAAATGCAATTTATGCCACATGAAAAGCCCATTTGCAAACTCCGAGTCGTGAATTGCTCTAATCAGGAGTTACATGTAATTCACATAATTTTGCAAATTAATGATGCCAGCTCTGCCTCACCACGGCGGTGCCAAGGGTGGATGCGCAGATCGAGGCGCTTTCTTCAGCTCTCAGGAGGAGGGTCAGTGGTGTTGGGATCTGCGTTTAGGTGTGGTGGGACCTACCAGGAAATCCCATTTTCCCTAGAGACCAGGAGCAGACGGGCTGAAGAGCAGCACAGATTATTAAAAGCTGACTCTCCCCGTGCATTAACAGGGGAAAAAAACGCTCTGGGGGTGAAGTGTAAATAGAGGTGGCCCTGAGGAACGCGTGGTTTCTGCAGGCACCGAGCTCTTCTTTAATGCTGATCTCCTTCAATATTTCCCCAGTTGGAAGAGAGCGAAGCAAAGTGTGCAGAGGCCCAGAAGTCCCAGCAGACGGTGGCCCTGGCGCTGGAGAACTTGCACATGGAGCTGGACACCCTCAGCAGAAACAAGACCCTGGTGCGGAGACACAGCCAGGGCTGGGGAGGTGGGAGGGCAGCGGCGAGGTCCTACCTCCTCCTGTTCCATAGCAATAATTGTCTTTCTTTTTTAACTAAATCAGCAATAATCAGCCTATTTACTAAATCCCCCAGCCCCTCTGGGTGGCTTAATGGATGGATAAGGATACAGAATCATGTAGTCCCCCTCTGCATCTATTCAGGAGTTTCCTTTGCCTCTCCTGGTGCAAGACCAGGGTTGGGGGACGGTGGCAGCGGGTCCCCAGGATGCTGTGGTCCAGACATCACTGTGCCATGTGTCCCTCATGGGATGCATGAGTTAGCAGCCCCGTGGGTGCTCCTGCAGGTGGAGGAGCAGCTGTACCAGCTGCAGCATGAGAGGTCTGACCTCCTGAAACGCATCGACGAGGACCAGGAAGACCTGAATGAGCTGATGGAGAAGCACAAGGCTCTGATTGCCCAGGTAGGAGCCGGGGCAGTGGAGGTTGGGCTGCATCCCCTTCCCTGGGGGGGGGCACGTGGAACACCCTGTGTCCTGGCTGAGGGCAAATGTCTGTCCCCATCCATGCAGAGCAACTTGGGGACTCAAGGAAGCAGATGCTGTGATGAGAGGAAGGGGTGGCTCATGGCTGCAGCTCCTCTCACTCTCACCCATAGTTCTGAGTCTTCTTTCAAGAGGTGGCTTGGATTTAGTTCCTGTAGTTGGGAAATCCTATAGCATCCTCGGTTGGATTCTTTTCTATTCTGTCTTTCATTCTTTCATCAAGCAGAGCTTAAAAAGTGCTGACAGACGGCCCTGGGGCTTTCTGTGTAATATCCAGGCTAATGCAGGCTGTCCCAAAGGATTGTACCTGGAGCTGAGGGACCTCAAAGCTCCCAGTAGAGCAGGGATACGCTGGCCAGACTGACAATTCTCAGTCTGGTGCCCCTTGCCGTGGTGTTACAGAACCAGGAGACTGTGTCTGGGAGGACCCTGAGGGCAGAAATGACCTTGACAACATGGTTTCTGTCCTGATCTGCAAGCATTTGTTTTGAAAACCAGAGGAAAGCTGCATGCAGTCAGGAGAATTAAGCTCCTTCAGTCCAGTGCAGGAGTGGCTCGTGGTTTGGGTGGCAGGGTCTGCTCCCACTGCTGTGCTTTCTCCATCCACAGTCGGCAACAGACATCGCTCAGATCCGGGAGCTGCAGACGCAGGTGGAGGACGTGAAGAAAGAAAAGCAGAGCCTTCAGGAGAAGGTAATTCCTCCCCAGAGCTGAGGAGCGAGAGCCATCCAGGTGTCCTCTGACATTGGTGCCAGTGTGGGGTGCCTTGTTCTTGTCTAAAATCGGATCAAGTCCCTCTGCTGATGATACAAAACCGTTTCTCCTTTCTCATATGGGCAGAACGGGGTGGGCTGTGGGCTCTGCCTGGGGCTGGAGAAGGCTTTCCCTGGCAAGGAGCTCGGGATGGAGAGCCTCGCTTCTCCCTCCTCCCTTCTCGAGCTGCTGGTGCTGTGGCTGGGATGGGGTTGACCCCAGGATGGAGAGTCCTGTGGGTACCAGTGAGAGCTTCACTGTCTCACCTCTGCGGCTGCACCGGTGCTCCTGGAGTGCATTGGATTTAATTTTGAACGCATGAGTAATCCCATTAACTTAAGTGCTTTATTGGAGCATGGCTAAGCTGCCCAGGAATCAGAAGTGGGACTCGCTCCCTCTGAGGCGGAGCAGGTGGTGCTTTAGAGATAGGCCAGATAAAAAGAAGACAAATTCCCGTAGTTTTAGGTCAAATATGAAATCTGAACCAAAGCTGTAGTGGGAGGATCACTAAAAGGGCAGTTTGCTTTGGAGATCTCAGTCTAACGGCTGAAGAAAGTCTTGGTCCAGGCAGCTTTCCATGCAGGGGTAAAATGGGAATTTTTACTCCCACTGTTCTCAAAGGGTTTGTGAAAAGGAGAGAAAGCAAAAGAGACCCAGACACGTGTTGTCTTGCCAGCACGTTTTTCATTCAGAAATACATGTTGGTGTCCTGCATTTGCTGTGGGCAGTTAACAGCATGGAATCCTTCAGGTCAATGCTTTTCCACAGTGCCCTGTCACCTCAGGGGCCATGAGAGGTCCTCGGTTGCCCCTCACATCAAGGTGAGGGACTAGCGGGGGATCTGGGAAAGGGACTGGGAGTTTTTTGCCTGGGTTGTGGGCCAGGGAGGTGTTGACCCAGCCCTTCCTCACCCAGCTGCAGGCAGCACAGGCCAGAGCAGCCCAGCTGGAGCAGTGCCCGGCCGAGCGCTCCATCGTCAGCCGGCAGGAAGCCCGCATCCGTGACCTGGAGAGCCAGCTGGACTTCCAGGCCGTGCAGATGAAGCGCTTTGAGGTACCACCTCTTCCCCACTCACAGAGGGGGATGCAGAGCCCCGGGGGGATGCAGGATGCTTGCGAAAGGCAGGCACAGCGATGCCACTACCTTGGCTCTGGGGGAAGAAGCACCCAGGAAGGGGTGGGGAGGGACAGGAGGGGTCTTCGATGACCTCTCTCATGCTTGTGGATAGCCCATAGAGTTCATGCCACTGCTGTTATCTCTACGTGCCTCAATGTGGTGTTGATTGAGGCCAGTGCTATGAACACTGGAAGGAACATATGGTCCCTGCCACTGGACATAGAGAATGGCATATGCTGACTGCCCAGCACATCCAGCACAGCAGCCCTCTCTCATGGGCGTCCCTCTACTCTGGCATTGTCCAGAAGTCAGACCAGCAGGCTTGATCACAATATTTCACAGTCCACATTAACCAGCGTATCTGGTGGCATTGGGATATGCTTTTACTGTCACTTCTTCCTGGAGTGGTGCTGCCTGAACAACCCAGCCCAGGGGGGAAGGAAGATTTTGAACTTCAAAGGAACTTCTTGAACCAGCTTTGAACAACCTGGTCCAGTGGGAGGTGGCCCTTCCCATGGCAGGGGGGTTGGAACTTGGTGATCTTTAAGGTCCCTTCCAACTCTAGTGATTCTGTGATTCTATTCTGTGATTCTAAGATGCTCTTGTGCCCCCAAAGCAGCTGCCAGCTCTGTGGGAACCCTGGGGGACACAGTGTGACCATAGGGGATGACACTGCCTGGTGTGGTGGGAGCAGAGCTGGGCACAGGGATGGGATGGGATGACTAGGGTCCATACCCACTGACCCCAGTCAGCCACTGGGGATCATAGAATCATAGAATTTTTAAGTTGGAAAGCACCTTTAAGACCACTGAGTCCAACCATTAATCTAGGGTGGTGCTTGATAATAAGAGTGACTGGCCCTGTGTTGGGGAAGGAATGTTCTCCATATCGCTTGATGCTCGTGGAGACCTTTGTAACTTCTCACCTTCATCTCCCTGGCTTCTCCTCACACCTTCCTCCCTAGGTGCTGGTGCTGCGCCTGCGAGACAGCATCATAAAGATGGGTGAGGAGCTGGAGAAGGCAGCCGAGTCGGAAGCACGGGAGAAGGAGAGCAGCAGGTACTACCAGAGGAGGATGGAGGAGATGAAGGCAGACATGGATGAGCTGGTGCAGAGGGAGCTGGAGTCCAGCCGCCGGCGTGTGGAGCTGGTAAGGGGGAAGGGGGTGCTGCTCCCCAGGGCCATGGAGTTGGGGGGTTGCTGTGGGTGTGATTGGCCCAAGGGTGCTGCAAAAGTAATTTTTTGCGTTGCTCTCTTGTGTTTGCAGATGGAAATGGCCAATTTGCCATTTTCTGTCCCCTGCATGCGTAAGGTGCATTTCCTGGGCTCATCCTCCCCCCGCCAACAAGTTGCTGGGGTCATTCCTGCACCTCCTTGTGCTGGTTTTCCTCGGGTTGGGCAGAACCTCAGGAGGACCAAGTGCTCCCCCAGCACCAGGGAAATGCCCTGTCCTCCTGCCAGCCCTCCACGTGCCAAATAACCCCCCTACCCAGCGTCCCAGGCACCGTGTGGGCTGATGCTGATGAGCAGCTAACCTGCTCTGCGCGCCCAAAGCCCCAGCTGGATTTGGAGTATGGCAAAAAAAAATAGACTTACCTTCATTTTACAGTCCTTTCTGATCTCTTTTCATGTTGGGTTTTGTTTTGTTTTGGTTGTGTTTTTCCCAGTAAACAAAAGGAAATCCTTGTTTCCGAGCAGTAATTGAAAGATATTGCAGTTCTGCCGGCAGCACAGCCGCATTAGAAGCAGTTATTTTATCAATAATCTTTTATTTAGCAATCAAGGAGATCTCAGCATTTATTTCACCCCGAGGCTGCCAGCCTTTCTGAAGGGAAGGGGGCTTTAGTGTGAATTGTTCCCTGTCCTGTGCTGCAAACGGGCTGCGTCCTTGCTCTGCCAGCCTGAATCCCGCATCCTCCCGTACAGCTCTGGCTGCTGGGACACCCTTCCCCAGGCACGAAATGAGTTGTGCAGCCACTGATGCTCTTTGGAATACTGAGATTTTAAAACCTGATGCTCTGGAGACATTCAAAACTCGCCTGAGCATGGTCCTCTGTGATGTGCTCTAGGTGTTCCTGCTCTGGCAGGTTGGACTAGATGATCTTTCAAGGTCCCTTCCAATCCCTGACATTCTGTGATTCTGGGTGCTCCCTGGGTGCACACCAGCCCCGGGTGGCTCCTTAGGTTGCCCACTGGGCTTAGCAGTGGCCCACCCCGGGGGCCAGATCCTGCTGCTTTCCCTGCGGGTGCTGAGCGAGACGGGGCTTCAGTCGCTGCGATAACTGTGTGTTTATTGCAGCTTTGTTAGAAATGTGATGTTTTGGAACACAGATGCGCTGTCTGGTAGGATAAGGCCGGGTTCTTTTAACTGTATTGTTTTTGTACTTGTGCCTATATTTTTAGAAGCTTTCTGAATGTTTCATATGGGGATGTGAATGATGGGCGTAGCGAGATACTTGGCCTTCTTAGCGGGCTTCTGTTCTCACCAATGAAGTTTGCAAAGAAGTCTGGAAGGGATTTTAGAGGCAACTCCCTGCAATAAGACATAAAATCCAATAAACAGACAAACTTGTAAGACAAGACCTAGGGGTCAGGGTTTATCCGGCCCGGCACGTATTTGGGGTTTTCTGGCATCTGCTGCAGCAGGGGCAGGAGGAAGGAGTCAGGCAAGCCCTGGGGTGGGTGAGGTCCCCCAGGGACATCCCACCAGCTCAGTGTTTCTCTCCGCTGGCTCCCGGCTGGTCATGGCCATTGCCCCATGGGACCAGGAGTCCTGTGAACCCACCACAGCATGGCCACCTTGGGAGCCAGGGGCTGCTGCGGCGTTCCCCGGGAGCAGAGGCATTCCCCAAGACTGTGTGTTCTCTTAACAGTGCTTAAATAAAACATCAGAGGAGAGCTGTGATCGCAGAGCCCAGCCGTGCTTGTCGAGCGGCTGGCAGGGAGCATCAATAGTTAATAGAAAGCCACTTACGGCTCTGCTCCTGTTAAATCCCCCATCAATTATAAATACTGCATGAATTATTCACTTAACATTACTTAAGTCATGGTCTGCACCTAAAAAAGGATCATTTTTTTTTTCTAATTTATTCACATAAACAGTGGGGAGGTTGTGGACTTGCCGTGCACTGTCAGGGTGTCGGTGATGAAGGGAGACATTCATTGTCCAGGTTGGGTTAGAAACCCCATCTCATTTCCTGGGTCCTGAGAGCTGGTGGCTGTACATAAGGTATTTTACTCTCACAGCTGGTATTTATCAGTGATGGAGGCACTTGAAAATCCCATCCCACGCCTTCAGCCAGGCTCAGGACAGCTATTTCCATCCCTCCCGTCGTTTTCAACCCAGCTTTGGGCAGTTGGGAGGCGGACTCATGCCACGCTCAAGCAGCGGGGACAATCCAGCGAGGAGCAGGGATGGGAGCTGGAGAGCTGGCTGCCAGGCAGATGGCTCTGCCTTATGAATTTTGGAGGAAGAATGGGTTTTGAACACTTTCCAAGCCCGGCGCCGTCACAGCGAGGGAGGCATGTTTTCTAATGGCGGGGGTAGTACTTGGCCCTGGTTGTCTTTGTCTTTGCTCTGGTTGCATGTACTGGATTTCCTCCATGGAGCTGTAGTTCCTCTTCCAATAAAATCTGGATCCCAGCCTGCGACAGCTCCTTGTTTCTCAGCTGCTGTGCTGACACCCAGAGCTTGATAGGCAAGACCCAGCCGCCTGGTCCCCTCGGGCCATGGCAGAAACTGAGTCGTGGAGAGAAGCAAGAGATGGATTTCCAGCTTAGAGTCCATCCTGGGGAGCTTAAAAACAAGCCCTGGTCTCTTTGGTCATCATGTATGCACACATGCTTATGCTTGTCCTGGTATAAGAGTCCCCTGGAGAAGCTGCCTGGTGCAGTGCCGGGAAGGATGGAGCAGGGATGTGGAGGGCGCTGAGCTGCAGCTGGGACAAGGATGGTGCTGGGTACAGCTCCTGGCTTTGGTGGTCTGGAGGTGATGCTGGAGGTGATGTGAGTTGGTGTTCCACCGTCAGGGAGGCAAAGGTGTGTTTGTAAGAGGCCTTACCTTAGCTGATTTGGGTGTTCACAGCCACCCCTGGAAGCCCTGGGCAGGAGCAAGGGCAAGGGCAGGGGCAGGAGCGCTGCACGAGAACCCTGCCCCGTGCCTTGTCGTTACGGAGCTGTTTTCACAGAGCTTCTGGCAGAGCATCTCCCTCCTCACCTGTGGATTTGCTGCAGCAGAGGTGGGGAGAAGCCAGCTACTAACAAGCCAGGATGGACTAATTTACTTTTTAGGCAGTAATTCTTGTGCCAAGCAATAACTACAAAGCTTACAGAAGCTCATGTTTCTGTAATGTCAGTGACTGAACTGCCTGTACAGCTTGGATTTCATGGGAGAGAGGTGGGAAGGGAGGTCTGGGATGGGACCTCAGCCCTGGGGTCCCTCCTGCCCTGGGGAGCTGGGTGTTCCCCCCTGCCTGGGCTGCACCTTACTGGGATGCCCAGGGCAAAGCAGGGGCTGATCCTGCTGGGATGAAGCCCCAGCTGGCAGAGACATGTGTTGGGGAGCCAGCAAGACCCCCTGCATCTCCTCCAGCCCCCCTGCACCAACAGACAGCTCCACCAACACCCCCCTGCAACCCCCACCGCTGGAACACGCTGCGGGGGGTGGGGGGGCTTGCAGGTGCTGTGTTAAAACCGGGTTTCTTTAAAGAAGCTGTGAAATTCATCAGCATAATAATTAACTATTTTTACTGACAACTGAAGTGCAGGTGTGAAGAGTATCTTCACGCTTTTTTTCTTTTTAGACAAATAAAAAAAAGAAAGGGATGAGAGTCAGGGTGTAAATAACCCTTTTTAAATAACCCTTTTTCTCTGGTTCTTACCCCGGCAAACCTCCTGTGTCAGGCAGCCCTGTTACTGCCACGCCAGCCAGCCTGATCTCTATGATTATTTTTTGCTTTTGCAAGCTTTAAAGATTGTTTTTCTATTTTTTTTAATTTTTTTTTGGTGGGTGCTTTCAGTGAACTTGTGAAGCGGGAGGTGTTTGTGCCTCCAGCCGGGAACGCTCCCAGCAGGGTCCCAGCCAAAGCCTCTGATGTCCCCACAGCCTCCAGCCTCAGCCTCTCCTGCTCCTGGGTCTCCAGGAGCTGCTCTTTTCTTTAAAAGCTAATGACTTTGACTAAGTGTAAGGACAATTATCATCAAAGGGAGCCAGTTCTTAGAGGTGCAGTTGGGTGATGGAGGAGCCTGTGAGTGAAAACTCTGCAGTGTGTATATATATATACACATGCTAATTAGGGCTGTTGTACAGCAGGCCTGTGATTGCTTGGTTTGTCGTTGAAGAAGCCAATTCTTCAGCAAACCATTAGCACCCGTGGCTGCTCACACCAATTACTGGTAGTGCTGGTGTCTGTGAGCCTGGAAAGAGCCGCTGGCCCCGTCTCGCTGGAGGCTCCCACCGCCGAAATCTTCTCACTGCAAACTTTGGGAAACCCTGCGAATTGAACAGCTTAATTAAAAGTAATAACGATGGATGAATAGTGCAGGTGTAGGCTGAGTTATTCAAATAGTGGCAATCCAAATTGGGCTAATTAGGTTACACTTCACTTCAGGTGGATGGGAGCTCCCAAAGGTTGTGTTGTGACAGCAGAACCACAAACAGAAATAAAAGACGGGGACAAGGACACTGGATGCTCCACGGTACCTGCCTTGGCATCCTTTACAGTCCCATCAATTATTTCACCCCTGTTCTCACTTAGCTCTTTTTAACTTAGCTTCAAATGCTTCTGAGACAAAATCAGATGAAAAAGCAAGCTCTTAAGAGAAAAGGTTTTGGGAATCCTTTTCCAGGGAAGCAGTGAAAGCAAAGGCAGGCTGTGGGGAGGGATGCCGGGGACAGGGGTAGGAGGCAGGGAGCTGCCAGCTGAGATGTCCCTTGTCCCCTTGTTTCCAGGTGGGCTCTGGGTGTGGGCTGACAGCCTCTAGCTTCCTGCAGGTGCCCCTCGTGCCACGGGCTGCCAAGGGCTGGAGCATATTTTTCTGGCTGTTGGAAAAGTCCCCTGGTCAAGTGCAGGGGGAAGCCCCGGCGATGCTGGGGGAGATGGTGGGCAGAGGGGTCTCTCCTGCTGGTTTCACAGGGACAGAGAGGGGTGGCAACTGGCCCCCCAGGGAATGGGGAACCCCCCGTGAGCTGCCAGCCCATGTCTCCCCCTTTCCTTGCTGGCAACCCCTGCTTGTCTTGACCTCTTTTGGCTGCCTGCTGGGTGACAGCCTGGGATGCTGGGGGCTGTGTCCTCACTGCCCCTCCCTCAGCACTCCTGGGAGAGGCTCTGTATCCACAAAAAGCAGTGATATTTCACCTTTGCAGTGAATCTCTTCCTTTCTGACCTGTCCTTGCAGTGAGAGCTGAGGGTGCCATGGAGGGGATGGGTGCTCTTGGGGCTGCAGGGGCTTTGGACAGGTCAGGTGTAGGGAGGGGGGGGCATATGAAATGCAGGGAAAAGTGACCAGCAGGTCACTGTTGAGCACTCAGCAGTGACACTCGCAGTAGGAATTAGTTCTTTTTGCAGTGTACTCATGTTGTCAGGGTCTTTCCAGCATGGATGTGCAGCAGAATTCTCCTGCAAGCCCACCCCGGGAGGGCAGGAGCACAGGCTGTACCAGCTTCTCAGTGTGGGTTTGCCACGTGCTGACCACTGCCAAGTGAGCTCCCGTCCCCTTTGTCATGAGTGGGCCTTTAACTCAGCTTCCAGAACTCAGTTCCAGAACTTTAACTCAGCAGCAGAAATTATCCTCAGCTTTCTAAAATAAATGTTTTTGACCTATGGATTGGTGCTGTGGGGTCTGGGGAGCGCTGTGCTCCGGGGTGCTGTGTCCGCCGATCCGCGGTGAATGGGAGAATCTAATCTGGAAATGTATGCAAACGCAGGCAGGACATATATTTTATTTACTGTTTATAAAATATACATCAGCCAGGGTTTCTAAGCTGGTCAGGCTGGTTTCTGTGACGCGTCAGTGACTGGTTTGGTGGAAGGAGACAGATCTGTTGGCGCCAAGCGGGACTGGGGTTTAACAGCACAGGATGCTCCCAAGCTCATGTAGCAGAAACGCTCTCAGATCCCCATCTGGGAAGCTGGAGCATCTTTCCCTGGGCTCACAACTGGTCCCACGTCACCGTCTCTCCCCGTGGTCCCTGTGCCATGGCTGGATGTGGGCAGGTTCCTTAGTGGCCGGGAGGATGGAGAGAGCAGGGCTGCTCCAAACCGCTGCAAGGCAGGGGAGAAATGAGTGGAGGTTTTCAATGAAGAGTCAACATACACGCGAAGCAAAGGGCCATGACTTCTGCGTCACCATCTCTGGCTTGTGGCAGTAGCTGTAGTCCCTTTCTGGGGCTTTTTGCAAGTCTAATGTCAGGTGCTTTGCAAGGGAGAAGGCAATGATCTGTGTTTCTTTGTGAGAGAAGAAGGGAATGTGATTCCAAGGGCACAAAGGGACCCTTTTGGCAGGGCAGACCCTTCCTGCTCAGCAGCTCCAGTGCTGGCCCCTGACCCGATATCTGTGGGGGTCCCACCTTGAGCAAAGGCCTCCCCTGGCTTCTCCAGCCTTCACCCCCTCTCTGATTAGGTGGAAAGGACTGATTCCCCTGGCAGACATTGCTGTATAAGCTGCGTTCATCAGTGCGGCTCCTCTGATTGCAGCCCCCACCTTCCCCGCTGTCTGGGTTCCCCATCATCATCAGCGCCAGCCAGNGGGGGGGGGGGGTGAAGCTCTTATAATGGGCCATTAATTATGAATAATGCAGGCAGAATGACATGCAAGTCACCTTTTATCCCCCCAGGTCCAGCCGCAGTGCGGCGTATCACTCCCATCCCCATTCCCAGCTTCCCATCACGTTTGGACTTGGTGGCCACAACCGGAGCCAGCTGGCCACTGCCCCTCAGCACATGCAAGAAACCACGTGTGATGCCAGTCAGAGGGAACAAAATGCCACCAATGCTTGGCCATTCTTCCTGAGTCAGGATGTAAATGCTCAGGCCAGTAGTGGCATTAAAAGGGAAAGGCTTCTTGCATTTACATTTAGATTGAAACGTGTGTCAAAGGTTTCTAATCGCTCCCTGGGATAACGGTGGCCTGATGCTGGGACCATTCTTGTGGGTTTATAGGATGAAGGCTGTGGTTTTTTGCCTTTGAAATGTAATTATACTGACGTAATTATTCCCTTCCTTGAGACAATTGTATGGTACAGAGTAAAACATTAAGTCGCTCCGTGCATGAGACCTGGGGTCAGGCACTGGGACGGGTGGAATGTTGGGTTTCCAGCCTCCTCCCAGCCACAGTGCTGACCTTATGAGCTGATGAACATACGCTCCATAAGCATGAGCCTTCCTATTTTACGCTGATTTGAGCCCAAAATGCTCAGCAGCACATTTAATAGAGCATTTCCCCTCACTCTGCCCCTGGCCTGGCTGTGGCTCTGCCAGCTTCCTCCTTTTCCTCCTTCTCTTCCTCCTTCTCCTCCTTCTCCTCCTCCTTCTCCTCGCTGGCTGCAGCATCCTCAGGAGCTGGGGATGCCCTGAGCCCATGCTGAAAAGCAGGGTGTAGAAACTAAGCACTGCTATTTCTCGTCCCCACATCTTCCTGCTGCAGATTTTTATTGCCCGAATTCACTTGATGATAAGCTGAAATTCACCGTGGGTGTAGGCTCGTGCAGGTCACTCGGCAGAGGGTGAGCGTGGAGCAGCCCCACGTTGTTCTCTGGATGGGAACGGTGCTTTCTTCTGGATTTAATCAGCCCAAGGACCCGGGGCGACGGTGGTGGCGAGAGCACCTCCCCTGGAAGGGGTCTGTTGCAGCAGCATCGCTGTGCTTGAGTGGTGTCAGCTCCCATTAAGAAACAGGTATTTTCAGTCTGACATTCAAATTGCTGCTCGGGTGGTGCGTGGGCAGGGGACCCAAGGTCACCCGCAGTGTACAGACCCCATGACCGTGCAGTCCCCAAAGTCACCCCTCCGCAGCCCCCTCCTGAGGCCACCGGCCCTGGATACCCAGGGACTGGGGCATCCTCAGGGGGAACAGGCTGGACCCTTAGCTCAGCAGCGTCAGCCCCACAGTGGTCCCATCTCTTTCAGAGCAGCTGTGGCTCTCACGCAGAAGGCAGCAGGGCTGGGGGGACCCCACCAGCCTCCAGTACACACTGCTTGCTGCTCTCCCAGCTGTACCCAGGGGACTCTGTTGGTCGGTGGGGTCTGGATGCGCGCTGCCGTGTGCCCGGCTGCCTGCCTGCCACTCACTGTCAGGTTAATAATAGCAGGAGGGAGGAAAGGAATTAAATGCAGCCACTGAACTATATTTAATTTGCACCATATCCCGGAGCTGAGGAACTGGTTCAATAGAGATTCTTATCAGCCTTTTTGGAAGGGTTGAGCTTTTTGTCTAGCGGTTGTTTTACTGCCTGCTCTTGCAGTTGCAAATAGCTGAGTGCAGGCACGTAGCCAGCAGGAGCTCTGGGCTCTCTCCCCTTGGGGCTTTTTCTCCTCTTGGGTCTTTTTCCTCCTCTTGGGGGGGTCAGCATTTCAGCCTGTGCCCCCTCCTGAGCCACCAGCTGACCCCGGTGTGGGGTGTATCTCCTCTGCCTGGGCATTGGGCTGTTCCCACACCGCTCAGAGGAGTTCCCATGACAAAACAGGTCCTTTCCACCTTCTGCATTTGCCGGAGTCGGGAGGGAAGCAAAGGGCTGGGAAGCACTGAGTTTCCCAAGGCCTCTTGGCAGCGTTCAGGTTTCTCCCAAGACCGGTGTGTTTCCAGAAGGAACTGTGATGCCGTGCAACCCGAACCGGGATGTTTCTTTATGAACTGAAATGCTCTTTCCCCTCGGGCCCGGGTGCCTGCTGATCCCAGGGCTTTCATTATTTACTCTGACAGTCTGCCGGCTCCTGCGCCGTGGCCTGTCGCAGCCCGCGCTGCAAATCATCTCTCACCTTGTCACCGCCGCCGTGGCAATTTTACTGCTGGCAGCTTCAATCGCGGGGAATTTGCAGCTCGTGCCCCCTGCTCCTTCTCTCTCTGCCGTGCCACTGTTTAGAAAACAGCCTCCAAGATTTCCTTCCTCCCCGAAAAGGCTGGGAAAGCCACGGCCACGGCGATGCTCGGCTGCAGCCACCTGGTTGTGGGCGATGCTGGGTCCCTGGTGCCATCCGGGTCGTGTGGCTTTTCCTCCCTGTAGTTTCAAATCATGAAATGAGTTTCTGGGTTGTTTTTTTCTTAGCAGTGTCTCTGAAAAGGGCTTTGTTTCCAAGTGGAGGTGTGTGTGTAGGGGGGAGAGGTGAATGAAGGAGCAGCCCCATGCTCTGTGTCCCTGCTCTGTCCCCAGCTGGGGACTGGGTGCTTTTACATGTTCCATGCAGGGCAGGGGGGAGGTTAATTTTAATATCAGGTGTACTCATTTGGGATATTGGCGTTATGTTTTGACTTAGCAGAGTGACACTGAAATCACAGCCTGAGCACACTGCAATTGCAATGTCACTTGTCAGATGTGATGCCTGTCCCCAGTCCCTCTGCGCTGACGGCCACGGCGCTGGGCATCCCCAGCTGCAGGGAGGGATGTGTGGGTTTGAGGCCAGCTTAAGCCCGTTGCTCTCTTCAAACTTGTCCAGGTTTCGTACTCTCTGAGCCACTTATGTGTCCCCCACACTGGCTCAGGAGGACATCACTCTTCTTATCATCTCCAGGAAGGCTGTTTGTACAACCTGATGGTGCCCTGGTGTCTCCATGTGCCTAAAACCAAGGTCACCGTCCCACCCCCGGAGTTAAATTCAGTTTCCACCTGGTGTCTGCTGGCAGCTCCTTATTTCTTGGCTTTCGCTGCTGTGGGATGATGTTGGTTGGTCGCTGAGGGGGGGGCCAGCTTCTTGTGCTCCTCTTCTGGTGTTAGGATGAAGATAACTATGGCACGTGTGGCCGGTGCGAGCCCTGGCAGGGCACGGAGAGAACCATCGGGGTGGGGAAAGCTTCAACAGATGCCTTCATCACCACCTCCGTGGTTTGGGGTGCCGTGTCAGGGTACCGAATCGGGGTGCTGGCATTAACTGGCTGCCATCCATGCAGGAGCAGCAGCTGGCGGAGCTGGGGGCGGTGCGGCAGGTCCTGCAGGCTGACCTGGGGACCTCAATCCGCCGCATCGCCGATCTGCAGGTGGCCCTGGAGGAGCTGCGGTCCAGCGACGAGAGTGATGGTGCCGAGAGGTGAGGCGAGGAGCTCCAGGGGCTTGGGGTGAGGGGGTGGGAGGGCTCTGTGGGGGCTGCAGAGGGGCAGGCTCAGATGCTTTGTGGTCTTTGCTTTGAGGATGCTGCATGCAGCGTGCAAGGGCGATGCCAGGGGGGCTGTACCCACATCCTCGAGCGTTAGGGCTGCAGCAACACGTATTTAAGTGCAAGAAACTTGATGTTAACAAAGGTTTCAAGAAAAAAAGCGTTGCCCGGAAAATAGTAGTGTGTGGCCCAGCTTAAAATAAGTGAAAAAGGATGGAAAACAGCCCTGTTCACAGAGCATGCTGCTGTCCCTGGCAGCGTGGGGCGCTGCCACCCATCAGTGTGTGCCCCAGCACTGGGTTTATGGATTGAAAAATCCTGTGCTTGATCAGCCAGAGGAGCTGGGGGCTGGAGGAACCAGTGAAGCTGGGCAGATTGGGTGGGAGATTTTGCTAGGGAAAAACTTGGGGGGGGAACTTCCAGTGAGTTTTTCAGGTGTTATTGCTACAGCTCTCCAATTTTAATTTTCCCCTCTGCTACACCGCTAAAGGGGCATTGTGATAAATGGAGACAAAATAGGTAAATGCACTTGTAAAAAAAGGAAAGCAGAGATGTGCTTGTCACCAGGCTGTGAGAAGAGATATTTTTTTCTGTTATGTAGTGGTTAAACCAGGGAAGGGTGAGAGAGAAACCGTGAGCTGAGAAATTCACTCCTCAGTAAACCAAAAGCGATTTCCAATACAATTGACACATTAGCAGGAGGTGAGAAGCGCTTCCCAGCAGGGATCTCCACAGCTGCTGGGGCAGGAAAAGTGGTGTATTTTTGCTCCCTGCCTTTCACCAGCGTGGGAGGAGTGGGTGCAAATGCCATGTGTGCTGCAAGTGCAGCCACCCCTGCCTTTGGGGGTGCATCCACCAGGGGTCCCTTTTGCATCCCAGGGCAGGTGAGGAGGCCTTTGGCCATGCAGCGTGCTGGGAATGGCTCTGCTGCTGCCCTGGCTGCTGCTTCTCAGAGGGAGGATGTTGCCTGGGAAGGTTTTCTTCTCATCAGGTGGCTTTGGGGAGGCTGTGTGAGCCATGGGCAGTGCTGGGGCTGACTGTCTCTCTTTTGTCCCTTGGTTGCAGTGTGCAGACGGCGCGGGAATCGCTCTGCTCCAGGAGGGAGACGTGAGTCAGCCCCTGGGGAGCTGCCAGCCCAAGGGCAGGAGCCTGCCCCAGGTGGTGCAATGGGTTGTGAACCACCAGTTGCCCACAGCCTGCCCAGGGCAGGGCGCAGATGGGCTTTTGGATGGCTCTGAGTGTCCCCGTGCCTGTCGACCTGCTTGCTTTCCCTTTGAGCTGTTAAACCAGCAGGATGCTCTTCCTCCTCTGGGCTGCACTTTGGGATTGTGAAGCTATGAAGGAAAACCAAGATCCTAAAGGATCCTAAAGCTGGAGCGTGGGGTCCTGGTGGGTGGGCAAGGGTGGCTCCAGCTGTGGGGGAGCCCAGGGGTGCAGAGTGGACAGTGGGTGCCTGGGGTCACATCGGCTCTGTCACTGCAGCTCCAGTTCTGGGGCACTGCAGGCAGCAGTGGGGTTTTCCTGCCCATGGTCAAGAGGCTACAGGGCACTTATAAAAGCATGAGGGAAATAGTTAATGGCAGCAGCAATGGCACAAGGACTAAGTTACCTGGAAAGGTTTGGTTTGTCCTCTCTGTGCCAGCACCACAGACCAGCCAGAGCAGAGCCCACTGGCTGGAGATGCCATTGCTGGAGCTGTGAAGGAACCCCTGGTGAAGCTCTGCCTGGCTTCACCCTCACACATCCTCCAGGACCCCTTCCTGGTGCCACCAGCCCTCTTGCCTGTGCCTGCAGAATTAAGGAGCTCTCATCTCTCCCTGCAGGGACACCTGCTCCAGCATCGGCTCCACACTCAATCTGGAGCCTGCAGAAAGCATTATGTCCTGGCCGGGGTCCTCTGCAGGCTG
Source organism: Jacana jacana (assembly GCA_013400555.1). NCBI lineage: Eukaryota > Metazoa > Chordata > Aves > Charadriiformes > Jacanidae > Jacana > Jacana jacana. The sequence continues at coordinate 207,441 of VZTM01010369.1, read as the reverse complement.
GTCATCCCCAGCGAGTCCCAGCGTGACCGGGAGCCTCTCCGTGCAGTCTATTGGCAGCCGCAGCACCCAGGGACCGAGGTAAGGGACCCCCAGCCCACCCTGGGCCATGGCCACCTCCAGCAGTGGCACAAGGCATGCAGCTTTCCTCTGGGGGAAACCACAAGTGCTTGGTACCAGCTCCAGCATCTTGCAGATGCACAGAGGATAGAACAATATCTTGCAGCAGCAACTGCAGACGTCACAAAGGTATTTTAAACCCTCTTGTATTTTTATTTAAGGGAAAAAGAAAACAAGTGTGAGAGGCAGGAGCAGGCTGCAGGCAGCAGCGCTGGCTTCCCAGCTTTCAGGCACAGAGAGGTGGCCGCGGGCATCATGCCCTGTTGGGGTGACAAGGACAGCAGTCAGAGCTGTCAGCCCTGGGTGTTCCGCTGTCACGGATGTCTGCATAGCCTGATCCTGCTCCCCTGCCTCCTGCCTGCTCCCCCAGTTCCTACCAGCAACTCCTTCAGCTGATCCCAGCATCCCAAAGCGCTGCGTATCCTCAGGGTCTCCCACGTGCTCTAATTTCCCCATGGAAAATGGCTGTAATTTCCCCATGGAGAGGAGGGTGTAACCAGCGTTGGGAGTGGGTGGGTGGGGTGGGTCTCTTCTCCCAAGTCACAGGTGATGGGAGAAGAGGAAAGGGCCTCAAGTTGTGCCAGGGGAGGTTCAGATTGGATAGTAGGAATAATTTTTAGATGGAAAGGGTTATTAAGCCTTGGAATGGGCAGGGAAGGGGTTGAGGTGCCACCCCTGGAGGGATTTAAAAACTGGGTTGACACAGTGCTTAGAGACATGGTGTGGTGGTTTTTGGTTTTTTTAATCAGAGTTAGGTTGATGGTTGGACTCGATGATCTTAAAGTTCCCTTCTGACCTAGATGACTCTGTGGAAAAAATAAAGTCACCTTTTATGGGTGATGGATCCCATGGCGCAGTGAGGAGCACTGTGGTGGCTGCAGCTGTGTGGGGACAGGGAAGCCACCGTGGCTCATTGTGGGGCCTGCTGCAGATGCTGACCTGGGGACAGTGGGCACTTCAGTTCTGCTCCTTCCAGGACATATAGAAAGGAGGTCAGGGGCACCTGTGGTATCTAAGGTCAAAACATCAAATCGAGGAAGGTACTGGCTGCCACGCCGGGATGAGTGAAGCGCTGGATCTAAAAAACATCAAAACCATGCTTCAAGCGGTATAATATCCCTTGATGTATTCTCTAGAGATAATTTAAAGAGGCGATGCAGCCTATTTGAGGATTTGTATGCCATATGCTCGCCTTTTGCTGCTGAGGAAACAGTATGCATTTATACAGTTCTAATATAAAATATGTTAATTTTTTTGACGGTAATGCTAATGGGCTGTGAGGGAGTTGGAGAGTGGCCCAAGCACTCGTGTGGCCAAACTCCCTCAGCTCAGCTCTGGCTGCCCGGGGCTCGGTGAGTGCCCAAGCACCCAGCCTGAATGGAGGCCACATGTCCTGGGTGCCCATCAGAGGGAACCCTCCAGCCCAGAGACAAGCTCGAAGGGTCACAGTCAAACCGGTTTCTTTGTGCTATGTGAAGCAATCACAGGACTTGAGTTTTGAAAAGCCATGTAAATCAGGCTCTGGTGGCTGCAGAAGGGAGGTGATGGGGACAGGGAAGGGCACAGGGTCTCCTTGGGGGCTTGTGAGAGCTGTAGGTGAGCAGAGACGGAGTTCTGCGTGCTGGGGCTGGAGCAGCGCGGAGCCAAAGGGGCTCCAGAGAGCATCATCCCTACCTAGGGAAGGTGATTTCTCTGCTTCTCATGCCAAGATCTGGAAAGCAATAGCTTAACAACAACAACAACAAAAAGGCAAGCTGTTTTGCATAATGCATGATCTGTAGCACTGATTGCCATGGGACAAGGTGGCAACTGGCAGAGCATGCGGATGGAAAACCCCAACCAGCCAAATTCATGGTGGGCAGGGCTGGTGATGCCCCTGCCTGCAGCCCTGTCCCCCTGCCTGCAGCCCTGCTGGTACCCCTGCCTGCAGCCCTGTCCCCCTGCCTGCAGCCCCTGACTGGGAGCCCTGCTTTCCTGGGGATGGTGTGTCAGGACACCCGTTTTCCCATCTTTTCCCCACAGAACTGCAGGTAGGGCAGGGGTGCCAGGCTGGCACTGGGCACAGCTTGCTGTAGCACCTGCCTGCTCCCCATTGCTGTGCAGGTCCATGGAGAGATGCTCTGGGCTGATGGGGTTTGGTAGGGTTTGCCGGCTGCCGTTTCACTGCAGACATTAATATGAAGCTCCCTCCTCTGATTCTGGCAAGATCCGTCCCCGTTGCATTCACCTGCTTCATGCAGTAAAATAACTATTGCTAGAATTCGTTTTCTGAAGAGCAAGTCCCCCAGCACCAGACAGCTGGAGCATGTTTGAAGTGGCCTGTGGCTGATAGAAGGCAGAATTTAAGGGTGGTCGGGCAGGGTAGGGACCTGTGGGGAGGTGATGGGTGGGAGCCCGAGGAGCAAGCCGAGACCCTGTGCCCCACCACAGCACCCATCAGGAAAGTAATTCCTCCATGTTGTTTACAGAACCACAGAGTGCTATGGGGTTGGAAGGGACCTCTGGAGATCATCTAGTCCAAACCCTGCCAAAGCAGGTCCCACCCAGAGCAAGTACCACAGGAACGTGTCCAGGTGGGGTTTGAATGTCTCCAGAGATGGAGACTCCCCCACCTCTCTGGGCAGCCTCTGCCAGGGCTCTGCCACCCTCAAAGGGAAGAAGTTCCTCCTCATGTTTAAATGGAACTTCCTATGGTCAAGTTTGTGCCCGTTCCCTCTTGTCCTGTCCCTGGGCACCACTGAAAAAATGCTGGCCCCATCCTCCTGACACCCACCCTTTGAGTATTTCTAGGTGTTGATGAGATACCCCCTCAGCCTTCTCTTCTCCAGACTGAACAGACCCAAGTCCCTCAGCCTTTCCTTGGAAGAGAGTTGTTCGGGTCTTTGGTCCAAACAACCCAGCTCTGATCAAAAATGAATGGTAGCAAACTGGGAGTTATGGCTAATACCGTATTTCTGAGCTGAAATACGCTGGATTTGTAATAAAAGGGCAGGTGTGTAGGCTTGGGGATTAACCCAGATAACTTACTGGGATGACCGTGGCCATTGTGAGAGGCAATTGGTACCTCAGCTTGGAATTAGCGTGACAGTCTGCCTCCATCCTGGGGGTCACAGGGAGGCGAATTGCAGACCCAGGTGCCATAGCTGTGTCTGGCTTCAGCTAATCTGAGATGGAAATATCAGAGAGGAGGCGATATGAAAAGCAAACAAACAGACGATGAGGCTGGTAAGGTAATAAAAATGAGATCAGCGAAACGAGCTCTTCCTTATTAAGATTCCTTTGTCTTACACAAGCACCCAGTAATGAAAAATGAATCTTTTCTAGCACTGGCTTCTCAGCAACTACATATGGGATATTTCCTGAACAAACAGCTGCCAGAAGCCAGAGGAAAGCGTGGAAGGCTGTTGTCGTCAGTGTAGTGTACAGGAACGAGAGATTTGATTAACATTTTCTTTAATTCTCTGCTATTTAGGTGCTTGTACAAAATGTTGGCCAGCAGGGCTAAGCCTCAAAAAACACAACACATTGCAGGGTTAGAATAAACTATCAGGGTTGTAATTTTTGTGTTGTTTGGGTGGTTTTTTTTTCCTTAGGAAGCCACTTCAAAACTTTATGCATTTATTCTGCCCCTCTCCGGGCAGGTCAGGGTGGGATTGCGATAGAGGGCTTGACCCTGAGGTGCAGGAGGGAGTGGCATCCCCAGGGCATCCTGTGGTTCCTGCATCCCGTGGCACTGCCACATCCACAGCCCCAGCATCCTTTCCCCTCCCGCTTTGGTGTTCGAAGGCAGGAGCCCGGGTCCCGAGGCTGGCGGGGATCCGACACGTCTATTTTTAAATATTATTGTGTCAAAAGCAGATCGTTCTGTGGGGAACTGGGAGCTCTTCTGTAGATGACGGCGCGACAAGAAAATCCTCTTCTGACAGAAATTAGGCCAGGCTCTTTGCTTTTTTTCTATTTCTTTTCTTTTTTCCTCCCTGAACTGGAGTTGTCTTGGCTTTATTTATGAGCTCTCAGGAAAAGCATCCGAGCCACACTTGCATCCCTGGTCATGTGTTGCGATGCATGTGTGGAGTTTATTGTATAAATTATTTCAACTAGCATAATTGTAATCATGTTAATTGCTATGTAATCTTCACTAATTATTGTTGTATGTCATTTGCTTTTGGTGTGAATGGCATATTGCAGAACTCCACTTGGCTTAGAGATGCCTTCTGAGTTCTGCCTCAGGCCCTGCTTTTGCCTTTGGCTGGGGAAATCCTCACTGAAGCTGGGGTGAGGAGTGGAGTCGTGCTCGGTGGCTGTAGTGTCCTCCTGGTCCTGTCTCCTGCAGCATCACCCACCCCTGGGGGTTCCTGGGGGGCTCCTGGTGTTATTCCAAGCCCTGGGAGTTACTGACAGCATCTCAGTCTGGGATTTATGGATGAGGAGAGGATGCAGCGAGATGGGAAGGGATTGTTTCCACTTGTGTCCTGGCTGGAGTATGGCCAAGAGATTAGTCCTGACTGGGGGGGGTATCTCTGGGGAGACTTTAGAGACCCCCAGGGGGTCTCTCCTTTAGGGACTGGAAGGGGCTCCAGGAAAGCCAGTGAGGGACTCTTGATCAGGTATTGGAGTGATGGGACAAGGGGTAATGGTTTTAAACTGAAAGAGGGGAGATTGAGACGAGATCTCAGGAAGCAATTCTTTGGTGTGAGGGTGGTGAGACCCTGGCCCAGGTTGCCCAGAGAAGCTGTGGCTGCCTCATCCCTGGAGGGGTTAAAGGCCAAGTTGGAGGGGGCTTGGAGCAACCTGGTGTTGTGGGAGGTGTCCCTGCCCAGGCCAGGGGGTGGCACTGGGTTATCTCAAAGGTCCCTTCCAACCCAAATCATTCTATGATTTTGTGGTGTTTTTTTGGTAGCCATCAGGGTAGGGTTAAAGGAACAGATGATGAGGATGGGGTGCTGCTACCATAGTGTGGGTTCCAGCCGCAGTTTCATGGCAATGAGTGGCAGCAGCCCAGCCTCCCCGGCCAGGGCAGTCCATGGCAAACCTCTAGGCTTGTTGTTGTAAACCTGTTGTATGGGAGAAGTTACCCTGTGGTCCTCAGGCTCCTTTTGCAGAAAGCAATTGGTTGAAAGGGAGGTGTGATTTCAGTGCCCCTGTGATGCAGGAGCAGGGACACGCCATGAGGAGGGCTGGAGCCGGGGTGGGCAGATGCCACAGTGAGGGGGGTCTCCAGAAGTGGGTGAAGCAGGTTTTGGCTTTCTGTGAGGGGAAGTGACGACAGGTTTTGCTGGAAGGACCTGGGCCTTTTAGATGCTGGAAAGCAAGAGGAAAAGCATCAAAAGCAGAAAAATCCCTGCAGCATTTCCCCACCGCACGGTGCCTTTTTGCTGCTGGTGTAAACCCCAAAGAGTATTTGCATCTTCATTTAAAATCCAATCAGGCCCCATGTGTGCTCACCAGGCAGCTGATGCTGCTCGGAGTTAACGTACCACAACCCTGGCACCAGCCACTGGCACCAGCACACACACTGGCCACAGGCTGATGAGCCATGCCCGGAGAGGTACGGCTTCCCTGGGAAAACCAGCCCTTTCCTTGGTTGTAACTTAAAAAATGAGGCTGATTGATAGGAGTTGTTGGGAGGGACAAGGAAGGATGAGGTGGTCTTGGGCTTCAGCTTCTCTGCTGAAAACCAAGGCATGGAGAGCATGGGCAGGAGATACTCCAGCATCTGTCCTTGGTGTCCAGACTCATACAAGCCACAGGAGCTGGAGGAACAACCCCATTTTTGCAGTTTTCACTCCATCTCAGGCTCTGAGGATTTTCATAAAAATATTATCTGTCCCTCATGCAGAACAGGACAATAAATAGCAGCGTGTAAACCGTCTGTGTTCTCAGTCCATTAGTGTTTCTTACCCCTCCAGCTCACTTTTATCTCAGGCTTAAAAACCAAAGGAATATATTGAAGCTGGCCCTTTCATTTATGGGAGCCAGTCGTGCAGCAGTCAGTTTACAATGTTATTTGGAAATGTTAGAGAGCGATTGGAGCAGTTTCAGGCGGAAGGATTACACCAGCTATTTAGGTAAGATGCAATTTAAGGCTCCTAAAACCCTGCATTATCGAAATGTCTCAAGCTATTAATCAGCTGCGAGGCCTCAGGAAGGCTGGGTGCAGTGGTGCCGGGTAGCCCTGGAGGTTGCTGTCTTCCAGGGGGATTAAATCTCTGGTTAATTCATTTTGCATTGGATAATCAAATGGTTTGGGCCTGTTTAATGAGCTGTGGGCACAAGGCATGGGGGCAAGCACCGGGGCCAGGCAGGCATCTCCGTGCCCTGGGCTGTGCCAGCGACCTGAAGTGGCTCCATTACCCCATCACTTCTGGGATCTCCTGCATTTCCTGGCTGTGGAGTTTGTCTTCCACCCATCTCAGCATGGAAATTATTTCACGGGTCAGCGGAGCCTGGTCCGAACGGGTCCAGCGCGGTGCCTGGATTATCCACTCTCTCCCCGTTCCCATGGCAACCCCAGCATTCCCAGAGCAGGATGCTTCATTAGTGGCGATGTAGAACTTGACCACAGCTCCCACCCCTCGAAGCCTGCTGGCCTCCCAGAGATGTATTTATTTATATTTAGGTTCTGCTGCTTTACTCTACCCTTCTCTCTCTTTTCCCCTTCTCCTTTCTTTCTCAGACAAATCCACATCCTGGTGGCCTTCTCATTAAAGGTCCTTGGCTCCTCCTGGTCCAATTCCAGGTCGGTGGCTGAGTGATGCCAGGGGTGCCCGTGAGTGGGGATAACCCACTGCCAGCTGCCAGCCCCGGGCACAGCCTTGGTTCAATTACGTCGCTGGCGGGCGCCTACGCTCCCTGTCGCATCGGCGGGCGGCTGCGCTCGAGCAGCCCATAGATAGAGACTGGTGATCATTGAGCTAAAGCTCAATGTACGCTCCTGTACCAAGGAGGGACATGGCACAGCTCTGCAGAGCCTCAAAGGCTCTTTCCCTGCAGTGGGAGAGGCAGAAAAAACAGTTTTTCCAGCCCTTCAAGCCAATGTGGGCACTTGGGAGATGGGGTGGAGCGGGGCAGGGAGCGGGAGCATGTAGGTTGATGGTTGGACTGGATGATCTGAAAGGTCCCTTCCAACCTAGGTGATGCTATGAGTCTATGTAAAGTTGTCACACTGGGAGTTGAGTGTCAGCGGTGACACCAAGCCCTCCGGTGTAGGGATAGGACCAGGGGGAATGGTTTTAAACTGAAAGAGGGGAGATTGAGATGAGATCTCTGGCAGAAATCCTTTGGTGTGAGGGTGGTGAGACCCTGGCCCAGGTTGCCCAGAGAAGCTGTGGCTGCCCCATCCCTGTAAGGGTTCAAGGCCAGGTTGGAGGGGGCTTGGAGCAACCTGGTGTTGTGGGAGGTGTGCCTGCCCAGGGCAGGGGGTTGGGACTGGGTGGGTTTAAGGTCCTTCCCAACCCAAACCATCCGTGATTGCAGCCCCTCTCCCCATGGCTGTGCACCAGCTGCACAAGGAAGGGGACAGGCTTGGTGCAGAGGGTTCCGTTTTGCAGCCCATGTGTGTCAGGATCTGGCTGCTTTGAAGGACCCTTGGCAGCCAAACAGGCAGCACATTGGCATCCTGCGGTGCCCAGGGAGATGCTCCTGTCCTGGCAGAGCAGGTGCTCAGTGCCATTAAATTCTTTGGGAAAGGCAGATAGGATTTGGGGGAAGGTAGGACCATCCCCTGCTCCTGCCATGCTGCCATCCTGTCCCACTCAGCAAGTGGCCAGTGCAGGGGTGGGAACGGTGTCACCAGAGTGTTCCCTGAGCAGCTCTTGCAGCCCCACGGTGAGGAGCAGGAGTTAAATCAAGAATACCAAGGCTCCTCCTGGGCATCGTCTCCTGGAGGGCTGGCACCATCCAGTCCCAGCCAGAGACCTGCTGTGTGCTCTCAGGGCAGAGGGACAGGCCATAATCTTAGTGTTATTATTATTGTTGCTGTTGTTCTTATTGCTTGTTATCATCATTATTGCCCTTTTCTGCTGCTTCACATCTGCACAAGCTGCAATCCTGGCAGGAAGACCCACAGCTGCCTGTGCTGAGCTGATGCCATCCCCATTTTGGCACCGTGTTCCAGATTAATCAGCCCCACAGACGGTGCCATCATCCTGCCAGCCGAGGGCTGTGGGTTCTGGGGGTACCATCCTGCTGTGATGGTGACCTTTGGCTGGTGGAGGTAGAACCCACACGGTTCCTACCTTCTCATCAGCCCCTCATCATTTGCAGGGTGATGACCCAACCTCACACATCACTTCTGCTGATTGCTCTGTAACCAGCCCATTTTTTTCCCCCCAAAGTGCATTTGCTTGGCGAGAAGATCAGTGCACCCGGCAGTGGGCTCTGCCATCCCTTCCCGGCCTGTCTCCCTCCTCAAAAGCCAGCTTTGCCAAAGTCCAACTAGTCCAAGCCCCTGCCAAAGCAGGTCCCACCCAAAGCAGGTCCCACAGGAACGTGTCCAGGCAGGGTTTGGAATGTCTCCAGAGATGAAGACTCCCCCCCCTCCCTGGGCAGCCTCTGCCACCCTCAAAGGGAAGAAGTTCCTCCTCATGTTTAAATGGAACTTCCTATGGTCAAGTTTGTGCCCGTTCCCTCTTGTCCTGTCTCTGGGCACCACTGAAAAAATCCTGGCCCCATCCTCCTGACACCCACCCTTTGAGTATTTCTAGGTGTTGATCAGATCCCCCCTCAGCCTTCTCTTCTCCAGACTGAACAGACCCAAGTCCCTCAGCCTTTCCTCGGAAGAGAGATGCTCCAGGCCTCTAATCATCAATCCTTTCTTCTTCCCTGGGTGAAACATGCCCCACGATGGTGTTGAGAAACACTCAGGGTGCTCTGCGAGCTCGTTTCATAAAATTTCAGTGAAGAATCTTTAGCTTTGGCAGAAATAAAATAAATCCTCCATATTGCTATAATCTGTCAAGTAAAAAAAAAAGGCTGGTTGGAGTTGGTTTGGCAGACCTAAAGGCAGTCCCGTCACACACTCTCTGCCACAAATTTAGCCAAGTTGGCTGACTTAGAGTTATTTCAGATAAAATCTTTGGGCACTGCCCAACTGCTAGATGCAGCAGCGGGAGTTTGTCCCGAGACGTCTGTGCAAATAGTGGCTGTTTGCTGCTCAGCCTTGGCCTTGCTGAACGACATGATGGATCCTGGGGACCGCACAGCTTAGACTAACGCCAATATCTCTTCTTTAGGGGGAGCAGAGACACCAAGGAACTGCCATCCAGCCGGCCGGCTTCATCCCGGAGCTCTGCCAGGTCTGGCGATGCTGCCGACACGGGGAGGATGACAAGTCCCTTGCTTGGTGCTAGACGACGGGAACATGGATGGCCTTGGGCAGACAAAGAGGAGCTGGAAAACCCAAAAAAGCCTGTGGACAGGACAGGAGAGATGTCCCCATCCGTGTTGCAGCGAGGGGGCTCCCCAGCCGCGGAGGGGAGGTTCCCCAGCCTGCTGTCGCCAACAGTGCCGAGGAGGAGAGGGCTCTCTCCAGCAGCGGGGCCGGTGCCCAGCTCGTCGGCTGCCCTCTCTGAGTACGTGGAGGAGCTGCGGCGGCAGAGGGGAGCGGAGCGGGAGCAAGGGTGCCCGGCACTGGGTGACACCTCTCCCCTGCCCATTTACCGCACCACCGGTGCCGCAGCCCTGCGCCGCTGCCGGGCTTTGCCGGTGGCAGGGGATTCCCTTGGGAAGCTGGATGAGGATCACCCAGGGGAAGGGGAAGGAGAAGGAGCAGACACCGGCCTGGTGCGCTCCTCCAGCCTGCGGAGCATGGCCTCGGAGCCGGCCGAGCCTCCTCGCTCCCCGGCGCTGAAGAGAGCATCGAAGTTTGGCTCCTATGACTCCCTCCTGCAAAGCCTCGATGGTTCCGGCCACCGGCCCAGCTCTCCGGCTGTGGGGATGGAGGTGCTGGGCAGGCTGCAGCCCAGCTCCTGGAGAAGCTGCCTGGAGCCGTCGCTGGAAGACGTGGAGGTGGGAAGGGGCTCTGTGGGTCTCTCGAGCCTGCCATCCAGCGACGGGCTGGGCGAGGGGAAGGGCAGCGACCCCTTCAGCTGGCGAATACCCACCCTCAACTACGAGAGGAGAACCAACGTCGACTTTGATGACTTCCTCCCGGCCATCCGCAAATCCCGCTCCACCAGCAGCCTGGCCAAGCCTGGCAGGGACAGAAAGGATGGCCACCGGCCCCTCACCGTCCGCTTCCAGGATGAGGCCATAGAAGGCAGCTCGGTGTCCTCCGAGATGAAGGGCATGGCCAAACGCAGCCCAGCCCCCCGGGAGGACCCTGGGGACCTCTCCGACTCCTCCTCATCCTCTGGCTCCATCCTTTCCTCTCGGAGTGCTGACAGCATCAAGCGCCGGCCGCGGCCCCAGAGAGGGGACGGGGAGGGATGCAGTGGCAAAGCCAGCACCCAGAGCAGTGGGACGAGCCGCCGGGTGGAGGCGGAAGGGAAGGAAGACGATGTCAACAGTATCATGAAGAAGTATTTGGGAAAAGACTAAGGTAACCATGCTTGAGCCACTCACTGGCACTAGCTCAGAGATGTGGTGGCAGGTTTGTGGTCCTGGCCTTGAGCTGGTGCCTGTGCTGATGCCATGGGATGACTGGAGACAGTGAGTGTCCCCATGATCCCCCCTGGAGCAGCCCAGGACAAGGGGAGGCACTGGCCCAGCTTCCACCCTGATGCCCACTTGTGCTCCCAGTTCTCCAGCAGCTGGGATGGTGCCAGGGATGTCCCTTGGGGTGTGTGGCACTGCGGATGGCACCCCGCTTGCCCTCTCCTTGTCCCATTTGGAGCTGCAGGGGGGTGGGCAATGGGGATGCCACTGGTGCCTGGCCAGGACACCAGCTCTCAGGTCTCCTAGCCTCCAGATGTCCCAAAGATCGTTTCCCCCAGCTCCTACCATGTCACCCAACAGACACATCCTCCCAGTGCTCGTTCTTGTCTGATTAATTTGAAATTGGCTTTGGCTGGAGGGTGGCCGCCACCCCCTCTGGAGGAAGGGGGGTCCCGCCTGGACCAGGCGTGCTTCCCCCAGTTAGCAGCTGCCTCTGATGTCCACTTGGCTCCAAGTTGTGTATTGCAACTGACACTTGGAGAACTAGGATTTATTACTGCAATCCAGGTTCGAGAGCGAAGTCCCTAATGAATGCACCACAACTGTAATTAAGTGTTTAAAATAGATTAGAAAAACATTTTGTAGAACCATTGCCTTTAGACTAACTTACTGGATGTCAAGCTGTGACCAAATTGACTAAGCCAACACAAGAAGGGAGCGCGTGTTAATAAAATGTTTCTTTCCAGGAAGCACAATTTGCATAATGAAACATCCCACTTTCTCCAGACTTTGTCTCAATAAACTGCAGCGACCGGCCCCGGTGCCGCAGCGAGAGAGGAGCCACCTCGGGGTGATGCCCCGCTCCCCTGGGAGAACCACCCGAGAGGAAGCTTCTGATTTAAACAGGGACTGGAAGCGGCTCCCTGAAAGTCTTGGGGATGGTTTTACAGATGATGAGACTTCTTTTGTTGTTGTTGTTGTTGTTTTTTAAACACACCCTGACTTCTTCATGCTCCTGCCTTGTTTCCCATCGCCGCAGCTTTGCTCAGGGCCAGCCACGGGGTCGAGGGACTTTCTTGTTCTCCTGCCGTCCTTTGACTCAGGAGGTGGTGCTGTAATTAAAACCCCAGGGGCTGTAATTAAAACCCATAGATGCCTGAGAACGTGCCATGCTGGTCAGGGGAAGGCCACGCTGTAAAGAGCTGGAGGAACATCAGACCTTTTTAACCCAGAAGGTGCAGCCCAGATGCCCCATCCCACATAATGCTGCTCGAAAAGGATGGGTTTGGGTCTGGGAGTGACCCCCAGCCACAGCGGAGCCGGAGGGTCGGCTGAACCGAGCTGCACATTGCAGAACCTGGCTCTTTATATGCTTTTATTATTTTATTTGATTTTGATTTTTCCAGAAGCTGGGATTTTCTCTGAAGCTTTTTTAATTCTGGAGATATTTGAAGACGGATCCGTACGTGCTTGGGTGTCTCCTGCCCGTCTGGGATATCTGGGCACATCTCCCTGGCACACAGGGCAGCGCCAGCGGTGCGTGTGGCAGTGGGGGGCTGTAGGGGGATGTCTGCTTGGTTTTTACACAATAAAATATCTGCTTCTGCGCCACGAGCCCCTTCTTGTCTTCCCTCTCCCCACAGCGAGAGCAGGTCCGTGGAAGCAGACAAGAGAGGTCCGTGGTAGCTTCCCCCACCATGGTTGGGGGCTTCTCACCCGGGACCCTCCAGCCTCCCTGTCTCTCTCTGAGCACTCACAAAAAGCTCTTTTGTTTTTTTGAGTCTCAGCCCTCTTTTCTAGAAGAAACCCCCAACTTCCACGCTTTCCAGCAGCGGCTGGAAAAGGCGAGTTGGGCAGTTTTCAGCCATTTGGGTTTTGCCTTTTGGATCCTTGGCGTCGGTCTCTAATTGAAACTGAAGCTTTGCAGCGAGAGGAGGTTTCCTTGTCACAGATGGATGCAAAGAAACCTGGGGATGTGGGTTCACATCAGCAGTTTGCTCGGCCGCCCGCAGGCTGTCAGCAAATCCCAGCGATTCCTGGCAGGCAGGAGGCAGCTCCGCGCACGGTGACATTCCCTGCAGCTTCCAGGTCCCCCTTTCACACGGTGCTAGGAAGGAATTGCCTCTAATTAGTTTAAAATTGGCCTTTCTGACGATTTGGATACTTCTGGAAACAAACAAACAAAAATAATCCATGCTTTTTGTTGTTCCTACAGGGCTCAGCACCGCCAACCCCCCCCAGACCCAGCAGCCGGGTCTGTTTTTGGGGGAGGGGGGTCAGATCCTGCCTCATTGGCACCCGTGGCTGCTGGCCCTGCTTGCACCCGTGCTGTGGTTGGTGCTGGGGGGTGGAGGGGGTGTGTGGGGGGTTAATGTGGTGCTCAAGGAGGACCAGGGTGGGTGGGTGTCCCCACGCTGTGCATTGCCATTGCACACCCCAGGCTTTCCACTTTGCAGTGTCTTACTCCTGGGATGGATGGATTTCATGCTCCTTGGGGCAGGGATGGGCATCTCCCAGGGTGGGGAGGAGGGGGGATTCAGACCTCAACAGCAAGAGAAAACACCCCACACCAAACCCCAACCTTGGAACATACAATGAAGATGATTTATTTCAGAGGTTTATCCGGATACACACTTGGCTTGGGGAAGAGAGGGGCCACCCCAGCCACTCCACGAAGCTGGGGGCTTGCAGTGCTTTCTGTGAGTGCATTGAGTTCTCCCAGAGCTCAGTACGACCCAGATAAGAAAGTCTGTGCGTGGTTTGGGGCTTTAAGGAGCTTTTTTGCTTTATTTTTTCCTCAAACTGGCAAACTGCGGTGCGCTGTGCTGTCTCTGCAGTCCCTGCAATTTCACAAGTGGAGGGAAAGGCATCTTCTCCCTGGTTCTCTCTGCATGAAGGATAGAACTCGAAGGAAAAAGAAAAAAAACCCACCAAACCAAAAACCAACCAAAAAAAAAGTTTACAAAAATCCTCTACTCCCTTCTGTGCTTTCAGATGAAAACAGAAAAAATCACAGATTGTGTCGTTTGGAAGAGATATCTTCATGGTCTGTCCTTCCAACTTGTCTGGAATATTTTAATAATATATTTGAACAAACAGTTCAGGGGGAAAAAAAGGAATCTGACAAAGTGGCACTGGCTGAGCTGGGCAGGGACAGGAACATTTTTCCCCATGAGACTTCTCAGCCTGAGCGATGCTGAACCAGTCCTGTGCTCCCAGGGCTGTGAAGGGAAATTGGGCAGGAGGTTCTGCCCGTCTCCTGCCTGGAAGCTGATGGAGCAGGATGGGTGCTGGCTGTCCTGGGGGCCATCAGCAAGACCCAGACATGGGATGAGGAGGAGAGCATCTGGCCACTGCCACAGTGTGTGCTGAAAATGGTGCTGTTTGAGTACATCAAGCACTGGTGGCAAGTTGAAGCTGATCCTGAGCGCTGGCCCCCGCCGGCAACTGCGTTGTATGTGAAACCGGGACCAGCAGCTCTGGAGTCAGGAGATGCTCTTGGAGCTTCCAGAGAAATAAAACGGGTTTGGGAAAAAATAAATAAATAAAAAATAATGTGATTGCANCAGGATGCCCTTGGCCTTCTTGGCCACCTGGGCACACTGCTGGCTCATACCCAGCTGCTTGTCAGCCAGCACCCTCAGGTCCTTTTCTGCCAGGCAGCTCCAGCCACACTGCCCCAAGTGTACCACTGTATGCACTCAGTGCTGATGGGCTGTGAGATGAAGTTCTCTGCAACACACACACACACCCACACCCACACACCACCAGGCAGTGCTGGACCCTCTCTGGTGGGGATGAAGGCTGGGGATCCCCCACCAAGGCCATAATGGGTGTGGGGGGTGGCTGGGGCTGCAGTGTGGGGGGGTGGACATGGCACACAGGTCCCAGCACACAGCATGGGAGAAAGCAGCCACAGAGCTGCTCACTCTGAGGGGTTTCTAGGTGAGTTGGTAGGACTCATTGAATTAATTGCCCAAACGAGCTGGGCAAGCTGATATAATCTGATTAAACTCCAGCACTAATGGGTTGGGAACGCTGGGATCCCACAGCCCTGGGCGGGCAGCGCTGGTGGCACAGGGAGCGGGGGAGGCAGAGTGGGTCCCTGCCCTGGGGGGGGGACAGGAGAGACAGGGTACAGGGCATATGACAGCAAGCAGGACACAGATCTCAAGGGGGTGAGGGGGGAAGGCAGAGGGATGAGCAGGAAGAGCATTGCAGCATGACCTCCTCCCATAGTGTCGCAGCTTGGTCGCCTCTCACTCCTCTGTCCTGGGGGGACACGCCGGTGCCAGCATGGGGACTGCAGGTAAGGACACCCCGGTGACAGCAGCAGAGATGGAGGGGTGTCACCCTGAAGGGCACCCAGCCTTGCATAGCATCCTCACCACCTCTGGCTTCTGGAGCCCGACCCACAAGCACTGGCTGGGTGAGGTGTCCGTTTGCCCCTTGGTTGCAATCAGCTCCCAAAAACTGCTGCTGAAACAGCTCGGTATTTGGTGGCTGTGCAAAATGAATCCTGTGACACTGAGCCTTTGATTTGGAATTACTACATCAGTGGGTTTGCTGAACATTGAGCTGTTACTCTCTAAACCTGGAAAAGAAAAGCAGATCTGTGTGTAATACGCTGACTTCTTCTTTTTTTCTTATATTTTTTTTATTCCTTTTGCTTTGCAGGACACGAAGGAAATTGCTCTGTCACTTGAAATGGCTTTGCACATCCTTTAACAGGGGGAAAAAAAAATATGAGGCTTGGACTGGAGCTTCTCAGGTCGGGTCTAGAGAGTCGTTTGCCCTTGAAGCAGCCAGAGCAGGAGGAGAAGAATGTTCATGGGCGACGAGAGGGAGCCATCCATCACTGCTGGGCACCATAAATACTGTGCCCGTGCGGCGGCAGGGTGGGAAAACGCCTGTTCCCTGCCCACTCCTGAGCACATGGGAGACAAGTAACCCACGGCCAGGTCAGTCAGATTTAGGACTGTGGCATTTTATAGCCTGGAGGAGGAGGAGGAGGAGAGTTATTCTCTTCGCCCCTGTATTTCAGCCACATTTACCTGTGAGAAGCCGTTTGCTGCTGTGAGGGATGGTGCCCATGGGAAGGAAAGCACAGCTTTGGGAAGGGTGCTCTGTGCCTGTGGGGTGAGTTTTGTTGCCGAGATGCAAATGTTTGCCAGCCCAGCTTGGGGCAGGGGACATCCCCCTGGTCCCCCTGGGGATGTCCGTGCTGTCAATGGAGAAGGAAGGATGCTGCCAGCCCAGAGCCCTGCAGCCAGCGGGCATCCTTCGCCTGAGGGCACCTCGGAGCCTGGATCAGGGTGGTCTTTGAGGGTAAGCATCCCCAGTAACCCTGTACCATTGTACCCAGCCAGCTGCCTCTGAACCTCTCCAAGAAAGGCAGACTTTGGTGAAGAGGAGCGTCTCCACGTCAGACAGAGAAGCACGAAGCAACCGAGGCTGTCAAGTTTCTAATTAGCATAATTAAAGCATGCTCTTGGCTTCCAGTGGATGTGCCTTCAGAGATCCTTCATCAGAGAAACGAGCTCAGCAAAGAGCTCCTTCACTTCCAAGATGCTCATTGTTCAAGATGGAGAGTGTCCACAGCCATCCTGCTCCTGACGGCAGCGTTTGTGGAAGCCAGACCCTGCTCTCCTCCTGCTCCAGATGCTTTCTTTGGCACATCACATCCATAACGGATGGAAACTCAAACTCCAGCATGGGCAAACTGGGAGGGCTGGTGTGCTGCCCAGTGCATGTCACCAGGCCAGGCAATGCATGGTCCCTGCTTCCAGGGGTTCTGGGGCTGGTGACCCCCCGGTGTCCCCACCATCCGCCCTGAGCCATGGTGCCTTTGCCAGAGCTGGGTGTCAGGGAAATGCTCTGCTGTCCCCTCCAGTGCTCTCAGGGAAGTCAGGGAGCTTCATTTATTATACCTTCAAGTTAATTACCTGGGTACATAAACCTCTTTTCAAATAAATAAGCTGGTTTTCCTGGTGCCTGCATCTGGAAATGCTCTGCTTTGGATCATAACTCAGAGGAATGGCAGGTACAGGGTGATGAGTGTCCTCATCATGTTTCTCCTGAGGATGGGGACATGGCAGAGCCACTGGGGCTTCTCCACTGTGGGCTGGTGGCTCCAGCAGCTGGGGGAGGTAGCAAGGAGAGGAGCCTCCCCCGCTGCTTGTGCAGGCAGGACCGGGCAGCCTTGGGCTCCTGCCCCGCGTGTGACAGGATTCAATTTCACGCCTGTTGGATGCAGGGAGTTAATACCCAATTGCTGCCACGCACGAAGCCTCTCTGTGCTTAAATGTGTCCCTTCCAAAAGGGAGATAGAATTGAAATTATTCTTCCTGCGGGTGGCTCAACAAGCGTGGAAGCCTCTTCTTGCTCTCTGCAACGCCACAACGGCTGCTCTCTTTCTGCAGGGTCCTGCATCCCAGCAGCTCTGATGGCAGCCAAGCCCACCTCTGCCCCAGCTGTGGCCATGGTGACCTTCAAACAGGCCTGGACTGGGGGATTTGCTCTGTAAAGAGGGGAACTCAGTCCTTGATGACATGTCAGAGCTGGCCAGGAAAGGAAAATAGCTTGGACTTGTCAAGGCCTTAGCCCAACTTCCTTCCTCCCTGCATGGATGGAGAGCAGGGATGGTGGCCCTATGCTGTGCAGGACCACTAAGGGTGACCCCCCCCAACAAAGCCCTGGGTCTCCACCAGGACTGGGACTCCTGCCTTGGTGTCTCCAGCTGGCAGGAAGGCTGCCCATGTGCCCATGCTCCTCAGTGGTGATCCCAGCTGGAAGTTGTCACCTTGATCTGCAGGATGGTGGCAGGATTGTGCCCCCTGCCTGGCTCCCTGCTGCCCGCCTTTCTCCCCAGCTCAGAGCTGAGTGACTGCAGATTCAAGGCCATCTGTCAGACTCAGTGGGGAGGTCAGGGACGGGGAAAGTTATTTTACCAGGCTGAATTTTATCCCTTTTGAAATCCCCCCCAAGGTTTCCTACATCAGCAGGAGCCAGCCCGCAGCCTCCTACCACAGCAGTGACAGTCATGTGCTGGGCTCCCACGAGGCTCCCGGCAATCCCAACAAAGCCATCATCTAATCTGGGGAATATTTAACTCCCCACACGTGCCATCACCCCACAGATGTTGAGAGGGCAGTGATACGGGGCTGCTTTAGGGACAATTCCTTAAAGTCAGGACAAGGACCGGGAGGACGGGCCGGTGTCTTTGGGCTGGCACCTCTCCCTCCCTGCAGCCCCCTCAGGATCTCCTGGGTTTGAAGCTGGTATCTGAATAGCAAATTAACAGAGGATGTGACAGGATGTAAATTAAGAGCCAACGGTGTGGTTGAGTGACCTCCCCTCTCTGAAGGGTCTGCCCAGGAGGTTCTGGTGGGTCGCCAGCAGGAGCATGGATCTCTGCTCCGGACACTCATGTCTCTCTGTGTGGCTCCTGGTCTCTCTCTCCAACTTAAAAGGTCTAGAATGTATTATATGCATTACATATATGTATTATAGTTTTAAAATATATCTATGTATCATAACGAAGTTTGAAATGCCATCAAATGATTGGTGCATTAGGAAAAAACAGTATAATTGTCCTCATTCCATTTTCCATTTCTCACTAACGGGACAGACTTTTGCTCGAACTGTTAGAATTGTCATAATTCAGTTTTCTTTTCTGGGTTTTGGGGGGGGGTTATGCTCACAGTCCCACGTGGGACTTTCCCACCTGTATCCAGAGAGATTATTATGTTTAGGCTGGCCATTAGGAAAAAGTTTTCCACAGAGAGAGTGGTCAGTCAGTGGAATGGGCTGCCCAGGGAGGTGGTGGAGTCCCCATCCCTGGCTGTGTTTCAGAGTAGATTGGATGTGGTGTTGAGGGATCTGGTGTAGGGGAGAACTTGTAGAGTAGGGCTGATGGTGGGACTGGATGATCCCAAGGGTCTTTTCCAACCTGAATGATTCTATGATTCTATTTTTTGCCACACACTTATTTGCTCTCTGTCCTTGCTCAAAAACGAGCTCGATGCGATGCTGCTGTAATTTTAAGGCTCGTCACTTAAAAAAGAGATGATTTTCTCTGGATTGGACGCCCAAACAAACAGTGGGAGCTTAATTACAGTGAAAGGTCCTTGTGCAGCACATTGCCAACCAGCTGGGGAGAAAAGTTTCTGCAATGGGAACCTCTCCAGGATAACGTGCTGGCGGTGGGGAGCCTGAGGGAGAGGGAGGTTTTTAAAGGGAGTAATAATCATCATCATCATAATATTTAAATAAATTATAATAAAAAAAAAACAGCAGAAGAAAAATCACTAGTCTGAGGTTCATTTGCATTTCTACTGTCGGTGATACAAACCCCCCAACCCACCCAGCCACCACTTACAGGAACAACTGCAAAAATCCCCAACTGGGACAAACTGTTGATGCTGAAAAAGCTTCTCGAAACGAATCTTAACGGTCTCACCTGCCAGTCAGTGGGGCTGGGGCACGCTGTGGGGAATGTCTTCCCCCCAAAAAGCACACCCCTCTTCCCCCCCCTTCCCTCCTCCCTCGGAGAGAGCCGTGCTCCTGGAATTGTGCGAGGAGACAATCGCGCTTCTGCCATTTTTTTGCCGATGTGTTAAAAATAGCTCAAAGTCTTGGGTGGGTGGTTTGGGGTTGGTGTGTTTTTTTCAGACAAAGGTCAGAGAGTTTGCTGCCTGTCCATTTTAATTACTTTCCAGCAGCACAACCCGTGTCAGCTGCCATCCTAGAGGATAAAACCATCCTGCTTTCCCAGCCTTCCCCAGCAAAGCGGGATCTCACTGGGCACCTGCACGCACAGCGCTGTATAAAAGAGGAGGAGGCAGGACAGACTGACAGCCCCTCTGGTGACCCAGGGCTCCTCTCACCGGGTAGAGGTGCCGAGGAGGAGGAGGAGGGTTTACTCCCATGGCTTTTGGGGTGGATCAGGGTGCCCCAGGCAGAGGTTGGGGCTCACAGTCACCCACCGGCATCATCTGAGCATGGGGCGCTGGGGAGCGCGGGCAGGGATCCAGGGAGACAGGGCTCCACACTGAAAACGTGAACATGTGCTTTATGGAAAGTGCCAAGAAAGCAACATTTGGAGGTTAAGAAATGGCAGAAAACAGACAGATTTTTAAATTATTTTTTTTCCCCTGGAATTCAACACAAGGATGACTGCGAGTCTCACAGGGCACAAGCTGTGCCGCTTTGATAATTAATTAATATTTGCAGGGGGCTTTGGGACCCTCAGATGAAAGGTGTCAAGTATTATTACCATGATAGATGGGATGACAAAGCAGGGGGAGTTGAAGGCGGGGCTGTGAACTGTCTCAACGAGGCTCCCCCCCCGCCCCACACTGGGCTCCCCAGTTTGGAGCGTGGCTGGCGGAACTGGTGGTGCAGACCGGATGCATAAAGGTGCACTCAGTAGATATCTCAAAGGCTTCCCCCTCTGACCTTGCTGCCTGCTGATTAAGTGGCCAGGTAGCAAACTGGTGGACACAGCCCCAGCAGTGGCAATGGCCAGGAGGTGCTGGGGTGGGGGGGCTCCCAGCTCCACACCCTCCTGGCATCGTTGCGTCGTCACCGAGTGTGGGGTTTTTTTTTGAGCCCTTCAAAACACCCTGCAAGCCCAATGATTTATTCAGATGAAACGTGCTTACAATTGCAAAAGGGATTCACTTAATTGAAAGTGCAGCCAGCATTTTAATAAAACTATAAAAGGGTGAAACGTGCATAAACGGAGGAAAAGTGTTTAATCTCCGAGCGATCGCTTGATGTTAGTGAGCGCATTTAGCTTCCAATATAGCTAAGCAAATAACACTGAGATCCCATGAGCAAAGAGATATTTTTATCTTTTCCTTGCACAAGCCCTCGGTTTGAATTTGACATTATAATTGTGAATTATGTTAGTTCATTACCATAGCTACAGAAGGCTTTGACCAGCCGGTGGATCGCGTTACTAATGGCTGTCACAGGTTGGCGGTGCCTGTGTTGGCGTGACACTGATCCCTGCGGGGCTGCCGTGCCCTGAGTGACACCCCCCTGAGACCCTGCCAGCAGCACGAGGCACCGTGGGCACGTCATGGACACGGGGTCAAGGCAGAAGACAGCCCCTTCTTGGATTTGAAGCCGCTCAGATCATGAGAGACGGCAGCTGTGTGATGGACCTGGCTAGTAAAGGGGGTCACTGGCCACTGTCCCCCAGCTCTGAAGGTCTCGGGGCAGTCCCAGGATGGAACCTGCACCCAGCGCTGGGTTGGAGGGGGAGAAAGGCTTCTGGGCACCTTTCATTTAACATAGGACAAGAGGTAATGATTTTAAACTGAAAGAGGGGAGGTTAGATATAAGGGGGAAATTCTTGCTGTGAGGGTGGTGAGACCCTGGCTCAGGTTGTCCAGAGAAGCTGTGGCTGCCCCATCCCTGGAGGGGTTCAAGGCCAAGGGGCTGGAGGGGGTTTGGAGCAACCTGGTCTGGTGGGAGGTGTCCCTGCCCAGAGCAGGGGGTGGTACTATGTGGGATTTAAGGTCCCTTCCAACCCAAACCATTCCATGATTCTATGATTTTGTGCCAGGCCGGGGTGCTCTCATGGGGGCTGTTTAGAGGAAAGGTCTGGGGAACCCTGGGACCTGGACTTGTTTCCCAGCTGCGGCTGCAGTGAGGAATCATGGAAAAGGGCCAAGGAGCTGCTGGCTTGTGCACCAAGGATGCAGCAACAGGACCATGCCCAGCCCTGCACAACCTCTGGGGAACGCAGGACCTGAGAAAGCATTTCCTCCTGGAGCATCATGATCCTGGAGCTGCTTCTCCTCCATAGCAGTGCAACACCTACACCTCCCCGGAGCTGGGAGCAGCATCCTCCTGGCCTTCTCCTAGCTGGTGGGCAAGGGCTGATGAAAACTGAGCCCCACATCCAGGTCGCTTGTAGCCCCACACCAGGTATAAGGGGCTGCGCATCCTCCCATGCTGTTCGGCAGCTCCCAGCAGCCAATTAATCCTTTGTCTTGTTAATACCTCGGAGCAGCTTGTCTGAGCTGCGTGCGCCCCGTCTGCTTCTGGATGAATAATACAGCACAGCGGGGAGGTTGCTCAGGAATTAGGCAGTGATTATAATTAGTGCGGCCAGTGGAAACATGGGGCGCGGAGGGGATGTTCTCCGGGAGCGGGGCAGGAGGATGGAGCCAGCCCAGGCTGGTGCATCCACCCTAAGAGCTGCTGCCTATTAATAGCACCCAGCTCCTCGTCAAGGATGAGGCCATTAATGCTGGAGGAGCTGCTTCTGCCCATCCCCATAGTGATGCTACCAGGGGATTTTCCTGCCAGAAACCTCCTCTTCCTCCTTCCACCTGACAGCAGAAGCTCCTGACACCCCACACAGGAGACTTTCCTGCCTCCTCTTATGCTCCTGCCTGGAAAATGCCTCCATTCTGCTCCTTGGATTGTGCTGAGCCTCCCAGAGCAGGGTTGATTCCTGCCAGGGCAGGGCTGTAGGATGGAAATGGTTATGGGGACGTTCTGGGGGACACAGGTGAGAGATCCTGGCTCCAGAAGGATCCCTGTGATGCTGTACCAGGCAGCATCTTGGGCTGCGCTTCCACAACCCAGAGCCGATTTCATAACTGGTGGCTAATGCTGCTAAATTACTGTAGTGAGAGAGCACACGGGAGGGAGGAGAAGTTCTGTCTTTGGCTTTTATAGAGATTAACTGAGAAACATGCAGAGCAATCCCCCGGCGGCCGTGGCCTTCTGCCCTCGCTGCAGAGCGATAGCTCCGCTGTGCCACAGTGCTGTAACGGTGACCGATGGCTGGCATGTGCTGGGGGGACCAGTAGCCCTCCAGCTGGGCACCCCCCGACCCTCACAGGGCACAACACAGGCTGTTCCCCTCAGCCCCAGTGAGTAAATCCCTGAGGATTTCACACAGATTAGGAGCATTAGCAGCAGCTGGGCAGGGGTGACCACTTTGACTTTGCAGGTCCAGGTTCTCCTGCTGCTCTGGAAGCCTCAGAAACCATTTTACAGGGCAGCTTTTGGCTCCTTCTGCTGCTGGGCTTAGTTTAAATCCTTGCCTGGCAGTAAAGCTGTGCCGAAGGAATCTCCAGCTTTGGGTTTCAGCACTGAAATCCATCCCAGTGTGTGCCAAGGGGGAGGCTGCAGCTCCTCTGCCTGTCCCAGCCCAGGGATAAGGGGTCTGTGTGCAGCTCCTGGGAAACAGAGCAGGTTCTGCTGGGGGAAAACTCCTCTCTTTTCCAGGGAGGCATCTGAGAGATGTCCTGCACTGCTCACTTCCCAGCTGCCCTTCCCAGCCTTTGTCATGGCATCCCTCTCTCACACAATCTCCTGGCCTTGGCTTTAGGCTGGGCTTTGCCAGAGCACTTCCAATGGTAAAAACAGACAAAAGTACCTTTAAGAAGCATTAAACACACAAATTCTATGAAATCTTAACAGATTCCTGAATTTTACCTTGCAGCAAGTACTGCCTGCAGCCTGGGCATGGCACAGGGGTGCAGCCAAGGAGCCACCAGAGAGCGTGGTTGCTGGGCAAAGCCTGATCTGGCTTCAGGAGCAGCAAGGATGGCCGAGAACAATTTAGACCAAATCCTCACACATTTGGGTGCAGGGGCTGCTATGGGAACGTGTCCAGCAGTGCCAAACCCGCAGCTCCCACCCCATGCTTGGGAAAATGAGGCTCCCAATCCACAGGAAACACTGAGCCTGTGGGCCACCAGAGCTCTCCTGCTGCAGCCAGAGACCAGCAAAAACACCCTGCAGAGCCGTGCAAAGAGAGCCACGTTTGTGCAAAGCCACCCTTTTCCCTGGCATGGCCGAGGCTGATCAAAAACCCCTTGTCCCCTCCCTGCAAGCTGGTGGTAATTGGGATTTCACAGCATCCATTGGGCTCTGCTCCAGCTGCGGTGCTCAGCCACCCCTGCAAAAACAAGTGTGAGCACCCATGCTTCATCCTCCCCTGCAGAGCATCCTTTCCAGCCCTGTCACCGACTCCCAGGGGTGCCCACACGGTGGGATGAGGCGGGGAGAGACAACGAGAGGGGGAACCTCTCAAACCCGGGATCCGAACTCTCTAACCGAGGGGCTGCTGCTAACAGCCCCCTCTCCCAGACAGCGTTTGTGTGGCAGGTTGTGTGGTGTTACTGTAACCAAGGAGATTGGGAACTCGGGGGAAATGCTTAGTCCCACTTATCGGGGGCTTTGCTTCGTCTCTGCTGCTGCGCAGAATTGTGCTCGGGTTAATAAAGAGGTTGAAAACGGCGTAGCCCTTCGCAGGGAGAGAGTGTTCTTCACCAGGCAGGCTCAGCCAGCATCTGCTGATATAAAAAGATGAACAACTTGGAAAAAAAAAAAAACAAAAAACCAAAAACCAACCCAGTGCAGCTACTGGCTGGTATTCCCCACGCTCCTCTAGTCATAAAACTTACATCTGAATTGTAAAAATTACCGGGCAGCCTCCGAGCAGGCGTGAGCTGGCACCGCGCCGAGGAAGCCCAGGTGGTGGTTTGGACCTGTGGGACCCCTTGGCTCTTGTCCAGAGAGGGCAGAAGACATGGAGACACAGCTCCCTGGGAAGCTCCTGGTGAACACTGCACTGCAGCCCCCATGGCCCCCAGCATCCCACCCCAGCCCCACGGCACGGAGCTGCTCTTTCCCATACCCAGGATGGAGCGTTAATATATTCCTGCCTATTTTGGAGCCCGCTCCTGGGGAGGAAAGCCATTATTTAAACATTAATTCCTTGTGTGGGCTCTCCTGCAATAATAAAGCAGGAGTGTGGAGGTGTTGAAGGAATTATATTTTTATTTAATCACGGAGTAATTACAGGACCGTAGCTCTACGGAGTGGCTGTGATTGACTTCCCTGCCCAGCTCACGGGGAGACCCCGGGGTCACATCCAGACCACTCTTAAACTCCAAATTTTGTAGAGGGCAGCATTTTAGAAAAGGCAAAGGAAATGCCCCATGGGTGGTTGGTGTAAAAGCAGGGACACTGGGAGGACCAGCAGTCCCAGCTCTGCTGGGGATGGGGACAGTGCTGGGAAACATCCCCTCTCCCCCAGCCCCACGGCGGGGACTTGAACCTTGTTTTTTCCTTAAAGCTTCCATCATCTAAACGTGATTTTAAAGCTAGAGAGATTCTGCAGGGTCTGGGCTGACCTTCCACCACGGGCAATTAAATTCCTCCAGTTGCTGCTGGATGGAGCCCAGTCATTTGTGTTTGAATAAAGCTTCTTCTCGGAAAAAACATCCCATCTTAATTTGAAAACTTCAAGAGATGGAGAAAGCACCACTTCCCCTTGATAATTTGTTCCAGTGGTTAATTACCCTCACTATTAGAAATGTGTCCCTTGTTCTAATTTAAATGTGTCTGGCTCCAGCTTCCAGTCATTAGTCCTTGTTATGCTTTCTCTGATAGATTAAAGGGCCCTTTCAGAGCCCGCTTTATCCCAGGGAAGGTTTTTTCACAGCACATTCGAGGCACCTCTGGATCCTTGTTTTGCCAAACCACAAGGACCACGCTCCCCCCTCCTCTCCCAGAGGCATTTTCCACCCTCTTTTATTCACTCTTTCCCATTTGCCCAAATCCCTCTGTAATTAACCACAGCTTCCAGACCTGCCTGGAATATTCCCCTTGGTCCTGCCATGGTAAAACCACCCCTGGCCACATGCTGGGGCTGTTTACTCCAGCACAGAGTGTGAGTTATGAGCGTATCCCAAAGTGCAGCCCTAGAAGTGCCCATGGAGTTGCTTATTTATTTTATTTTTATTTTTTTTTTCCCCTACAGCCTCCAAATTCTTTTCACATTTGATGTTTTCTGGGACACAGCCTCCCAGTTTGGGAGCATGGCCTATATTTTTCTATCTCTAGATTGCAACATTGCCTGGAATTGTATGAAAATGTATTTTATTTTATTCCTTGGATGGCAGTTAATTTACCAAGTAACCCAGATGCCCCTGCTCTGGTGGGATGTGGGCTTTCCAGCAGCATCCATCCCTTGGCAGGGAAGCAACCGTGTTCAAGAGCTTGAGGTATTTCCTAATCCCACAGAAGCAGCCTCGGCATCGGCACCTCCAGCAACAAGCTGCTCGGTTGCCGGGCTCTGCTGCTGTTGCTAATAGGTTTAGCATCGAGCCCCACGGTTTAAGCTCTTTAGCAGGAATAATGCTGGCTTTCTCGGGGAGATCAGGGCAATGTGGATGCTCAGGGATCCCCACTCCCGTCCCCGTCAGCAAAGGAAGCCCGGGAAGCACAAGGGAATTCCCTGCACTGCTCCATCCCTGCGTCTCTCCCTACCGGCACACAAAGAGGGGCTGAGACCCTCTCAGAGGGAAGGTAGAGATTTTGGGGTGGGGGGGCAGAGGGCAAGAGTGCATCCCCCAGGGCTCTGGCTCAGCAGCCAGAGCAGAGCAGTGAGGAGCATCCTCATCCCAAAGCTGGGGATGTGCCGGCTGCCACTGCAGTGCCCAGCACTGGTACTCATCCAGCCTCGCTGGCAATCACAGGGTTGCAAACCTGAAGTGTTCTCAGCAATTATGTGTCACCCCTAACGAGGTCTCCACCTCCACAAGCTGCAGCATCATCACCAGCTCAGCACAGCAGGCAGGCAGGACAGCTCTGGTCCCTGCCTGCTGACGCCAGCGGTCTGTCCAGGGATCCAGCCCTGGGGACACCATTAGCACCAGCACCGCACCATTGTTACCGCACAGCCCAATTAACAGAGACTGTGTCCCTCAACTAAGCACTGGCCTTCACGACCTCATCCCAGGGTGTAACAGGTTCTTTTAGAGAGATTCTCAATGTACAAACAAGAGCTCACACAAAGAATCAGAGAATCAAATAGGCTGGAAGAGACCCTTGGGATCATCAAGTCCAACCATCAGCCCCACTCTACAAGTTCTCCCCTACACCAGATCCCTCAACACCACATCTCATCTACTCTGAAACACAGTCAGGGATGGGGACTCCACCACCTCCCTGGGCAGCCCATTCCACTGACTGACCACTCTTTCTCTGAAAAACTTTTTCCTCATGTCCAGCCTAACCCTACCCTGCTGCAGCTTGCAGCCATTCCCTCTCCTTCTATCGCTCATTGCCCGTGAGAAGAGACCAGCACCAACCTCTCCACAATGCCCTTTCAAGCAGTTGTAGAGAGGGATGAGGTCTCCCCTCAGCCTCCTCTTCCTCAAACTAAACAATCCCAACTCCCTCAATCCATCCTCATAAGCCTTATTCTCCAGGCCTCTCACCAGCTCCGTGTCCCTCCTCTGCACTCGCTCCAGCCCCACCAGATCTCTCTTGTGCTGAGGTGCCCAGAACTGGACACAAGACTCAAGGGGTGGCCTCCCCAGTGCTGAGCACAGGGGGACAATCACCTCCCTACTTCTGCTGGTCACACTATTTTTTATGCAAGCCAGGATGCCCTTGGCCTTCTTGGCCACCTGGGCACACTGCTGGCTCATGTTCAGCCTCCTGTCGACCAGCACCCCCAGGTCCTTTTCTGTCAGGCAGCTCCAGCCACACTGCCCCAAGCCTGTAGCGATGCATGGGGTTGGTGTGGCCCAAGTGCAGGACCTGAAAGAAAGACAGTCAACTTAGTTCTATCGTGAAGACTTATAAGCAGTACCAAAATGTCCCCAAATATTACTCAGGAGAGTCTTACCAACCCATAGATGGTCACAGCACCACCAAGAGGCAGGATAACAAGGAGCCACATCAGTATGGTAGGGGGAGGTAGGCACAGCACCTTCAGGTGTTATATTTTCATACCTATATCTTTAAAGTGGGCTCATGTCTCTCTCCACTGTCCCAAGACAGCCCCCCTTACATCCTGCACTGGATCGAGTTGAAAAACACCAGTTAAGGTCACTGCACACATGGCCAGCGCATCCAATGAGCCTCACCAGGTTCACAATCTGCCTTTGCTAACAGCACTGTCCCACCCTGTTACCCCCTGCTTTTCATAGTTTTCTACCTTGAAGGTCAAATTCTCAAGGTTGTATCGATAGCTGAGCAGCAACAGCACCAAGTTCCCTGTTTTCTCTCCGCACACGTCCTGGGTTTGGTTTAACCAGTAAGTTCCCACTGGGTCTCACCCAGGCCATCCTCTATTACCCCTTACACACAGGGCCATCCCTCCCCAGTCCTGGGAGGGCTGGACTTCATGTCAGAGTCATGCTCTTCATCCCCATAGTGTGTGGGATTTTGTGCCATCACTTTGGGAACTGCTCAGCACCGAGCTCCCCCTTTCAACAAGTGACTTTGAGACTTGAGGGCACTCACCCAGTGGTGGCCATGGATGATTTTCCAGGTCAAGGGATGCCTGCAGAGAGCTCGGCTGGACTTACTCATGGCTTGCTACTCACATTGTGCAAGTGGCATCGCTCCTTCTTCCTGGCTGGGTGACAAGCAAACAAGATGAGACCACACACACCTACCACCACACAGGAGGATGTCCTGGGGGTGTGTGTGTGGGGAGTGTGTGTTTTTTCAGCAAAGAGCTCTAGCAGTTCCGTTGAGGGAGACAGAGGCTGGTTTCCTCCTTCAACAAGACTGGTACCTCTGTGTGAGACAGGCTGGGGACCTCTGCCCTGCACAAGGAGGCTCATAAATCATTGATGACTTGCTCATCCCTCCTCTTGCCAGAGCCAGGTCCTTGTGGAAGTGCTCCAGCAAGGTCTTTGTGGACCTCCTCCTCCTCAGAGGTGTTCCCTGCCAGCATCAAGAGGCCATCAAGTAAATGAAGATGGGATGCTTACTCACTGCTGCCCACGTGAATTCACTGCTGGGTCTCACAAGGGCACCAAAGGAAAGTGCTCTGTTTTCCCAGGCCTCTGCATCCCCACTAAAAACAGCCACCCTGGCTGTCCCCTCACCCTTGCTCTCAGCTCTGCTGAGCTGCCAAAGCCCCAGCACAAGAAACCTTTGCCAAACGTCTGCAGCCAGTGCAGAAACCCAGAATTAACTGTGCTTTCAGCAGTATTTGCTGCTTTTTTTATTGCGTGCTTTTCATTCTGCAAAAGCACTTGTCACAGGGGAGAAGCCCAAGTGGGAAGGGCATCCCAAGCTGAAGCTGGCCAAGGGGAAAAACAGCCTCAGGGGTGCTGCAGAGATGTGACCCGAGTCACATTCCCACAATGACTGCAGGGGTGTGACCTGAGTGCCATCAGCTCAGGGACCTGCTGGTCTCCAGCACAGCCCACACAGCTGAGAGGACCTCTGGGGACTCAGCAAAAGCCCTTGTTTGATGGTGGGAGACAGCCCTCGCAGCCTGTGCACCGTCCCCGGGGAACATGAGGGGCTGAAATGATGCTCCAGGACCTGCAACCTGCCACAAGGGGATTAAAGAACCTGCTCCCTGCAAAGGGCCCAGCAACAAGGTCGAGCCTGAGCAACAAAGCTCACCGAGGGGAACAGGCCACCACTTCCAGTGGTTTGAAATAGCCAGCCTGCAGCCCTGGGCAGGTTTTGTGGCTGTACAAATGGATAACAAAAGGCTCTGGCCACCAGCCCATCCCCAGCATGACTCTCCCTGGCCAGTCTCCTCCACAAAACATCTCTGCCCCAGCTTTCGAGTGATGGCTTTCTAAACCTGCTCTTGTTAAAGAGCCTGTGGGTCATCAGAGCATGCTGGGCCGTGGCAGCAGCCTGCTGGCAGTGGGACACTAGGGCTGCATCCTCCAGTGCCTCCCAGACCAGCTCCCATCACCGGGCACACGTGTTGTAGCATGACTGCTGTTTGTTCTGTACCAAGCCAGGAGCTGAGATAAATTGCAGCTATACAATGAAGAGGCACTTTATTGCTAAGGCATTAGGCAAAGCTAATGCAATCTGAACTGATATTGAATACAAATCCTTGACTGTGAGTCACCCTGCTTTTACATTGTGTTCTGCGGCGGCGGAGCGGCATGCCATCAGGAAGCCAGGCATTAGGGGGAAAAAAAACCCAACCCAACAAGAAAAGAACAGGCTTTTCTTTCTCCCTGTGAAAGGCAGCTGCAATGATGGCCAAATCACCCAATCATTGCATTAATTAATAAGTATTGGGAGCCTCCTGAGATTGATTGGATCATTATGACACCAAGTGAAGCCTAAAGAGAAAGAACTCCCTGGGGGAAGACGGTGCTGATTTCATGTTCACTTTGGCTCTGCTGGCTCACAGAAAAGGCATATCAAAGCTGAAGCAGTTCAGGAGCCCACAGAAGGGGAAGAACCTGCATTTTTCCTGGATAATTCATTCCCTCAGGTGGCACGAGGCTTTCCAACTACCTCCTGTTCTTTCTGACTGAAGCCCAGCATGGGGCCGAGTTGTTATGCTGGGGCAGAGCTGCAGGGAACTGGGAAATGCAGCTATGAACCCGTCAGGGCGGCTCCTCAGCAGAACTGGTGCCCCCCAGCCCTTCTCCAGCCTTGCTGCTGCAATAACCCTCTCCAGGGAACCACTGGTGCTCCCTCATCTCTGTTTTCCCCTATGGCCAAACCCTGCTGCCGGGGCTGGAGGGCTGTTGGGGGGCAGGGAAGCATTATTTTCCCCCTCCCAGCTGAGGGGCAGCCCCTCTCACCTCCTCCCCGAGCCCAAGAGCTGAGGAGCCAGGATCCTGCTCAGCAGAACATTTGTTTTGCACGAGACGATTACAGATGCCACATTTGTGCACGATGCACAATTAACAACCATAATAGCGCTTCGGACTGACGGAGCATCGTTCATCTCCGGGTGCATTTTCACAGGCATTGATTAATCAAGCCCCTAAACACTCCTGCAAGGCAGGTGCTATCGAGGCACAGCAGCGACGGGCGAGATTTAGAGCCGAGCATGGCCTTGTGCTGAGTTAGGAAATTTCGGCTGCTCGCCATACCTGAGGTCAATACTAATGCAGTCCTCGATCCCACAGCCAGCTGGAGACTGAAAACAATATTCCTTCTAATATAGCCAGGGACATTTCCCTGCTCAAGTTCTTGCTTTCCCTGTAACAACTTCTTTTTTTCAAGCAAAGCAAGCAAACTCGTGTAAATCAAAATGATGTCTCCGGTCTGCCAAGGCCAAGAGCCCCACAGCATCCTGGACAGATGGGTGAAAGCCTAACAGTGATGAAAGGAAGAATCAATCTCTGCTCCGTAGCCCCAGTTCTCTGCCAAAACCTGCATCCAGGCACCCTGGGAACAGCCTGCTCATGCTCTGCACCCTACAACCGGAATTCTTGGAGGGGGATGAGGAAACAAACAAGATCCCAGAAAGAAGACTCAAAATACCTCCCACTCGTGTGCTGGATCATCACCTTGTCAGATATCCATGCTGTGAGCACATGGGTATGAAATAACCATGAGTGTTTGAGCGCGGGAGATGGCTCTCCAGCACAACAAGGTGTCATCCCTGGCTGCAAGCACAGTTCCAGCCCTGTGACAGTCCCCATGCAGCCCAGAACCCTGTGGCAGGTGGGTTTGTAATGGCAGCTGTGGCCAGCACGTTGTCCCCAAGCCCAGTGCTGATGCCACCAACACACACTGAAATTGTTCTGTGACACTGGGAGGGCAGCACCAGCTTATGTTTCCCCACTTGCCACTGCCTTAGTCGAGTCAGTCATAGAAACGTTTGGGTTCAAAGGGACCTTAAAGATCATCTAGTTTCAAACCCCTGCCTTGGACAGTGACACCTCAAAGCCCCCTCCAACCTGGCCTTGAACCCCTTCAGGGATGGGGCAGCCACAGCTTCTCTGGGCAACCTGGGCCAGGCTCTCACCACGCTCACAGCAAAGAATTTCCGCCTGAGATCTCATCTCAATGGCTCCACGTCCTGGTCAAGAGCCCCTCCCCAACTTTCCTGGAGCCCCTTGAGGGACTGAAGGGGCTCCAAGGTCTCCCTGCAGCTTTCTCTTCTCCAGGTTGAGCACCCCCAACTCTCTCAGCCTGTCCTCACAGCAGAGGGGTTCCAGCCCTTAGAGCATCTTCAAGGCCTCCTTTGGACCAGCTCCAATGGGTCCATGTCCCTCCTGTGCCGAGGACTCCAAAGCTGGAGCTTTCACTTGCCTTGTGAGCACTCATGGATCAGCTGGGATCATCCTGCTCTGGATTATCTCACCAGCTCCTGCTGGGCAGAGCTGGAAATGAAGTCATTGGGTGCCAGCGACCTGCTTGCAAGAAGAACCTGAGCCCTGCGCTTCTCCCCAGCCCCTGCCTGGCATCTCCTTCCACCACCCTGGGGAGCCCATAGGAGCAGGACACCAGCATTGAGGTGGGGATGTTGAACACTCCTGCTGCTTCCCCTGGCTTTAGGGAAGCGGGAATGAACTGCATCTCATGCTGCCAGCAAAACCTAGAGCAAAGGCAATAAGTCATCTGCTCCTCTCCCTCGTGGTGCACCCCCCTTTAATGAGACTATCCATCAATGGGGTGGGTTTTTTTTGCTTTAAGCTATCAGCATGGTTCGGGGTGACAGACTCGGCCATCAGTCACGGGGATCTGTCAGTGTCTGAAGGCAAAGACAGAAGCACCATCAGCTTCCCAGGGCCTGGAGAAACATTGCACTGAGCAACCCCCCACACCCCCACCTCCCA
>VZTM01010369.1:157610-175154 GCA_013400555.1 Jacana jacana | reverse complement strand
ACCCCTCACCTCTGAATTAGGGGAGGCAGTGCAGTGCCTCGTCCCACCAACAGCACAGTCAGTCCCAGGAAAGCATCTGCTGATATTCCATGATGCTCAAGGCTTTCTGAGCAGAGACCATTATACCCAGGCCCTAGGAACAGGCTGTGTTGTCCCCCCCCCTATTTCTAGCAATGCCATGGGTGCAGGGAAAGCTGCGTGCAACCAAAAGCAGCCCCTGCCAAGTCCATTGAAGGCTGAATACTGAAAAGGTCAGGTTGACACAGCACAGTCTCTTGGTGAATGACCCCCCCCCCAGCCCCGTGCCATCCCCCTGCTTGTTTATTTTTCCCCTTTCTTGGAAAAACCACCAGGGGAAGGAGCTCTCAAACAGGAAGGCGGGAGGGCAGTGGGATGAGAGCAGATGGCAAGGTGGGGACGGGCCAGAGATACCTGAAAGGCTTGAACTGCAGAGAATTGGTCTAATATGTGAATAAGCATGTTTTCCACAGTGCTGTGCACCCCAAGGAGGACAGGCAGGGGCTGCCTGATGGTGGCTTCTGCACCATGAAATCAATCCCACCCAGCACACCCAGCAGGCGTTTCTGCTGGAAACCACTGCTCGTTCTGCCAGGAATCCTTCCTGGGTCTCGCTAACCCACCTCTGATCAACACCCACAGCTTGCCAATGGAATTAGAGCAGCCATGAGTAAATTCAGGCCTTTTTTTTTTTTTTTTTTCCCAGAATGGAAAAGAGCTTCTGAAAGTGAGAAAATGCCAGGAATGACTGGCTTTGGAGGAGCTGTGAGGCGAGAGGAAGCTCGCGCAGAACAGCATCGGTAACAACAGTGTTCTCCGGTGTGGAGCCTGGCCACCTCACCCTGAAGACAACAGTCACGGGGACCTCTCACCATAGCAAGTCTGTGTGTCAATAGCAAATTGTGACAGCGCACAGGCATCGCTCCATCACATCCTTGAAGCACCGGCTCAGCCATCCCCAAGGAGATTTGTTCAAGGAGTGCTGAGTTTTGCAGGGTGGAGGAGCAGCCTTGCCCAGGGCACAGGGAGCTCTTGCCCACCCTGGTGCCAGCCTTTGCTTGTAAAAGCTGTTTAAGCCATTCTGCAGCGTGGCTGGCATGAGAAACCTCAGCCCTGACCTCTTCCAGCCCCCACATCCTCAGCACTGACCCAGCAAACAGGGAAAGGAGCCTGGATCAGCTCACCAGCACTCACGCTGGTGTTGCAGGGCTGGAGGATAAGCCCCCAGGCATGTCCTAGTCCCATTGGCAATGATGGCAGGACCAGCCCAAGCAGCCAGCTACAAGGCAGAGTGATGGACCACACCAAGCCAGCACATTCCATGAGGTTTGGGGAGGTCCCATGCAGCCCCTTTTGTGGTCAGTCGGGGTTTGCCGTGGCCACTGAGATGTTCCTCAAGGCACTAGGGCTCACAGTTGTCTTTGCACAAGAGGAACACATCAAGAAGGAGAGCAGGAGAGGGGCCACCAGGGGCTGGAAGGGGGGACAGTGTCCCCTCTGTGCCTCCTCAGAGCTGAAGTGTTCGGGGCAGTAATCCCCACACACTGCCCTCCCCTTCAGTCTTCTCATGCCATTGGGGCTTTTATGAGCTCCAAGAAGAAGGGGAACTTTGGGACCAATCAGAGAGGCAACCCCTGCCATGGGCAGAAAGGCTCTTTGAGAGTGTCATAGAGCATCCTACATGGGCTCTCACACCCAGGTCAGTTTTTGATGATCCTGGAGGGATTTGCAGGCACAGAAGAGAGATGGCACTAAGCAGGGGCATGTACACTGCACAAATCTGCCACCACATGTACAGAAAAGGAAGCAAATACAAAGGCTTTTTTAAAAAGTCTTAATTTTTGGAGAACCATAAGAGAAATATCACTGCCCCCGGGTACAGACATTGCATTATTGGTGCTACACGCTCAAGCCCTTGGCTCCAGGCGTGAAGGCTTATACAGCTCATCCTCTCATCATCCCCAGACCCAACAAGCCACCCATGCAGCTGGGGAAGCTCTCTGTGACTCAGGGCTGTGTCATCGTGACCAGTGACCACCCCATCACACCCTCGTGTGCATGCATGACCTGCCAGAGCTGGGCCCTGTGAGCAAGGAGGACACATCACACGAGCTCATACATGGTGGGGACACTTGCAGGGGGGTCACTGTGCTCACACACAGGGTGCACATACATCCACACGTGCACGAATTCAAGCTCTGCTCTTCCAGGGTCTCACACACGGGAACTGTGCCTCTACACACAGCTTTACATCGTGGGCTCACAGCTCCACCCCCCTCCCTCCCCAGGTAATTATGGAAATGGTGATTACATCTCACTCTCGTAGAATTAGCACTTTGCTAGAAGCCACAATGACTTCATCCCCAGACCCACCTTTTTCTGGCAGAAGCCAGATTAATTTGTGACTATCCCCAGCCAAAGGCCACAGACAGAATAAGAGGGGCAGATCTCAACACCATGGGGTCGGAAGGGGTTCCTGTGACTGCCTCCCTCCTCCCATCCCCATGCAAAGCCCCCAGCAGCTCTGTGGCTCATCAGAAGGCCTGAGCTGCTGGGTGGTAATTCATTATTTGCCCAAAATAAGAGTTTGAGAGGTTGCATGGAAGCATCTTTCACCCTGGAAAAAAGGGCATGCACCAGCACTGCCAAGGGAACGATGCTAATTAACACAAGATCATTACAACCAGGGCATGCAGAGCTGGTGCCCCCCAAATGAGAGGCTGAGTGTGCTTTAAACTTGGCATGCCACACGTTTATTCCCAATTTGAGCCTCCCTAAATGCACATTTTGCCTAATCCTCTCTGCTCACCCCCATCTCCATCACTGCCAGGGCCTTGATCCTGCAGCAGCCAGTGGAGCTGTTGTCCCCAGGAGCACCGCTCCCATCCCTCTGGGATGGCCTGGGGAGGTGGCTGGTCCTGGAACAGGCTTGTCTGGGGGGCTGCCAGTCAGCCTCCCTCCTTCCAATCCCCCTGTGTAATAACACACCGCCACACTTGACAGCTCTCCTTATCTGCTGCCAGGCTGATCAGTTATGGCTGTAATTTCACGCTGTTATGGGCAATCACACTTGTAAAGCAAAAATCATGGCTGAGTTTCGTAGCAGAGGATGCAGAGTCAGCTTTTAAGCGCCGGAGAAATCTCAGCTCCTCCCTCGGTCCCTCCAGCAGCCCCAGCTCCACCCAGTGTTGGGTCTCAAATCAGTCCGTTTGCACAAAGGGGCAGGTCATTGGGATCAGAAACCACTCTCCTCCCAAACCCAAGCACTCCTCCCATAGGACAAATCTGACCTTGCAAAAGTGCTGCCTTGTCCTCCCTGGGCTGATGAGGGCAGCGGGGACCAGCCAGGACATAGGCGGGTGGCAAGCCATCCTCCTGCTCCTGTCACACCCAGCACGGGGAGAAGATGGGAGCCACGAGAGCTGAACCTCCCACGGGCTGAGCAGGGCTATTTTTAGCAAGAAAAGAAAGGTTTAAGGCATTTGCAGCTGTGTTTGTTACAACAGGCCATTTGCAGTCGTGCCTATGGGGAGAGATCACCCCAGGGACACCAACACCAAACTGAAACCCCGTGGCTGGGGGCTGGGCAGGAGAGCACTCCACGCAGAACCCAACCCCAGGACAGCTTCAGCCTGGTATAAGCCTACCATGCTCTATGAGATGCTGAGCACTCCCTGGGGATGGTCCCACACTGCCCCAGGTGCTGGTTACAGCAGGGGTAGCAGCCCTAGTTTGTTCCAGGGTCTTTCCCCCCCTCCCATCCCATAGCCCCCAACATTAGAAGGGCATGCAGGCTATGAAGCCCTGAAGTGGGCTATCTACTATTAGCAAGAAATACTCTCACAAGCCAGCTTTGTGAGCACACAGCTACTCACCATTTCTGCAGCATCAGTCCAGCCATCCTCACCCCACTCCTCACCAGCAGCCTCCTAGGAAGGGTAGCCCCAGTCCTTTTTAATGGCTCTCAGTAACAAGCCCCAGGTGGAAGCCAGCATCTCCAGCCAGGCTGTGTCCTGGACTGGCTCCAAACCCTCCTCCGTGCTGTGCTGGTGGCAAGGAGCAGGTGGCCAGGCGGTGGCCACCCTGCAGGGGAGCTCAGGCAGTCACAGCCTGGCCCTGCTGCCCTTTCCCCACAGCCCTTCGCCATCCGTGTCTGTGCCAGCTCTGGGGCTAACACTGGTGCAGCTGAGCTGCCCCTGCATGCCCTGCACAGCACCACGGGGCAGATGCACGGTACCTTCTGGGCACAGCATGACATGCGTCCAAAAAACATCCCCGAGCAGAGACGCGTGGCTCTGCTCCAGCTGGACACGAGGCACGCGGGGGCAGAGAGCTCCCCACTGTTCCCCAATTCCCAGTCTGAGGGAAGGAGGATGAATGATCCCTGCAGAGCCCACCGTGCCAGGCATGGTCTCACCCAGCCTTGCACAGACACCTTGTTAGACAGGCAGAGCCCGCGTCGCCGAGTGTTGAGAAGGAAACGAACCTCCTTATGGCGCTCTCCATCTGGGCTGAAAGGTTGCCTGGAAGGAAGGAAGGAAGGACGGCCAAGTGCACAGGGCACCGTACCAGGGTGAGCAAAACCTGTCCTGCTTCCAGCCCAGCCATGCCCTGACATGGTTCTGCTTCCAGTCCCTCCCCATCCCGTGTCACCGTCCCCCACGAGCCCGGTGGGAAGGCACCGCTCCACGGCTCTGCTCCCTGGGTATCGCAGGGGAGAGGATGCATCCACTGAGGGCAGCCAGGAAAAGGATGCCAGGCTGACAAGTGACGTGTCTTTGGCTGTGGCAGGAGGGGAATGAGAGCAGCTCAGCTGAGCCATGGGGGCTTCTGCAGAGGGTGACAGGTTTCTTCACTTGCAACTGGTGATTTTCAGCAAGGAGCTGAGGTCGGTCCAACACGCAGCTCTTTGAGTGGGAGGAAAATGCTTGAACTGGGATCTGAGTTGGCAAAGAGATTCGATGCCCAGACGGGGAAAAGGCTCAGCACCCATTTCACCTTGGTTTTGACTCTTGTGTTTTTGAGGTCTTGATACTGCAGCAAAGCAGCAGAAAATAGTTTTAAAGAGACATAACTCCCCAGTCGTGCCACTTTGCTTGACACAGGACAGCTCCGAGAGAAAAAGGTTGTTATAATAAGAAAAAAGAAGATCCACAGACTTGTTGGTGTGTCTGGTCCTCAGCTGGCTCCTGACCCCCCAGAAACCCCCGTATCCACCTGGGTTGAGTGCACCTCAGCCAAGGGCAGAGCCAGGCTGCCTTTCCCATCTGAACCCATCCTTCAACAGCCGCTGGGAGGTTGATGGTGTTTCCAGGGAACAGGATGGAGAGATTTATTAGCGTGTCAGGACGATGAGCACCACAAGACCACTAAAGGTGTTCCCAGATACCAAAAAAACCCCAACCCTGAACTTGGGGAGTAAATGATGCAAAGGTGCATTTTCAGGCAGGTGGACACTCAATTCCATTCCTTCATGTCCAGAGGGGAATTGCTGTTTTCCACCTTATTCTTATTTATAAATCCAGACTTGGGCCCAGCCAGGCTCCTCATTGGGAGGAGATTTACAATCTGTGCTAACAGTGAGGCTCCTGCCAGGACTCCTCTGAATGGCAGCAGTTAATGCTGTGCCCAGCACCTTCGAAGGAAACGCTCATCCTGGGGCTGTAAGGATGATGAGGAGTCAGAGTTTCCCCTTTCCCTGGCAGCCTTTGAAAGGTGGGGAAGAGCCAGCAGTGGCTCAGGGGACATTCCCAAGCTGCAAGGACTGCGTCCTGCTGACTGCAGGCAGTAAGATGTTCAGAGAGGAATTTGTGATCGTGGTGCTGCTCAGAGCTGTGGGATTGGGATCGGGATCAGGATCAGGATCAGGATCAGGATCAGGGAGATGTTCACAGCCATTGCCTAAGCAAATGGACAAAAAAGCCAATGAAACTCCCAACTTTTTCCTTCCTTCCTGAGAGAAAAGTCAAGGACTCAATCTGCTCTCTCTGGTACTTCCCATCCCTGAGCTTTTCATGACCTCATCATCCACCCTCCCTTGAGAGCCTGGGCATCCCAGATCCCAGACCTCCATCCCTTTCCTGCCCTCTGGCTCTGGGGTCAAGCTCTGTGCTGGCGTGGCTGTGCTGTTCAAGGCTGGCCACATCCCAAAGAGAAGGATTACTGATCCGCTGGCATCCTGTGCTGTGGCAAAGCCTGCTGCAAAGTTTAATTAATTGATCAGTAAGTGCTCAGAGATCCCCAGATGAAAGAGCCACGTAATTACTGAGTATCATCTGGTGGCACTCAGAGTACCTGCGGTAACCACTGCTTGGGGTTAGCTCTCAGAGGTGGAATTACCTCTGTGTTTAATGTCACCCTCCAGGGACAGAGGATATTCCCTCTGTGCTGTACAGAAGGGACTGGAGAGCTTGGGTCTGGAGAATCCTGTCTCCAAGATGCTGGTCCTTGGGGAGAGGCTGGGGAGATGCTCTTCAGCCTCCAAACTCAAAGCGGGGACTTTTCGGATCAGGGAATCATTCCGGTTGGACACAAACACTTGAGACGTCCTGGCTCAGCCCCACCAGTAACCCCATCAATCAACCACCCATCACCAGTACCGAGGAAGCCCATAGAACATCTTGGGGTTTTGGGAGCAGCACTGATGTGAAACCATAGGGAAATCCTTGGCAGGGCTGGTCACCAGCACGGCCCAGGGACCTGGAGACCAAGGCTTTCCAGAGGAAGGCGCTGGAACCTAAAAAACCCTGTGGTTATGCAGCAATTCAGCTCCATGTGGGCTTCTCTGACAATTCCCAGCCTTATTTTAGATTTTTACGGTCTGCCATAAAAGCAGTTATAGTAAATTATTAGACCTACATGTGGGCTGTCAGAAGGCTTTTTACATTTTAAATCCCCCACAATGTTGTTAACTCATTGCACTCAGCTGGGCCATGTGGACCACGTCCCTCCAGTTGTGGGGGTGCCCCTTGAGGCGTGTGGGGCTGGAGCTTTGTCCCTCTGTGCCCAGGCTGGGCTTACGGGCGGATAAACACTCCAGTAGGGAGAGGGAAAGTCCAGGGGTGATTTCCTGAACATGAGGGCTGTGCTTTGGAGGGGGGGATGCCCAAAAGGTATCAGCAGGGTGTTGTTATTCCTGGAGATATTTGAGATGGACATCCACTGCTGAGCTGCCCCAGGGCTGGTTCTGCACGGTCAGTGGGTGTTCTTCCCCAAAACACAGGGAAGAAAAGCAGCTGGGGACACCCCGGTGCCGGGGAGAATGCCGGGCCCCAGCCAAGCAGCAGCACCAGTAAGGGCATCGCCATTCCCAGCACCACCAAGAGCATCTCCATTCCCTGCTCCGAGGCCAGACACAGCTCCAGGACAATTGCTTCACAGCTGAAGCTGCTGCAGCCAGTTGTTCCCCCCTTAATTCTACTTCCCACCATTCCTGTGTGAGTATCCTGCAAAAGACAGGTCCATGAAGGATGACATTATGATTTCCAGAGATGTATCCTCAACTTCACCCCTTCAGTGCCACCTGGTAACAATATACAAGTGCAGAAGAAACTCTCTGGGTATTTTAGAGGAAGGGGCATCGTTGACACCAGGACAGGCAGGGCTCGGGAGCCAGCGAGCGTGTGGGGAGGCTGGGCATGCCTTACCCCAGGCAGCTTTCCCCAGCCATATAAAAACTTCTTGGGAGTCAAAAATAGTCCTCACTAAGTCATCCTAATGGCCAGGTCAGGGGAAAACTGAACAGTCTTTGCTCCTGCTGCCAAACACAGAGCAAAAACTGACCTCTTGGGCGCTCGGGAAAGTTTTATGATTTTCACTGGTTTATTCTATTAACCCTGTGGCTGCTTGGGGAGCTGAGCAGTCATGTCTGCAATAACATGACCCCCCTCCTTAACCCACAGACACCACTCCTTCCACCCTCTCCCAGCATCTCACCAGCGTGGAGCCCATCTCCCAGCCCTGCCTGTGTCGCTATGTGCTCTGGTGCCATCTCTGGGGCGAGAAGCCTGGGCAGGACATCTCCCTGGGGGCTAAAAAAGAGCTGAGCTGTCATGGAAGGCTCTTGTGCCGTTGAGCTGACGGTCACAGCAGGCTGGTTGCTTTGCACAGCAATTAGCTGTGCCTGCAAAAGGCTTCCGCAGCGTTTTACTACCCGCAGTAGGGCAGGAGCCGAGTGGAGGTGCCGAGCTCTTTGGGCAACGCACCGCAGAATGAATTGCAAATATCACTTAATGCTGCTGCATTTCCCTGCTGGGCAACTAAACTTGTCGAGCTGGCAAGCAGCCAGAGCTGTGATCCCCGCTGCACCACTCTTCTTGTCTTCCTTGGCATGGAGGGATGCCACCGCTGGGGACTGTCCCTTCAAAGGGCCTGCCCGTGTCCCCGCGTACCCTCTGCTCCATCCGTCCGCTCCCTGGGGTGCTCTGGGATCCCCAGCCCTCCCAGTAGGCTGCCATACTGGGCCTCACATGGTCTGACTGGAAAATGCAGCTGGAGCCACCCCGAGGATGTACCTTAGTCCCTGTCTGATGAGAGTAGGTGACTCACAGTGAGTGGGCAATGGACGTGTGCCCATGCCAACACCAGCCTCACATCCCTCCTCTGTGGTGTCTCTCCGACCCTTTGCCTTGAAATATGACTGTAATAAAGCTGCATGTGGGTAGAGCTGCAGGGGTTTATGAGCGGTGCTGCTGCAGACCCCCCTGCAGACCACTGAGCACTTCCCAGGTGCAATGCAGCCAGTAAGGGCAGCGCTGGGCTTTGGACAGCCGTTACCCAGTGCTGCCTCTGAGGTGGAGGTGATTCCCTCCTGCAGCTACGTGAGGTTTGAGGATGGCCAGGCACTGCAGGTAACTGAAAGAGGGGAGACTGAGATGAGATCTGGGAAAAATTCTTTGCTGCAAGGGTGGTGAGATCCTGGCCCAGGTTGCCCAGAGAAGCTGTGGCTGCCTCATCCCTGGAGGGGTTCAAGGCCAAGTTGGAAGGGGCTTGGAGCAACCTGGTGTGGTGGGAGGTGCCCCTGCCCAGGGCAGGGGGGCGGAACTAGATGATCTTTAAGGTCTCTTCCAACCCAAACTATGACTCTATGACTGGCAGCAGAGGCAGTTTTGATCACTGGGTACCTCAAGCAGCTGTGGCAGGTCTGGATGCGAAGTTTCTGCAGCAAGAACATGCCCAGAAACCCCACATATGTCTTCTCTGAGCTGGCCAGAGACACTTGGCCATGGGGTGGGCCAAAGTGTGAGCTCTGAAGTTAAATCAGGGGGAATCCAATTGCCCCTACAAGCATATAGCTCCAGGGCAATGACCGCTCTCTACCCACAAGGAGTGATGTAGGCACAGAGGAGTTTAACACTGACACAAAGCCTGTGCTCTGTTCTCTATGAAGAGGTTGTTCTCTTGTGGGACACGTGTATATAAAGGAGAGAAGGAAAAATAATCTCTCCTCTTGCAGTTGTCATGTGCAGCTACGTGTCTGAAGAGACCTTTCTGCTCCAGGGCTTGTACATACGGAGGGTTAAAAGCAAGTCTGCAGCCCATGAAAGCCCCTTCCATGACAACTGCTTCTCTCTGCCAAGCATCTCAGAGCCCGGCCAAGAACATCATCTGAAAACACGTGGCTTTGTCTTAATTGTAGCAGAAGAACCATGGGATGTAATAGGGGGGTGATGGCACCTCTGTCCTGGGCACTGCTGAGGCCTCACCTCGAGTGCTGCGTTCAGTTCTGGGCCCCTCACTACAAGAAGGACGTGGAATTGCTGGAGCGTGTCCAGAGGAGAGCCACCAAGCTGGTGAGGGGTCTGGAGAACAAGTCCTGTGAGGAGAGGCTGAGGGAACTGGGCATGTTTCGCCTGGAGAAGAGGAGGCTGAGGGGAGACCTCCTTGTCCTCTACAACTCCCTGAAAGGAGGCTGTAGAGAGGTGGCTGCTGGCCTCTTCTCCCAAGGCAATAATGACAGGACCAGGGAAATCGAGTGAAGTTGTGTCAGGAGAGGTTGAGACTGGATATTAGGAAGAATGACTTTACTGACAGAGTGGTTGGACACTGGAACAGCCTCTCCAGGGAGGTGGTAGAGTCACCATCCCTGGTGGTATTTATGAAAGGTGTAGATGTGGCACTTCAGGGCATGCTCTAGCGCTGAGATTGTAGAGGTTTTCTGTGTGTGTGTGGTTGGACTCAGTGATCTCAGAGGTCCTTTCCAACCATGATTCTATGGTTCTATGTAACTGGTTATCAATGGCCATACAGTGGCCTGGTGGCCCTGTGGCTCTCATCCCTTTGGCTTTCTCTCCCAGCTGGCTGGATTCCATCCTGCGTGGCACCTAGTCCTCGCTCTACATGCATGGCAAATGTGGTCCTCTCTGCGGATGCAGGCATGATCCTGGGCTGCAGGCAGCGGAGGGGCAGGACCATGACCAGCAGCTCTTTGGCCCCGTGAAGTGTGTGCCACGA
Organism: Jacana jacana; assembly: GCA_013400555.1. NCBI lineage: Eukaryota > Metazoa > Chordata > Aves > Charadriiformes > Jacanidae > Jacana > Jacana jacana. Next base: position 164,684 of record VZTM01010369.1, on the reverse strand, counting down.
AGAGGCAGCAAAAAAAAAAGCAGCTCCTTTTGGAGGGACACAGGCACTGCTTATAACGTGCCAGAGCTGCAGGGAACAAAGCCGGGGGCTCTCAGCCGAGGGACCGCCTCCTGNCCTTCCTCCTCCTCAACCTCCCTTTCCGAGTCCTGCCCGCATCCCCACGGAGCACACCCCCTCCCACGCATCCCCCCCCCAGCCCCGCAGCTGCGGATGCCTCCGCAAACATGGGAAGGGGCCCACGATGCCTTTGTGCATCGGCTGCTGTGGCACGGTGCCACCATGGCAGAGCCAGACTCGCTGCCCACCCTTCCGAATTGCTCAGAGCAAAGCCCCGCACGGAGCCACAGCTGCACCCTGCCAGGAGCACAGAGAACCACAGGATGGTTCAGGTTGGAAGGGACCTTCAAGATCACCCAGTCCCAACCTTCTGCCCCAGGCAGGGACACCTCCCACCACACCAGGTTGCTCCAAGCCCCCTCCAACCTGGCCTTGAACCCCTCCAAGGATGGGGCAGCCACAGCTTCTCAGGGCAACCTGTTTGCAAAGCCATAAGCCCCTCTGGGAAAAGCTGCTGGATCTCATAACCAGCTGTACAAAGTACCAGGAACCAACACCGGACCTTCCAGCCCCAGCAAATCCTCGTTTGCAGGACCCTGAGCAGGTGCTGGGAGCCAAAGTACTGTTATTTCAGAGGAGGCATTTATATAGCAGCACTTAGTGACTGCTGGTAGGTTTATTACCAACCCCTCATCATACTGACACGCTCGGCAGCGTGAAGTTAGAGCAAGCCTTGATAATAGCTCTGCGCAAGTGAAATGTTATTATTTTTTGCTAAGATCCCTGGGAATGAGTAGGCCTGGATCCATGTAACCTCCCAGCCGGCGCTGCAGGACGGGCAGGGGACCCACACCCTGCCTGGGGGTGACAAAGTGCGTGGGACCCACCCAGGAATCCCCAACTGGAGGTAGAGTACAAGGGCAGATCCAGCCACAGCCGCAGGGACTCTGTGTTTTAGGGGTTTTTCTCTTAAAACAACTGAAAAGCATCCCCCCCAAAGGCACTTTGCAGGCAGAGGGACCAGGCTGGAGGCAGTTAATGGCTTTTCCACCTGCGGGAGCTGCAGAAACGCTACCAACAAAGCGCAGGCTCTGCTGCCAAGCTCTTACAAGCAAATCAATTAAAGCATCACAGCTTGGAAGACAGGTCAGAGCAAAGCAGCACAGTATGGATTTTTTTTTATTATTATTTTTTTTTTCCTCCATTAAAGGAGCTTTAGAACAAATCCCCTTTTCCCCCCACAAAGAGAGCAACCAACCCCTGCAGAGAAAACCGGCCCCAGGGCACCGGAGAGTGCCTGCGGGTGGGCTGAGGCAGGGGGGACTGCTGCCTTCCTGGCAAGGCACAGCCACTCACTGCCACTTAGCGCCACCGTCCTGCTGCCTCTGTCACCTGGTTCGTGGGTGCTGCCTCCCTGGGTGATGCCCAAAGTATGGGAGATGCAGGTATGTCCCTTCTAGCTCATGACCACGCTGCTGGTCGAGGCACAGAGCCCATCAGGAATTTGTTAGGAGGAAGGGGTTGGGGTAGGGGGGCTGCCGCTGCCTCTCTGCAATGCTTGCATTAAATAAAGCACCCCTCCTTCCTCCAGCTGCAGGAGCTGCCATCGAGGTGATGATTTCTCCAAACAGAGTGATGCCAACTTCTTCTCCTACTGCAGAGGGATCTCAGACCTCCGAGTCCCTTCCACCACTGCCCGGATTGCAGCTCCCCCATCCCCAAGTCCCCCTGTTTTGGGGACCCCATCTGGTTTAATAACCCATCCTGTGCTGTGATCCGGGTTGCGCCGTACGACTGCACGTCTCCACACAGGTTAACCAGCTGCTAATCTCCTGCCTGTAAATCTGATCAGTGGTGATTTCGCATTTACCTGCGGATCAGAAGCGAGAAGGTGAAGTGCTGATGGAGCTAAGCACCGGTTCTTAACGGACTCATTAATAATTCCTCCATTTGAAGATGATTCCTCATCGCCGTTCCCCGAGATCTGTCAATGAGCTGGTTCTTAACCCACTTAAGATGCACCAGGCTGATACTGCATCATGCTGCTTTTCATGAGAATGCTGCTTGATACCACATCAAATACGTTACAACAACCTATAACAGCCCTTCAGATACCTTCCTCCATCAAATGTATAATCTCTTCAAAGATTGCAATCAGCTGTTTGTCAAAATCTGGTTTCCTTAATGCCATGGTTACTGGGGCTAATTGTAATCTGTCCTTGCCTTCTTTTCCCCCTCTTTTCCTGTTCCTTTCTCTTTATCCATTGCCAGGCTGGGCACACTGGTGCCATGGCAGCGCTCGCCTGCTCTCTCATGTCTCTCCAGCATCTCAGGGACTGTTCACAGTCAGCATCACTGAGAGGTGCTGGTTGTCTCACCTCCTGCCGGGAAATCACCTGGACCAGCTGGATTAAAAATATTTACCCCTGGTCAGTGCTGAGGGCCAAGGTCTGCCCCCAGCCTGTCCCACAGACAGCCCTCTCTGGGGTATCCCTACCTATCTCAGGGTGCTGAGCACCGATGCTGGGCCCTCTTGCCCAGGAGACCCCAAAAAGCCTGGGGAGATGCTGGTGTAAGTGAGAAATCCAGAACGTCTTCCTGGAGACGATTAATCGTTTCTGGTGAGCTCTGAATAAGGCAGAGGCAAGGAATTCAGTTCTTCTAGATGCTGGTACTTTGCCTTGCACTAAAGAAAAAATAAAAATATGCCCCAACAAAACTTTTTTATTCTTCAAGGAAAAATTCCTCAACTGGACAACATAATTCTGTGTACTCGGGAGAAAGTGGATTTGTAAATTCACGTCAGCAACACTACCCAGTGCAGAGTAACTTACCGTGCAATTGATATGGGATGCAATGAGTAAATACCAGCAGCGTCCTGGTGTGAATACCAATGTTGAAGTGAACACAGAGAATGGAAGCCCAGGCAGGAAAGCCTCAACAGGTACTTTTTTGGCAGCGTGTCGAAGGCAGTTTTCTCCAGGCCCTTGTGGAGATGGTCAGTGTGGGCTGGCCATGGAGCTCGGACACCAGCTCCTCCTGCTTGCTTTGGCTGATGCAAATCCTGTCAGAACAAAATTAAAGAACCACCTGAAAATCACAACTTAAAAGTCTTTAAAAACTTTTTGACAGCACAGTGCAGCAGTGAGTTGTGGATAAGGCAACCAGAACAGCATTATTGCCTTGGGAAAGAGCCTGTTAACCGCGGATTGGAGGGTGCTGGAAGAGCTGCAGTGCCTGAAGGTGGTGGGAGCCTCTCCAGGTGCTGCTATGAGGAGCTTTAGTTCATTAAGCTATGAACCATGCATAGAGGATAAAACAATGTCCTGTGTCGTGGCTGGGGAATGAAGGTGCCAAGGGCTCAGGTAGGTGCTCCCAGGCTTCACCCCTGCTGCATGATGAAAGCTTTCGCTCCAATGACGGGATGATCCCCAGGATGTGCCATGGGGACTCGTCCCTGCAAAACCGTGCTGTGATCCATGGTGCACACAGAGGCATTGCATCCCTGAGGGATGCCGAGGTGATGCTGTGGGTCACAGCCCCCTTGACCTGGCTTGGTGCTTGGCCAAGGAGCAGCCCCGGAGCTGGGCTACCCAGCATCCCAGGCAAGATGCCCGTGGGGTCCCTTCCCTCCTGCTCTGCAGGGACACTGCTGCCTGCCATCCCCGCAGAGGCTTTGTTTCTTTCGGGCCCCCTCCAAGCCCCAATGGGCAATAGAGAACCTATTTTTGAGCTGTGCAAAGTCTTCTCCTGTTGACAAGGAACAAGGACTTCCCTCCTAAAAGGGCCCCCAGCTGTGCCCGCAGGCACTAGCTCAAAGGGGCTGGAACCGAGCCTGGCTTCAGGCTCAAACCCCCCATTCAGCGCTGGCGTTTGTAAGGCAGAGCAGGGAGGCAGCCAGCTCCCAAAGCCCAGGGCTGGAGTGGCTCTGCCATCTCAGAGGGACAAAGGCCTTTTCTGCCCCAGGACAATATTGCCACTCACCAGCGATGCCCCCCAGCCAGCGGAGCCTGGAGACTGCTCCTCAGAGCCACCATTCAGCTTCACCACGGGAGACCTCAGCTTCCAAGTCCAAAGCTGAGGGTATTTTTCCGCTTCCTCCTGCCTTTGAAGACCCTCTGCACTGCAGAGGAAGGGATGGAAGCTTGTAGAAGGCCGCAGGGAGGAGGCTGGCCCTGTACATGCACCAAGGGCTTCGGGAGGGTTTGGGTAGGAGCCTGGCACCCCACACCTGCCCCCTTGCAAGATCCCCTCTGCACACCACAGAGCAGCTGTAAGAGGCTGGGTCCTAAACAGGAGCCTTGGAGAACTTTGGAGTATCTCGGCACAGGTCTGGAGCCTGGAGCCCCGATATACCCTGGTTGGGATCTCTCCTCCCAGCATCTTCACCCTCCTTTCCCACTGAGCCCTCAGTGCCCCACAAGCACCCAGGAAAACCCACCTTGCTGCTGACCGATGGCATCTCTGCTCTGAGCCCCTGCCCTCTTTAGTGGAACCAAAGACCTGCACCCAACTCACATATAAGCCCTCAGATGCTCTTCAATGAGGTAGCTCAGGGTGGAGGTCTCAGCTTATCAGGAGAAACTGCTGTGTCCAGCCTGGGAAAGCTCCTTCCTGCAGTACTGGAAGTGGCACCATGGCCACCCACTCTTAGCATGTGCTGCTGGAGCACAGCTGATGCAGGTTTGCTTTCTGCATCCCCACCTGCCCAGCACCACTGACTGTCAGAGATGCTCTGGCCCGGGCTCAGGGAGGACCTGGCTGTCCTTACAGGGCTGGGGACGAGGGCCCAGAAATGTGTCACTGTCCATAAAATCACCAGGGGCAGCTGAGAGTTGCCAATCTCTCAGCTGACCTAGAGAGACCCAGACCCATGGAGGCAGCTTGTTAGAGCTTATGCAGACTGGGCACTCATCGAGGTTCATGTTAGGGTGGGGAAAGAATATAACCTGCAGGGATGGGGGCTCCTTGCTGGCAGCACAGCAAATATCATGGGCAAAAACCCTGCAGCACCCCTGGATGGATGAGGGTGGCCAACCCCGGGTGTGAGGACACCCAGACCACATCCTGTGTCATCCTCTCTCCTGCGCTTGCAAGACTCAGCACAGCGAACAGACCCGCTGGGCTGCTGTGCCCATGCTGTGCCATGTGCCAGCCCAATCGGACAGGCCAGTGGCCACCTGGGAGATGCTGGTGGCTTCTAGTGACCGCAGGGTCAGTCGCAGATGCTGCTGGGCTGCAGGATGGAGCCCCCAGCCAGGGCTGCTCCTGCCCCTGAAGTGCCAGGAGCTGAGGGCGGGTGGCGATCGATAGGTGTAACTGCAGAGCAAACGCAGCAGCGCCGAGCTGCTGCATCACCATCATGAAAATAAATGAGAGATTGATTTTCCGGGCGGTTTTGGATCTCATAGATCTCACCAGCTGTGACAAGCAGAGCGCAGGCATGGCCAGCATGATGGGGCCTGACATCTCCCTGCGCTCCTCTGCTCTCCTCAGGGAGAGGGAGACAGCTGGGAAGCAGCTCCAGAGACTCAGGAAACCTGGAAAAAACAAGGGGCAAAGTAGATCTGGGGGGTCTTAGGTTCTCGTTGGCATTGCAGGGGCCAGGCCCTGAGCCAGGTGAAGCTGGGGACAATGGGGAAGGATGGAGAAGCGGGGCACCCTGTGGTCGCCCACAAGAGCCCCCGGCTCACTGGCACGTGGCAGCCGTAGCCCGACGCCGGCATCAGCCACAGCCCAAACCTTGTCTGCTCACTAGGAAGGAAGGCACAGCCTTTCTTGTAACGTCTTATCTTCCAGCTTCTCTGGCTAAGTCACATCTGACTTAATTATGGTAATTAAGATTGACATTAATACAAGATTAAAATGTGAAATTAAAATTAGCTGTGAAACTTATCTGAATTTTTAGTGTGCTTATTGATTTTCTCCACTGTTAATCAAAGGTCTGAGGTAACTGCCGATGAACACGACGCTAATTAGAGCAATGCCCACTAAAGTGGCCTCAGGAGATGCTTCTCTATTTCCCTCTGAATACCCTGGCTTTCTGGCCACGCAAACCTCGCTGGCCCTGAGTGCTGCCAAAGGAGCAATAACAATTTCTCCTTTTCTTACGTGCACCCCTGTGGCTGCCTGCCCTGCCAGCCCTCCCTGTGCCCAGCGATGCACTGGGATGCACTGGGATGCTTGGTGATGCACGGTGACAGGTGGTGATGCTCGGTGATGCACTGGGATGCATGGTGATGGACGGTGATGCACGACGATGCTCGGTGATGCACGGTACTAAGGAAGCCACTCTGGCTGGAGGGGACCCAGGATGGTGGATCCCAGCGTCAGGCAGGAGGGTCCTGGTTTTTCCTTGGGGGGCAGCAGGAATGAGGTGATCCAGGGAACGCCGAGGCTGCCGGCTCGCCTGCCCTGCGCTTCCCCCTTGTTTCTCAGCCTGGAATTTCACAGGCCATTAGGCCTCGGTGCCGGCTGCGCGGGGAGGCTGCGGGAGGAAAATTACTCAAATCTCCCTGTTACACACCAGCTGTGGGGAGCACACCCTGCAGTGCATCCCTCCCCATCTCCCCTGTACGTGCTCCCTTCTCCCCAGTGCCCTCCAGCTTGCCCAAGACCCCAGCGAAGCTGTTGGAAGGATAGGGGAACCCCAGCCCCTCACCGAGGTCTCTGGGCTCGCTGAGCAGCACCATCCCCAGCAGCTGCTGACCCTTCCTTGGGCACAGGGGCCACGGGGATTCAGGAAATGCACCCCAAGAGTCCCACTGGCAGCACCAAGCCCTGGCTGGTGCCAGGCACGATGTCCTGAACTCATGGGGTGCCGCACCAGCGGGAAGCTGGGTCTCCCCAATTCCATGCTGGTGGCACTCCCTAATTCCAGCTGATGGAATTGAGCTGCTTGAGCTCAATTAAGCTTGAGCTTAACCCTTCCCTCTCCGTAGCTAACAACTTTTGCCACGTAGTGAGCATTTCTGCGTTACAAATCCAGCATTTGTTCTTTGGGGTTTTTTTTCCTTT
>VZTM01010369.1:99572-155260 GCA_013400555.1 Jacana jacana | reverse complement strand
GTGACTTGACAAAGTCGTGGCAAACTCGCCTGGTGGCTTAAAGATCGCGAAACTGGTGCCTGCTCCCGGTTTCTCCTGACTGGGAGGCTGCGGGGCCGAGGCAACCGGGCTGTGGTGCGTTGCTGGCTGTGGTTACCGACGCGGATTGGCCAGAGGGAGAACGGGAGAGGCCAGCGCTTGCCTGTGCTGCAGTGCTTGTGCAGGGCCGGGGGAGGCTGACCTCCAGGGCCGACGGTGTGTTTTTAGCAGAGATGAGGAGCTCCCGGTGTCAGGAGTGCTGTGCAGCGCTGCCTGCCCGCCTTCCGCTCACGGTCTCGTGGTCCCATTGCCTTAAAAGACTTTGACTTCTTTGGTCTTAACCCCTGGCTCTCCATCCCGAGACCACCCTTACGGAATCGATCCTTCCTTCTGGGTGACAAAACGCAAATGGGTGTCGATTATGGCGTTTTTTCTCTCTCACCTGCGTGGGTTTGTGTTGTGTGCATGGACACGCACGTACACATGAAGGAACCAGATCTGGAGCCTCTATCCACAGTTGCTGGCATCCTGTTTCGGCATCTGAACAAACAGCAAGCCCCTTTTCTCCACCTTGTTACACAAACCCTCTTGTCCAGGCCACTGCTGAGCTGCTGTGGGAGACGTGTGAGCCCAGTGATAGTCCCCGTGCCACCGTGGGGGGGGGGTCGGGGGGAACTGGGCAACCAAACTGAGTGAGTGCAAGGCCCAGTATGGGCCTTTACAACCCACAGCTGCTGCTCCAAGGCAGGAGGGCTGCCCCACTCCCAAGCACCCCTTGGGAGTACCAGAAGGCAGCCCAGCTCCTCAGGAGCAGGATTTGCCCCTTATGGCAAGCACGATCTGTCATAAATCTCAGGCTAGGAGAACACAGCGTACTGAACTCCTCTTTCCTTGGCAGAGAGGGAGCTGATAAATACTTGACCCTTCACAAGGTTTGGTGAATTATTGCTGTAAAATCCCAAACTCCTGCAGACGCAGCCCTGGAGCCGGCGGTGACGCGGCAGCTCTCCCAGTGCCCCGGGGGAGGCTTGTCAGTCTGTTGGCAGGAGGTCACAGCCAGGGCCCAGATTTGGCAAGCCCTGCTGTTCTCCAAGTGTGAGGGGGAGCAGGATCGGACCCTGCAGAGAGATCGTTTGTTGTGCTCCATCTGCCTGCTCCTTCGGTTGGTTCTTTCAAGAAACAACCGATTTCGCATGACTTAACACTGATCAGTTGCTCGGCTGGTGGCTTTTTGGTGCTTTGCACTTGTGAAGCCGTTTAGATCAAGGGAGAGGAGGTGTGAAAGCCTCTCCGCTCGGCATCCGCTTCCACCCACCCACCCAGCCACCCACCCACCAGCAGGGAGCACAGCAGCGGAACAGGCAGCGGCGGCCCGTCCCTTCGCAAGGCTTTGGTCCAGGAGCCTCGGGGCAGCGGCGTGGTCGTTAGCGTAGATATTTATCTAGCCTGATGTTGAACGCAGCCCGTGAACACGGGGTGTGCGGGCAGGCAGTGTCCAGGCTGGCAGATGAGGGTAGATAAAGGGGGTTAGTGCTGCCCGCGCTGCCCGTTCTGCCTGATCGGGTTCGGGCCGGGACCGGTGCTGGGCAAAGCCCGGTGTTTGGGGTCCGGACCCCTGGGAGATCCAGGGTTCCTAAAGAGACCCCTTTCGGTGTGGTGGTGGCGATGCAGACCTGTGTCCACTAGAGGTTGTGGTGAGACCAGCAAATCCTTCCCGAGGCTGCGGTGCTGGGAGCAGAAATGCACCCCGCGGGGGGGTGCTGAGCCCCGCGCTCCTCCGTCACCCCGACACCTGCCCTCCCCTTTCCTTCCTCCAAGGCGTTGGGACATCTCCAGGCCAGTTGTCGCAGCGGAGGAGCGAGCCACAAGGCTTCAACCTGGCTTTGCAGCCAGCGTGACACCACGGGAGATTTTTTCCAGAAAATCAGGTGTGTCTGGCAGGAAGGAGAAGCGGGTGTGAAGCTGGGGAGTGTGGGGTGTGGGTGCAACAAGTGATGGGTGCGCTCTCACCGAAGCCAGCAGCACCCCGAGCAGTACCCTCTCACACAAGGAGATAATGGCACGCAGTCAGGTTGCCAGCGGGCTGTGTGGCTCCGGGGAATGGCATTTGTCTCTGATGGGAGGTGTCAGAGGCTGTAATAAATGTCTCCTTTTCCTCCTCTCTTCCTTGGCAGAAGGAACAAGGAAAGTCTGGATCGGGAGCAATAAAATGAAACTAATATCTCTTAGCACTCTCCTTCTCCTGCATCATGGCCATTATGGAGATAGGAAGAGGCTATTTAAGGAGTACGGTGTTAGAGCATCACAAATGCTTCCTCCTGTACCTTTGTTTAACTTCTCTGTCAGTGAGGAATCTGACAGGGCTGAAGAGGCAAGACTGCAGACCAGCAGAGCCGAACGTGCTCCCTGGGCACACAGCGTGCCACGCAGGGAGCTTAGGAGAACAAACCGTGTAGAAAGGGAAGTGCAGAATGGGTTCAGGGTATAATCCATCCCTTGTAGCTCCAAGTCAGCTTCTGCCAGGTTCAGAAATGACTAGGTACTAAGTCAGAGATGAGGCACAACGGGCAGAGGGGCATCAGAAGCGACTGGTGCGAGAGTGGCACGTCCTGCCAGCGGGCAGGGTTTATTCCTGCAGGTACTGGGGGTCAGAGCTGAGCACCTCGTGAGCCCATTTTGTACAAATAGATTTATTTTTTTTTTAAATTACATATTTTTTTTCCAATGAAATGGGCCCTGTATGATTAAATAACACGCAGCTTTTGATCTAGACTACAAGCTGCCTCAGAAGTCAGCGCATTTTACACCCTCTGTCAGTGCAACGAGTACAGCCAGTTCCAGTGAGCTCTGGGGAAAAAAGGAGAAAAAAAAAGAAGAAGAAAAAAAAAAGGCTAACCTTCCAGGAGCAACCCAAAAGTTATTTACTTTATTTACTTGATGTGATTTGATTTTTCAAGTATTTGAAAGTGGTTACTGAGCAGTAAAATACGCTCCAAGGAAATCCTGTTACAAAACCCAGGCTATATTTTAATTAGCATAACGTGCAGTTACATGGCTGGAACTGGAGCCTGCCAATAAATACATCTTTCGGGAGTTTAGATAGATGTCTATAGAAAATACAGCACGAGCACTGGTTTTCCAATTTTCCAGTCCATCAGGATAGATTTACACTCTTGTCAGGGGTATGAAATTGCTGAATTCAGCAGTGAGATAGCTCTGCGTCCTTAACCACTTGACTTGCCAGGCACAGTGCTTGGTAAGGCAGGAACATGTCCCCACTTCAGTCAGAGACACCCAGCAGGTCTTGTGGAGCAGGGGGGGAAATCACCCTCCCCATCCAGGTACCCCGACAGGCAACAGCAGAGCGAGTACTGGGATGAATGATGCTGGCATGGAACACAGCGTATGGGGCAATCCTGGGGGTCATTGGTGACGCCCAGTCATTCCCCTTCTTTACCAGAGCTGGGGATGGGGCCAAAGGCAATGTTTCCAGCAGACCATGGCTTGGGAGCAGAAACCCTGGGGTGCAGCACCCAGAGCAGTGGGGGTGGGGACCTGCCATCCCTCCAGCCACGGCCTCAGAGCAGTGTGTCCCCGGGCAGGGGTTTAACTCTGCCAGGAGGGATAGGACAGGCAGGGCTGAAAACAAAAAGTCCTTCCTGTTGGCCATGCTGGACCAGGATCGATGTCCCTTGGAGCAGGCAAAGCCCAATGAAGCTGCTTTTCCTCTGCTGTTTTCAGAGGGAGGTGACACACACGCTGCCAAACCAGTCACAAGAAAATGCCATCGAACTGCTGGCAACCAAGCACAGAAGGGCAGCGAGCCCCCCCGTTTCCCCCCCATCAGCAGCACCCACCTTGCAGGGGGCTCATTGTTCCTGCTGCTGACTCAAAGGGAAGAGGTGTTTGGCAAACGGTGTGATTCAAAGAGAGACAGAACCATCTTTAACGTGTCCTAAGGTACAAAACAGAAATGGATCCTGAGGAGCTGTAGCTCTGTGATCCCAACTGAAGCCTGGGATGCGTCCAACAGCCCCCTGCAGCAGCGCTGGGAGGCTCCAGACGGGGGGGCTCAGCTCCACGTTGCTGCCCCACTGAGGTGGAGAACAACACACAGAGCGTCAGGAAGGCTGTGGGGAGGCTGCAGTGGGGCAAGGGAGGATTTAGTGTCACCCAGACTCAGGTTCCTGAACTTCAGCTGCTGCTTCTAACTGCTTTCCACAGCTTTCCAGAGTCCTTCCCAAAAGGATATGCTTCACAAGGTCGTTTTTCATGCTGATGTGTACACAAGCAATGCCTCGATGGGGTGCATGGAGGAAACCCATGTGATACAGGTGCCTCAGCTGCTCTCGCTGCAGCCCCGAGTTCAACTCGGCATCGGGGTAACTCCTTTTGCAGGAGCCTGGCTGAAGTGAAGGAGAAACGCTTTGCAGAGAGCAGCCCTTTTCCCCCGAGGTGCTAAGGGAAGGTGTCCTTCATTTCAGAGGACAAGCCACCAGCTGCCCATCTGTCTGTCTGCTTTCACAGCTTGTTAACAGCCAAGTTGTTCAGGATGTTCTTGCACAGCCCCCGGCGGGGGGAGGGGGGGCTAGTCCTCTCTGTCTGCATCCTGCTCCGGTGAGGGATTTGCCTGCTGCAGCCCTGCCCGGGCAGGAGAGGAGAACCCAGGACAGATGGATGCTTGCTCAAGGGAGCTTCTGCCCCACCAGCCCTGAGCCTTCCAGTGGCTCTCCTGAAGAACGCAGAGCTGCTCAGGCAGGATGCACTGCTCACCCACCCCCTGGAACAACAGCTGGAACAACAGCTACAACAACTGCACTGCTGGGAAGATGAAGAAGAGGAATAAATGAACTTTTGATACTTGCAGCGACCCCCTTGTCACTCTGCTCTGTTATCCCTCAGGCTTCATCCGTAAGGACATCAGAAATCAGAGACACCATGGAGCTGAGTGGCTGGAGGAGCCTACCAGAGCCTGGGGTGGAAGAGGCAAAGGTGAGAAGACAGTTGGAGGCTCATTCTTCAAAACAGCGAGTTTTGAAGCATTTGGGATTTCTAGCAGAGCCCTATGGCAATAGGATTGATAAGCAAGTGCTGGTTATCTTCAACCTGAATCTGTACCCGTGGTCCCTGTGGTTGGGGTGATGTTTGAGCAGTCACAGCCGGTGCCTGTCCCCTGGCAGCCCCAGGACCCCTGAAAAATCGGGGTGTAGAGGATTAGGAGGGAACTGCTGGAAAATGTAAAAGCTGGGAGGTGCAGCTGGCACAGAAAGGGAGCACTCCCCCTGCACTTCCGAGAAGACACTATTTCTGTGTCTGCCCGACGTCTTTCTAAGATGACATAGATGGGGAATAACGAGCCCTTTGAAGCGTGTTGCTGTGAGTTAGCATCACGCCCTTAGAGCTGCCAGACTCGCACTGATTCGTAAAAGCAAGGACCCAGCTGAGTAGTCCGAGCCTTGTCTGCAGCCAGAGGGGTGGGGGGACACAAACAGGGGGAGCCTGAATTCCCCACCCCCCAGTCCCCCTCTGTGGGCAGTTATCCCAGGTGGCTGGGTGCAAGGTAGAGAGCTGGGGGTGACAGCCCTGGGCCAGAGGGGACCTTCTGCTGCAGCGTTCTGGTGGCTGGAGGGAGGGGTCAAAGGTGTGGGCACATGGAAGTAGTGCCATCCCTGACCTGGGGACACCCCTATGCTCCGGAGGACAGCGTTCCTGGGGCACTGAGAAGCTACTGTCCCTCCCCAGGTCCCTTCTTTCACTTGCTGTGGTGCAGCTGAGGCTGATGTGCTCCCAGTGTGGGCAGAGCAGTCCCAACTTAGCCATCAGGTTGGGTTTTTTTTTTTCCCCTTTTTTCCATTTTTTTCTGGAGAGAAGGCAGAAAACATCTGACCCAAAGGGACCCAAGTGCTGGCTGAACCTGGAGCTTGTCTACTGCAAATCATGGAAGGTCTGCCTGGATTCCCCAGGTCTACATTGTGTGGTGACAAACACAGATTTGTTCAGAGCCCTCTCCCTTCTCCTGACCCCAGGGATCTCACTCCTGCAGTAAAAAGTGAATATCCCCAGGGGCTTGGCTCCATGTCCCCTCCAGCAGGAGCATGGGGTGCTCAAAGGAACAGGGTATTGGCATCCCAGGACAGATGGCTCCAGCGGGAAGGGACAAGGAAACTTTCCACCACCGAAAGCCGAGCTCCTGGCATCTGGGAAGGAACATATGAGCATCCTGGCCACCAAATCCAGCTCTGGAGGTGCTATTCCAAATGCAAAGCTTTAGTCTGGAAAGGGGAAATTGGTGCCAAATGCAAAGGCATCCAAATATTCAAGTGACAGAAGGAATATCTGTAGGGCTGATCCTGGAGCAGAGCATTCCGCTCGGCAGAAAGGGTTTTCGTGCTTCTGTCTGTCTCGCTGTCATGCACACTTGAGTGTTTAGTGCCAAAGCAAGGATCTGAGGTGCCAGGAGTCATGGTCAGGAGAGGCAGTTCTGAAGGGGCAACCTCAGGGAAGGGACAGCAAAGGTGGTCCCCAGGGCTGTCCGGGGGAATTCTGGTGACATGCACTAGCCCATCAACAGGGGAACTACTATGGGGATATGGCACCGCCATGGAGAACTGGTGCAGAGCAGGCTGGAAGGAATGTTTGCCTGCAAACAACATCAGGGGAATGAGGGAACGTTCTGGAAACTGGTGAATTCAGGGTGATTTCAGCCATTAGAAAAGACTGAGAATATTTAAAATTCAAGAGAGAGTCTCCATCAGACTTTTTAGGGTGGATTAATGGAGCGTGTCAACATGTTGCGGATGAGATTCCTCATCCTGGCCTGGGTAGATTGGTGACTGGGGGACAATACAGGAGGACATCACTTCTGATATCCCCTCTGCCACCTGCCCACCACCCCACAGCTCTTCTCCTGACAATGGGGGGCTGCATCATGATGCTCAGGAACGGGGCTTGCATTTTCTGATGCATTTTCTTTAAATACAATTTCATTAAAACTCAGGCTATTCTGGACTGATCTAAACTTCCATTTGGAAAGATACTGAGCCTCTAGAGGGCTGCTCTGGCAGGAGCCCTAAGGGTCTCCCAGTGCTCCCAGCACACCAGCAGCAGTCCTGCCCACAGTGAGGAGCTCTGCAGATGTCTGCCTGGACCCCTCAGCTGTTTTTTCCCCCCACGTTGTACAGGACACAAATGAGGGAAGGAATTAGAATAAGCAAGGTAGATGGTACTAATAACATTAAAAGTGAGATCCAGGTGCTGCTTTGCTATCAACGGGGTAGTGGGGTGCATGGCTCTGGGGTGGGATCCTGTGCTCCAACCCCGAGAGCATCCTTAGAGACATCAGAATACTCCCAACACCATCAGGTCTGGTGCAGAGGGGACAGATCCTGGCACATCACTGCCCAAAGCAGCCACCCACATGCAAAGCCACCCCAAAATCCAGCACCCTGAGATGTGGAAAACCTGCTTTAGAGAGCACCCAGCCTCCCTCAGACAACTTGGTTCCTTTCACCCCTTATCATCCATCCAGATTATTCACGCAGCAGTATTTAAATTGCTGTTGGACACTATATTTACATAAATATGTGAGAGCCAATGAGGTCTAAAACCCTGGTGAGCTCTAAATGGTGCATTAGGTTTTTGGAAAGAGGATTTTATCAATTTACTGAGAGTGCAAATCAACACAGCAGAATTTACAAACCCATCAAAAAGCGAGGTGACACTTTGGAATTAATCCTCTGCCCAAGGCACACAATGTACCTCCACAAACATCTCCCAGCATAAATATATTTGAGAAATAGTGAAGCAAAATGTAACTTCTAATGCCTTTGTACACTGCCAGCGGAACGGCTGCGGCATCGTTGGGGAGATGAATGGAGTTAATGTCACTGGGAAGGTGCTGCCTCCTCCTGCTTTATTTTTAGCCAAGACTCCATCCCCAGACTGCATTGAAATATTTCCATTAGTCTTTGTGCCAGAATTCCCCACCATTGCTTGGAGCAGCGCTGGAGCCCACGTGTCATGGAGGGCACGAGAGGTCTGGGGGGTGCCCTGGAGTGGGATGGTGCTGGCGGATGGTTGTGGCTTGGAGGCCGCAGCTGGCACTGTCAGGGGCCATTCCTGCACTGGTGGGTGTGGGGGACAGGGGTTTCCTTGGGTTTGGTGGACACTCATGGTCCATGTTCCATGCCTTGGCCCCAGATGGGCAGCAGCACTTGGGGGAGAATAGGGGAGGGGGACAGGATGGGGGTGCTTTCTGGTGTTTGCTGAGCAATAATGCTGCATATGGAGAGAAAACAGCTCTTGGTCTCCCCACCCAGCACCGCATCCTAGATCCACAAAGATTCCTGCTTCTCCTGGGCCCCTCCAACCACATCTTCCTGGAGATGCGGTGCAGGATGCAGGCAGCCATTGCCTCAGCAAAGAGCTGGGGCTGCTCTCCCGGAAAGGGCCCTTTGGAGCTCACACTCGGATTAAATCAGTCAGGCCATTTCAATTAAAAGCAAACTTTTCAAGCTACCTAATCAGAAAATAGAAAGGCCTCCTTTCAGCTTTTGTTTCCAGTACACAGAGGAGCCCATGCCTGCCAGCGGTGAAATGGCTGTCTTTATTGTGCAGATGACTGTGAAGGACAACAGGCTGCTGTTCCCATTTAGGGATGCATTCAGGCTTTCTTGGAATTCATTAGGAAAGGTGGGGAGGGAAGGGTGCAGCCAAACAAGAGCCCTTGCAGCTGCAGCCCGGCAGCCACACAGGGGGGAAGCTCAGCCTGCTCTACCAGATGCAAGTCTTCCTGGTTTCTCCACTGCAAAATGTCTTCTACAACACTTAAATTCAAAAGCATTTTCCATCCCTCTAGCCAGGGCTTATTTAGAGAGGAAGGCAAGCTGCACCACCAGCAACCCAGCAGCTTGCTTGCTTACTGTAACCCAACCCAGCCCTCCAGCACCTCCGCAGCTGCAGTCCCAGGACAGAAGTCACCAAGTCTCCTTGTCAGACAGCTAGGACCCACCTGAAATAGCCAGAGTGGCTCTGCCAGATGCCAGCATCCACACCCATCTTCTACAAGCTTTTGCCACCCTCATATAAGCCCCAAACTTCCACAGAGCAATTTTGAAATGCCCTGTGCCCACAAGCCTTCATCATGGGCCGAACAAGGGCAGGGCCAGCCTCACAGCAAAGAGTTTCTGTCTGAGAACTCATCTCACTCTCCCCTCTTGCACTTTAAAACCATTCCCCCTTGTGCTATGGCTCCACTCCCTGATCAAGAGTCCTTTAGGGACTGGAAGGGGCTTTAAGGTCTCCCCGGAGCCTTCTCTTCTCCGGGCTGAAGCCCCCCCCTCAACTCTCTCAACCTGTCCTCACAGCAGAGGGGCTCCAGCCATCAGAGCATCTTTGAGACCCCCTCTGGACCTGCTCCAACAGGTCCATGTCATTCTTGGTGACTCCCAAACTGGAGACAGTACTCCAGGTGAGGCATCCCCAGAGCAGAGGGGTAGAATTAGCTCCCTTGCCCTGCAGGGAACATAGCTCCTCAGAAAAGGGTGATGCCAGGCTGCGGGCAGCTCTGGTCACTCAGGGGCTGCCGGGGGAGCAACTGATGGTGAAAAACACTGAGAAGATGCTGCATGGTGCAAACTGCCCTGCCCTGCTGGCAGGATGACACGCAGGGTGATGGGCAACTTTTTATCACTCATTGGTACGTTGTCGCCCAGCCACGCAAACTGAATTGAGTCACAGCAAAGAACAGTCCTCTCCAGTGGCTCAGATTATCTGCACTGGTTTCCACGGACAAGGGATGGTTTTTTTTTCCCCACAATTCTGCTCCACAGGCATGGAACCAGCCTCACGAGCAAAGTCTTTAATTATACAGCATTGCATCTTTGATGAGAACAAGAAGCCTGAACAAACAGCAAAGGCAACAGGCTGCTTACGTTAAGGACTACGACCCTTGCATTAACTCTGAAAAAAAGGCATCCAGCTCTGAAGAATTCCTTCCTGACCTCCCCTGCTCCACTCCCAGCTGCAGTCTGGAGCAGTTGCTGATGGAAAATGCACATTACAAGCTCACACCGAACCTGCTGCTGCTCTTCCTGCTCCCATGAAATTGGCTGTTGTGTTTCTCGTGAGGGAACAGCCCTAATCCACATCCCCCTGACTCCAGCTGCTCCTCCTGAAATTCTGCTGTGGGCTATAGGGTACCTTGCAGGCTCCTGCTGAGCACCCACAGCAACAGGCACAGGATGTGACCCGTGATTTCAGGGGAAAACAAGGCACAGGGAGAGCCACAGGGTGGTTTCCAAGGGGCAGATAGTGGGGTCTGAGCCTTAGCACCAATGTGACCACTGCCCTCCCTCCCTGACAGCTCTCAGGGGGACACGAGGGTGACCATCCCCACATGGGGACAGCCCAGGTTCTCTGCAGCAATGGCTGATCCTTCCCTAAGCATTTAATATTGCATGTCAAAAAGGTAATCCTTAAAAAAGAGATTTATTGCTGAGATATGCCTGTTTTAATCATATTACACTGCTATCAAAAGTACATTTAAAATTATGATCACCCTGTAGGGACATAAAGAATAACAGCAGTAGAAAAGAAAACTTATCCAAGCTGGACAACACACTGCTTTTTATAATTTGCTGATTTGTTACCTGCTGGGAGGAATGGAGTCAGGTACTTTCTCACCACATTTCCCAAGCGGCAGGGTGTGTCAAAAATCACAATATCACCAGGAAACACACACAGGCACCAGCAACCCAACACACATGCTTTACAAGAATATATAAGGAGCATCTGACAAAGCCCCCTCTTCTCACCTCCATATCAAAGCTCTTCTGGAGAGGCTGGTTGAGCGCTGCTCCTCCCCAAGCCGGAGCTGCAGGGTGTCTGAGGTGTCACACGCTGCCACAGCTTCTTTGATGGGAGCAGAAAAGCTGCAAAACTGAAGAGCTAGCCCCCTAAGAAGACCCCAGTTCTCCCACAGCAGAGCTGGGTGCAGCCCTGCACCCAATGCACCCACCCTGAGACAGGGCTTGTGGTAGGACAAGCCTCAAGGGCCAGCAGTTAAGGGCTTTCTCAATTAACTGAATCCAGCTGTGATTAATGAACAAAACAGGCAGCTGTTTATGTGTTTGTGTTTTCTGATTTTTCTACTTAATTCTTGGGGGCAGGGAAAGGAGACATTGCCAAGTCCTCTGAAAGGGAGATGTGTTTCCATGCCCTTCTTCAGCATCCCTATATTTGCTCTCATGGCAGGGAGGCAATGAAATCCCCCGGACTGGGGACACAGCAGGTCTCACCTGGGATGGGGAGAGAAACCCCGAGCCAGATAGAGCTTCTACGTGGACACAGGGGACAGTGAGACATCTCCAGGTGGGGCAGGATACCCTGACGTGGGTGGCACAGGAGAGCAGCAGGGTCACGATGGGAGAAGCAGAGACACCATCTAGCTGGAGGACCAAGTCCTCTTGGCTTGTTTACAACACACTTTTAGCCTCCTGCTTCTCCCTTTTGGGGAAATACAGGGTTTTTTCTGGGTGCTGGTGGTGCCCAGGCAGCAGCACTGGGTGCCCTGCACCTCGTTAGGCTCATTAGCTGGGCGCAGTGGCCGTGCCCGCCGTCACTACCCCAGCAGCCCTCGTGAGCTCTCAACAAAGAGCCTGTCATCTTTGTTCCCGATGTACTTGCACCCCCACAAAGACTATCATTATCCTTTCTGATATAATTAAGATCAATCAAACGGAATAATGGAGCAGAGGTCAAGGAAGGCTGTTAATTCCTCAGGGAACAAGGGGTTGCTTTCGTCAGAAATACCAGGCGGCCGGCTTTAATTGTTCTAAATTTCACAAATTACGAACGTGCCTTTATAATTGCACAGGAGGGAGGAGGGACACCCAGAGAGGCTTTGTTTCGGAGCACACCGCTCCAAAGAGCTCTTGCTCTGCGGACACCGCGTCCCCCAGCCCTGGGGGCTGCTGCCACGGAGCAGAGTAGCCAAATGAGCTTTTTCCAGCTTCCGAGGGGTGATGCCACCCAGTTCTGGGCTGGTAGAAAACTCTCTGCCCTGCCTCTGCCCAGCTGATGCTGTGGATGCAGAAGGATGCCGAGGCAGCTGGGGCAGGGCTGGGGGCATGCACCACGCAGGAGGACCATGTTTCTTCTCTCCTGACATCCCAATGGCTAATGAAACTGTATTAAACTGTATTTGCTATCTGTATTAATTAAAATAAGGTGCAGTGCCTGGTCATTAGGCTGTGTGGGAGAAGCCATACGTAGGTTATCATCATCCAGCACGACATCGTGCAGAAATGGAATTAGTTCTGCCAGGCCATCTTTAGAACACAAATCATCGAGGACTGATACAGCTGACAATTAATTATATAAAAAACCCAGTGTCGCTGAAAATGAAAGGAGGACTGAGGGAAGCAGGAGCAGCAGCTTGGCTGCCCTACAATGATGGACATGGGGTGGGCTTGGGTACCCATCCTGAGGTCCGGGGCAGGGCATGGTGGTGAAGCTGCTGCTCCACCATCAGCAGAACAACTCTTGGTTTTATTGGAAAAAAAAAATAACATGAAAGGACTGAATTTTATAGCTCTTCATCCAGATCTTGTCTAAAACCGGGCTCGTTTATCAAAAAGAAAGCCAGGGCTTGGGTGCCTCCCGTGGCACGAGGAGGCTGGACGTGCCAGGCGCTGCGTAGGGAGCTGTGTCGGCCGGCACGGGGACCTGCCGTGCTGCCAACCCCGAAATTGTTTTGACATAATGAGGATCCAGCAGCCGAAATGCTGTTCATTACTTTCTTTAGAGGAGGGGGGGGACAGGGGGACGGGGAGGCGGGGGGAAAACCTCAGCGAGGGAGGAGGTGACTGGCTGACAAACTGCATCCCGTCTGCCTGGCCGTGTTCCGGGCTGTTCCAAGGCCTTTGGGAGCAGAGCACGTCCTGCCCCTCGGCCACGTGTGGTTTTGAGCTGGGATGGCTCCGTTTTGCTGGGATGTGCTGGGCCAGCTGCCGACACGGGAATGGGGAGCGCCGGGCTTTGCCCTGGTTCCTGACAGGCCTCCCTCGCACGGCCCGTCCCCCGGAATCGATGGAGTCCAATAAGTGTAATAACCACAAACATCAGTAACCCAACGCTCCCCCTGCCTTCCCCACTGCTGGCAGCGGGGCCGTTCGCAATCTGTCAGCAATCGTTAGATGCCAGAGCTGCGTCATTTCAGAGGAGCACAACAGGGGTCTTTTCAAGGACACCGGGCAGCTACAGGCAGGCAGGTTTCTGCCCGGCCTCCACGAGGGGAGAATATGAAAAAAATAATTAATAATAATAATAATTAAAAAAATATCATTGCTTGGGGTCGTGGTTTCAGGCAAATTTACCAAAAAACAGACAGACAGATGGCCATTCCTCCCCCCAAAAAGAAAGGAGAGGAAAAGATAAGGAGGTTTGAGAGTTGAGAATGAACCAAACTACTTTAATGGAGTATTAAGACTAAAATTAAAATAAAAGAAGAAAATAATGAAATAGATACAATATCTACAAACCCGTATCAAGCTCCAGGATGATGATCATTTCACCAGTTGGCATCAGGAAATGTCCCAGACTGGATTTGGTGATGGACAGGAGCTGGATTCCAGCTCTGGAGTCAGGAACGCTGGGATTGGGATCAAAGGCAGACAGACAGACAGGGTCCTCCTTGGACGTTGGCTGTCAAAGAAAGAAAGTTGACCCTGTGATCCCTCAGCTTTTAAACTGAGCGTGATGAAATACCTTGTGGGTCAGTTTGGGGTCCCTCGTCCTGTCCGCTCCTCCCCACAGGGGTGACCCCTCACTTTTCCACTTCCCATCCTCCAACAGGGCAATTACAGAAATTCCCTACCCTTGGTTGTTCCAGCAGTGAGTATGAGCAAGGACCTCTCTGCACCCTCCCTTGGTGTGATCAGGTCTGATCACTAGGAGAGTGAACAGTTTCTGAACAAGCTGCTGTTATTTTTCAGACTTTGGTTACTTAGAAGAGGCCCAGCTAAAAAAGTATAATCATATTACCTCAAACCAGGATGCTTGGAAAACAGTTAATCCTTCCAGCTCCTCTTCTTTGGAGAGACGTGGGCTGCAGCCATCAGTGGGACACACTGAACTCCATGCCCGGCCTGACAAAGTGACCCAGAAGGAAGAGCTGAAGGTTCACTTTGTCCCTAGGGAGAGAGGACTGGGCCATCTAGGGGGTGGGAGGGGATGAAGGGGTAGCATGGGGTACAAGAAAACACCAGCCCTGTCCCCCCTCCCTCACTCTGAGCATCTCCAGCTCTGCCCAGCTCTGCCCACCTCTCCCCAGTGCGTGGTGCTGGGTGCTGCACTCAGACCCCGTTGGTCTCTTCTCCCAAGTCACAGATGATGGGACAAGAGGAAACGGCTTCAAGTTGCACCAGGGGAGGTTCAGATTGGAGATCAGGAACCATTTTTACACCAAGAGGTTATTAAGCCTTGGAAGGGGCTGCCTGTTAAATCCTGGAGGGATTTAAAAGCTGGGTTGACACAGTGCTGAGTGATGTATTTAGTGTATTTATTATTATATGTATTTAGTGATGAGTTGTTGTTTTTGTATCAGAGTTAGGTTGATGATTGGACTGGATGATCTCAAAGGTCTCTTCCAACCTAGACAATTCTATGAAACTCATGGGAGGACAGCAGCAGTGCCAGCTGCATCCTCCCCTGCTGCTACGGGGGGGAAGAGCAGCGATCTGCCCCCGAGGAGGCTGCCTGTATCTCTCCTCTCCTCTCAGGAGCTTGGACCAGAGCCACACTGTGATTCCTGTTACATCTTGTGAAAGAAATATAAAGTGTTGCCAAACAGATTTGGCAAAAGGCAGCTCAACTCTACCCAGTGCCTTCCAGTCTATGCAGAAGCTGAGCTGATAAATCAGGCAGAAATCTAATCTTCCAGCTCCCCCCGGCTCCAAGGAGCACAGGGAACTGGTGCTGCAGCATGAGCAGGGGGCTCTTCTGGTCACCTGCATCTCTAACCTTCTATTGTCGTTTCCTATTTCCAGTTCTGGAGATGGAATCAAATCAAACCAAGCCGTGAACACACTCAGGACAGGCAGAACAACAGAAGTAGGTTTTGAATGGTCAGATCATCTGTGGATGTGACTGCCTGGAAGTGAGAGCACGAGTGATTTATAGCCAGGCAGTGAAACAGTCATCTATTATAATTAGGCAAAACTTTGTCTTTCTGGTTATTTTACAGTTGTGTATCTTGTAATTGTTTCCCAGCCCTTCCCAGACACAGGGAGTTTTATCTAAACCCAGTGAACGATAGCTTGTGTGGTCTGGTGTGCCTGGTGGGATGCCCAGGCTGGACCCCCTTGTCTGGCACCTGTCTTGGCCAAGGTAGGGCCAGCAGGGACATGAGCACAGGTGCCCTGCTGGGTTGCAGCCCAGCAGAGCGGGTGCTCAGGACTGAGGGACCCATTCAGAGCTCATGGAGCTCCCTGGCTGGCACAGCAAGGGGTGTTCCTGGTGCCTGGGGACATCAATGCCTTGGGGAGAGGAGCTCTCAGGGGCAAAGCCCTTCTGGCCACATCATACCAACCTCTCCAGCCTGTTGGCAGCCCAGGAAGGTCCCAGGCAGCAGGGATCGCCACAGCACTGCAGTCAGGGCTGTAGTCTCCTGGCTTGCTCCCGGCAAGCAACATCCTGCCTTCTAGCAGAGTGGCTGAAACCTGGACTGCAGTCCTGGTGGGGCTTCTGCATCCCTGCTGGGTCTCCCGAGTCCCTGATGAGACTCCTGCATCCTTGCTGCAGCTTCTGCATCCCTGCCAAGACTCCCGCATCCTTGCTGCAGCTTCTGCATCCCTGCCAATGCCTGGCAGGGTGTCTGCATCCTTGTTGCAGCTCCTGCATCCCCACCATCACCCAAGAGGCAGCAACAGGGCAGAGCAGCCCTGCCAATGCATTGGCTCATGCAGCACAAGCATCTCATGCCAGCATGGCATGGCATGGCATGGCATGGCAGGGACAAAGCCCAGCACAGCCCAGGGCAGGAGCCCCTGTGGCATCATGGCACAGAATGGAGCACATGCTGTGTTTCATGGGGCAGACCCAGATCCCAAAGAGTTAATTGCAGCCCTCGCTCCTCAAGATCTGCTCCGTTGCATCTTAACAGTGATGGGAGATTAATTATTTCAGTCTCAGATAGCTGACTAGAATGGGCTTTTTGTAGCTAAATATACTCTCTCTTTAGGAACCCATTTAATTTTATACCCCGATATAGACGACTAGGCTGGATGATTGGTTGAGAAAGAAGGAGCTTCTCTTTGCCCATTTCAATTTGTATCCTGAAAAGCTGCCAAAATACTCAATTTCCTCTCCCCAGGCAGGCCTTGAGGAATGAGCATCCCAGCCACAGAGCTCAGGAGAGCCACAGGATCGATTCGCCTTTGGCTCCTTCATCCTCATGCCGAGCCCCCTCCAGAGCAGGGACACTGAGGGGGACAGGGCAGTAGAGGATGAGAGGGAACAGGGATGTGGGAGGTCTCCCCCTCCCCAGAGTGTTTGTGTTTGGCAAGGGCTGGGGCCAGCCTGGGGGTGCACCTGGCTGAGATCGGAGGCTTGACACCGGGAATTTACCAGAAAGACTGGAAATCTCAACGGGGAACTTTCTATTCGCACCTAGTAAGGCTCAGCTTTCAAAAAATTGAATTACTCCTTGTAACCACCCCGCTAATTCACTTCAGACAGGCCTATCTGCCCATAACAAGACAGAGTCCTGTTTTTTCTCACATATGAAATTATAAAAAACCGCAGTGAACTTAAATTAACATCTGCATCAAAGTGCCTCTATCTCTAATGGCTTTTGCTCCCCTGCTCCATGGTGCCCACCAGCTTGTCTATCTCTGCTGAAATACCAGGATAATTAATCACACCCATCAGCTGGGGAGGCAGCAGCGGTGGTACCGAGTTGGGACAAGTCAGCACATGACAGGTCACATCGTTTCCACACTAAATTTTTGGTTCCTCCATAATTGAGTGAGCCTCTTTAATGCCTCTTCCTCATTAGCTGCTGCTGTTCCCCCTGCAGCGGAGAAATGACCTGGCTTGTGGGCGCTTGGATCCCTTCAGGAAGCAGCTGGGCATTTCCCAGTGTGGACTGGTACATCCCTGTGGACCTGGGGATAGGGGGTTCTGCCAGGGCTGCTCCATGGTGGGGAGTTGCCATGAGTGCCAGGATGTTGGTCCTTGGGGCACAGCCCGACTGGGACATCATGGGGACGCAGGGACCCACAGGCACTGGTTCCCAGAGCAAGGGAGGGGGGGAGCATTCAGGTTCCTCTGAAGCCACAGGAGCTGCAGGTGCCACCGCTGAGCTGGCGCAGCCAAAACAAATGCCTGAGAGTCCAAGTCTCATTGATTCCAGCTCCGCGAAGCAGCACTGGGAAGGAAAATCCATTTTCCTTGTAGCTTGGAGAAGTGTGTAATTTCCAGGCATCTGTCAGGCCACTGTGGATCGTTAGAGCAGTTACGAGCTTCTCCAGAGCAGGCAGGGGGAGAGGTTTGCAAGTTTAATTCCCGTATCCCTGGTGGTGTCCTCGCTCCCGAGCAAAGAGAGTCAGGCACGAGCAGAGTGAATTCCCCACTAAAGCAGGTTTTCACTCAGCATTTCCTTGTGGAAATATCACCCCCACCTGCAAACCCGCCGTTCCCACCCGTGACCACAAACCCCACCGCCCACAGCCAGCCCTCAGAGCTTTTCCACCGCTCTCAGCCCAGAGCTGGGGCCAAGACACGGGACTCTGCTGCCACCCAGGATTGTCCCTCCCTGTCAACGCGGCAGGTCCCCAAGCATCTTGCAAAGCCTTGCTCTGACCACAGGCAGGAGTTGCCCATGAAATGCCTTTTTCCTCTTCTTTGCCTTTACCACCAAAGGCCGGTTTGCCACTGGGCACAGGAGCCACGGCCGGGTGGGTGGTGGGGAGGAGAGCCCGGTCCTTCCTGGCCACGGGTCCTGGGGCTGGGCACCGCTGCCAGCATCCTTGCTGGTAATGAGGGGTTTCCATGGCAACCTTATATGAACACTGCTAGTGACACAGATGTAAATTTTAAAATGAAATATTCAGACCACAGCCCTATGAGCATAAATAAACCCCTGCACATGGCCAATTTAACAGCATTTTAAAGCAGTTCAGAAACTTCCCCAGGGCGCTGGGAGGCTCTGGCATTAGGAAACTCATGAAAACAGAAGGAAAAGCTCCCTGACCCCATCCTGCCCCAGGAGCCCCCATGCCCAGCCAGGTCTCTGGCTTGAACCCAACTCATCCCCAAGCTCCAGGGCAGGATCAAACCAGCAAGGAAAGGCTAATTACAACCCAGGCTGCAGAAGACGAAGCACTCGGGGATGGCACAGGAGGGACACCCAGAAACCCACAGATGGGTCCTGAAACTCCTTGACCTCTGCTGCAGCCTCCTCCAAAACAAAGCCTGCTCATCCCTCTCTTTCCTAATTACCTGTGTATCAACTGCTCTTTGGGACAGCTATGGTGAAGACAGGCTGGCTGGCTCCATCCGTCACAGCCGGCTGTGGAGCCCCGCACACCCCACTGCACCCCAGAACACACCAACACTTATCTTTAAGAGCCCCCCCACTTCACACAAGCGCTGGAAATTGCTCAGACAGCTCTTAATGCCCTTGAACATGCAACATCCACGTCTTCCCAGTGAGCAGAGCCAAGCACTGGATTCTTGAGGGTCCCTGAAGCCCCAGGCTGTCATCCCCCGTGGAGCAGAAGGACCTGAGGACAGGCCACCGCTCCTGCATCCCTCGTGCCACGCTGGGCACCAAACCCGAGGAGACTTATTTTCCCATTTTCTCTGCCTGCTACACCCAATTGTTTGGCTGAAAACCATCCGTGAGCTCCTGCCTCGCTGGCTGCAGGTGGCACAAAATAGCCTTTTAGGCAGGAAAGCAGCCGAGAACCGCCCCATGCGATGGGCAGATACGGCTCCGGCTGGGTTTGCCTGCGCTGCCACGCGGCTGTCTCACCGGCCATCAGACTGCTACTATTCCCTTTGCTTACAGGGTGAACTGTCAGGATGCTCTTGAGGAAAAACTTCTTTTGTTTTGGTCTTCCTTCCCCCCCCCTCCCTTGGAAATAAAAAAAAACAACTTAAATTTGCTGCAATTGTAACCGCAGGGAAGAGCGGGTTTCCGATCTCCTGTTGGGAGACATGTGGCTATCTGGGTGCTATCGGTCTGTTTTGACAAGGAAAGAGTGATTTGATTCAGTTCTTTCGGCTCTTCAAGATTTAAGGCAAAAAAAAACCCTTTAAAATCTGAAACCAAACCAAAGCATTTTCAATCCATCACACCGGAGTGTTTTGATGGACCCAACCTGCTATTTTTCAGATCCCTGATTCACACTCAAACCCTCTATCTTTATTTTTTTCCTCCCTGATGGCAAAATTTGTACAGCACGTGTTGGGGGGCAGTGTGAGACAGAGGTCTTGGGAGACCACAACGTGTGAAGGGCCCCCACCACCCCTTCCCACCCCACAGCCCTCCATCGAGGTGTGTTCGTATCGAAGATTGACCTCAACAACCCGCTCTCTTATCCAAGATGCGGATCAGCCCTGTGTGAACTCGCAGAAGGAAGTTTGGGATTTAATTAGCAATACCTAGCTTAATTAGCATGCTGTCCTGAGCTGCTGTGGTGTGGAGAGGGCCAGGTTGGAGAGCAGTGTTGATCCCGTGCACGTCCAGTTCCTCCCATTGGGGTAAACGGCGGTGCCCACAGGTTCTCCAGCACCATCCTGGCAGTAATTGGTAATTCTGGGGATTCAGCCCGCTCCTTCACCTGCTCACATGCTGTCATGGTCTTTAGGTTGCTTCTCTGCCTGCAGAGCTTCAAGGAGGTAAGGGAAAAAGCCTTTATCTTCAGGAAGACAAGTTTACTCTAATCAAAGTGGCTGCAGCATCCCAACAGCCCCGGCCACGGCAGAGGCTGCCAGACTCCTTCATTAAAGGCAGAATCAGGAGCAGCTTTAGGGGGTAGCTGCACGGCAGCGACCCCCAAGGCAAGAGGGGAGGTGAGTGTCAGCCCAGGGCTTCCCAGGGCATCACCTGGCTCCATCCTGAGGGAGGGCACGGCTCCGGGAGACCTGCCCAGCCTTGGCATCTTGCTTGCCCAAGCTTGGGAACAAAGGGAGCCTCCACTCCAGACCACATCCTTCACGTCGCCCGAGCGGGGCCGGCCGGTGCGCAGAGGCAGTTATGTCCATTATGGCTATCGATTGCCCCGTTTCACCTGCCGATGGAGCCTGTGACAAGGCTGAGATGAACCATCTGCTGGGGTTCATTGCTCTGCTCAATCCCCTCTCTCCGAGAGGAGAGCCTCACTGCCACCGCTGTCCCCACCGCGCCATCCATCTCACCCTTCAGAGGACCTCATTCCAGGCAGGGAACACAATAAAAGATTGAACTATAGCCTGCAAATACATCAAGGCAGCATCTTTTTTTAAAGGAAAGCTTATTGTGTTTGAAGAAATAGCTCTGCCAGCACAAAGCATCCCTGAGCATGGCTTCTCTGTGGCAGCGCCAAGTGCCATTCTTAGGTACCCACCCCATAGAGAGCCCCCTCCCCAGCCAACCCCCTCACCTGACATCAAGACACAGAAGAACTTGTGACCTTCACAGTCATCCCTGTGTCAGGCGCTGCAATGGCCCCCTGCTCCTCAGCAGCTGGCATAATCCCTCCAGCGGTGCTTAGCCCAGGTGAGGATGGGCTGTGTCACAGGCAGCCCACCCCAGTGGCACGGCACAGTGTGATACAGCACAGCAAATCTTCTAAGTGCCACCCCCTAACATAGAGAAATCCTCACTGAGGAAACAGCCCTGCCCCTAAGAAGCCCTATTCCCAAGCCAAGCTGATCCACCTGGGTCTGGCTTTATTGCAGAACAGGGCCAGCTGCTCCCATGGACCTTTAAAGGGACCCCTGGGACAGGGCACCCCACCTGAGCAGTGTACCTCCTGAGCAGGACACCCCTTGAGTAGGGCAACCCCTTGAGCAGGGCACAGTACCCCCTGAGCATAGCATCCCCCCCAAACAAGCAGGACACCTCCCCAGCAGAACACCTTGCAAGCAGGGTAAACTCCAAAGCAAAGCATTCCAGGACAGGACATCCCCCAAGCAGAGCATGTCCAAGGCAAGTCATCTCCTGAGCAGAGCATCCCCCTGATCTGATCAATCCCTGAGCAGGGCAACCCCTTGAGCAGGGCACAGCACCCCCTGAGCGGAGCACCCCCCCCTCCCCTCCAGGAAAGACACCTCCCAAGCAGGACACCTCCAGAGCAGGACATCCCCCCAAGCAGAGCATCCTCCCCTCCCCTCCAGGAAAGACACCTCCCAAGCAGGACACCTCCAGAGCAGGACATCCCCCCAAGCAGAGCATCCTCCCAAGTGGAGCATCTCCAGGGCAGGTTACCCCCTGAGCAGAGCATCCCCCCAAGCAGGGCAGCCCCTGAACAGGGCACCCACTGAGCAGGGCATCCCCTGAGCTGGCACAGCACTGGGGGTGTGCAGAGGCTGGGGACAAGGCAGGGTTGCAGGATTGGTCCCAGCACTTGGGCGAGACGCCTGAGGCAGAAGCAGCTCCGGGCAGGATTAGCTGATCCCAGCACACCGTCAATCCGCCTAAACCCATCACACAGAGCAGAGCACGGGGGCTGAACGCCGCCATTAATAGCATCCATATAAGCTTCTCAGGGCTTCTGGTATAATCAGATCTTTAAAAACCTGCAGGATGGAAAGTACTGAACTCCAGCAATCAAGCCACCATCCTCCAGCAGCCCGGGAAGGTGTTCTCGCAGTGCGGCTGCGATAGCATCAGCATTAGTAATGGGAACCCAGCGATACATCTACTCATGGTTTCACTCTTTCAGGAGCACAGCAGCAAAATGAGAGCTTTCTGATTATTTCAGCATCCTTTTATCAAGCATTTGCAGTTCCCTAATTCCTCTAAGCCCCTCTGGCTGAGATATGGGCAGCAATCAGGTTTGCGGGGCTCTCACCAGCCGCAGCACCTCTGGAGCAGCGCACAGCGCCTCTGCCATCACCATCTGCGGCCGCAGGACACGGTCCCGTGTCCCTGCCTGAGGCTGCAGGGGGTCACCAGGACCCTCTCTCATGGGGGTAAAGTTTTGGGGCTGGGGAGGCCACAGTGAATGGCTCCCTGCATCATCAGGGCCCAGGGCTGAGTCTCCCATGGGAATGACGTGGCTGTGGAGTGTGGCCCAGGGAAGGACATGGGGACACAGCTGTGCTCCAGAAGCTACCTGGACACTTTATGCTCTGCTGGCAGGGTGGCTGTGGTGGGAGCTGCTGATTTTCCTGTGTGCTGGGGCTGAGGGTTGCTGGGGTTGTGTCTGAGGAGGTGGCTGCTGCCCCGGTCACTGTCCCCAGGAGCTGAGGTAACGGGCAGTGGCTCCTGCCCAGTGCTGAACGCATCCCTTTGGGATGCAGGTATCCCACAGCTGAGGTCCCACCCAGACCCTGGTGGGCCACCATACCAATGACAGCCCTTCCAGCTTAGTGCCAGCCCCATGGGAGCTCCCCAGATGGCCCATTCTGGGTGACACTGGAGGTCCTCAGGGTTTCAAGCGTGAGCAGGGACCTCGGTGGCGTGGATAAGGCTCCTTGCTGACAGCTTCTACTGGTGCATTGAACAGTCTGCTTCCCATCCCCTCCTGCTGCACAAAGGCTTTTGGGGCTGGAACAAGCAATTTGCTGTGCCATTAATTGAAAGTCCCTTGCTTGCCGGGGGGTCCCTGCTGCAGGGGACCAGCGTGGCCACGGAGAAGGGCTATCTGACAGCACCACAGGATTCAGTGTGGGGTTTGTCTGCTAATTCCAGATTCAGCAGTGAAATCTTCATCTTCTCACCACGCTGTGCTCAAACAAAAGCAGAGTCTGGGGGTGCCTCATGCACAGGAGCACGGGTGGGGAGGTGGGGACTTGGGGATGCTGGGGACATCGGGATGCTGGCACCAAAACCACCAGGGAACTAGGAAACTGCCTGAATGCACCGTGTCCATCCTGGGCAAAACTCAGTGTCCTGAGAGGGAGCACCGAAAAGTCTATTTCCCTTGTATGGAGAATGAGAGCTGAGAGTGTAGGAAACTGGGCAAATGGGAGAGAGCCTGAGCTCCCATTTAATTAGTTTTCTTTCCTCCACCTGGCCTTGCAACCTCATGCCCTGCCTTGCTTTAATACATTGCAGTTCACCCCGTTAACGGACCTGGGCCCTCACGGTGAATTCCAGACCACAAACACCCCCCCCCAAAATCTGTTGTGGCGTGAGCAAAACTATCCTAAATGGCCAAACCCAGACCATTTGCACCTGAAAAAAATACTGTCAGAGGGACTGCATAGGTAACAGAGCATGGACCCCAGTTATGCTGGCCTTTGAGGTTGTTGGTTTGTCTCCCGATAGCAAGTGTCAAAGAGGCGTTTGTAGCTGTTTAGATGTATTTAAATTTGCATTCAGTGCCAAGGACCCTCCAGGAGTGGCTGCTTGGGTGGGTGGCTGGTGCCCTCCAAGGGACCAGGTCAATTGGAGATGCTTTGGCAGCCTCTGCCCGCACCCTGCCTTTCCCTGCTGCCTCTCGAGAGCATCCTGCCATCACCCCATCCCTGGGGGACCGGGACCCTGTTCCCCCTCCCACTCCCGTGCCCTGCAGAGGAGCGAGAGCTTCCGACAGAGGCTAAGTATAAATCATGGGGGAGTTGAAAGCTAGTTGGAGACATCCTCCCTGGAGCTGAGCTTCCTTCCTCGATGTTTACACGCCGGTATCCAGGCAGATCCCAGAATAGACCTGAAGATGAGCTGTCGTTCTACATTAAGGTCGCTTGTGCTCCAAACTGTCCCGGACGTTTCTGTCCCATCTCGTGGGAGCAGCCGCCCGTGCCAGCGCCGCTCCGCAGAGCTCAGTGCCCTGAGCACCGTGCCCTGGGGAAGGGAGTAGGGGAGCAGGGGTTTCAAGGGCTGCTTGTGGAAGCTTTCGTGGATTCAGAGAAGCCTTTCCAGTCTCCCGCTGCCTGTGGAGTGCTCCTGATCAAGATACAAGATAAAACCTTTGTACATCTTGATAGCGTTTACTTCCTCCGGAGCTGGTTTAGCAGATTAGATCAAGGTCAAAAGCAATCCTTTCTCTTCCACCAGCTCAGTGTCTCCAGATCTGTGGCTTGTATAGAACAGGATGGATTTTGGCAGCTGGGAAGGGTCTTGCTCCACTTGCCCTGGTCCCCAGCTGAGCATCCCATGGGGCAGGAGAGGTGGGGGGGACCATGGGCATCCACATGGGTGACATTAAACCACCTTGTCCCGTGCTGCGAGTGGGCAGCAGAGAGTGAGAGCCTGGCTATGAGCACACCCCCAGAAACCATCCCATGCTGACATTTCCTGCCTGCCATTATCACAATCGTTTTGCTGCTGCAACTCAGAGTAAGTCCACAGAGGTGATTATAAATCCTGGGTGGTTTATTTAGCACTCCGGTGGCGTTAGCTGGCCGGGCTGCGCCGCTGTGCTTCTGCGAGGGGAGAGGGGCTGCAGGGCTTCCAGCAACGAAAGGTGTTTGTGCAATTTCAAATCTCATCTCTCCCCGTGGTCCTTGGAGGTGGGAGATCGGCTGTTTGTGTTCAGATGGCTATGGGAAGTATCTTAACCAAAGTCCACCCACATCCTAGTATCATCTATGGTAAAACTTTTGCAATCCTTCCTTAAGGATGAGGATATTCTCACCTGCTTCAACGTCCTCTTTGCTTTTCCTAATGCCTTGCTTGCCCCAGAGAGGCTTTGGGTGAGGGGAGCAACGCCCCTGCATATGTGGGGGTCTCTGCCCTCCAGGAGGGAAGAGCTGCTGGTTCCCTTCCCAAGACAGGCAGGAGCAAGGGGAGAAAATGCAGCCAAGCAGTGGGGAGAGTGGGGAGAGGGCTGTGCTGGGGCCATGATGGGCTCCTAGTGCCACACCAACACCCGTGGGGTGGGACAGGGGTCTGGTAGCTCTGGGGAGGCAGCAGGCAGGGGACATGCTGGAGCACAGTGCTGGTTTGGGGGTGGTGATGCATTCTGCAGTTAAGGGCATTAATCACTTCTCTTTCTGGTAACGTGGAATATGCCCTTATTAATCACCAATGCCAGCCCCTCCCTGTGTTTCCATCTCCCCACTCCAGCCTGGCTGTGTTGGCTTCCCTGAAATACACACTTGCCCTTTACAAACTAAAGCATGTTAAGTAGCTCATTACAGAGTCGCTATACAGAGTGTTTTATTTCATGCTTTGTTAAGGACAGAATCGTTTAAATGCATCCTGGCAAAGGATCTAATAAGAAATTAGTCAACTTTCTGAAAGCATAAAATATGGTTTAACAGCAACATCCGTTAAGAATTAGAGTTCACATGACAAACAACCCGAGGATGCTGTTTTGCTGTTTCTGGTAACACACTGGCTTTAGTTCTCCTGTAGGAACACTCTGATTGTCCCACTGTGAGCCAGTGTCCCACCAGCCAGCAAGCCCCCTCCTCTCTCCTCACCTCCTGGGGCTGTGCTGCCTCCTCCTTGTCTGAGGAGCCCCATCTTGTCTGGTAATGGAGAAACTGTTATGCTGCAGGGAACTAAAACCAGTGGCAGTGGGAGAGCAGCCACTGGCCACCCATCCTGGGCTTGAGCTGGATGAGGAAGCCTAAAGCACCTGAGAGCCCTGCCAAACAGTCAGGGAAGGAGAGGTGATGCTGGCACTGCTTTGGAGAACAATTTCTCCCCATTACCCTATGGCAGGATGCCCTTGGCCCCATGGCTGGAAGCCCATCACCTCGTGGAAAGATGCTCATGGCCCCACAGCTGGATGCCCATAACCTCATGGAAGGATACCCATGGCCCTGTGGCCATATGCCCATCACCCCATGGCAGGATGCCCGTGGAGGCCAGGCTGAGCCTGGGGGTGGGATGGAGAGGGAAGCAGAGACACTCAGAGGATGTGGGAGCTCTCAGGCCACCCCACCAGCACTGTGCATGGGGACACCAAGACACCCAGCCTCCCCCAGGGGGACCAGGGTAGATTATTCAGATCTGACACAAGTCAGTGGTTGCAGATGACATGTGTGAAATGTCTCCTAATGTGCTAAGGGAATCAGTTAATGAATTTGCTGAACCACTGCTAATTAAAGAATTAATTTTTAAGTCATGAGGAATATAATGGAAGAGGCCAGGAAGCCCTCCATAGCCAGGGCTGGCTTCCCTGTGTCTGTGTACGTGGTGTGGCCAGCTGTCAGCAGGACATGGTGGCTTGGGATGGGCATGGGGATGTCCCCAGCTGCCCCAGGGAGCCAGGGTTAAGGACCAGCCCAGGTGGTAACAGCTCAGGGGGACTGAGGAGCAGGAGAAGCCTGGTGAGGTGAGCAGTGACCCTTTCTGCAGCCCCAGCAAATGCTCCTGGGGTCCTGCAGTGCCCTCCGTGCACAGACCTGGACAGAAAGACATCTCCAGCCTCCAACAAGCAGATTTTGGAAACTCCATCCTTCAAGACGACTCTCCCCGACTTTCCCTTTTGCTGTTGTGTTCTCTTGTCTTCAGTTCTTGCCAGAAACCCCTTTGATTCTCCAGAAGAGAGAGCAAATTCACCTTTCAGCAGCCTGCTTGTGCCCATCCCTCCTGTCCTGCAGGCACCAGACACTCCACTGATAGCCAGTGATATCCCTATCCCACGGTGTGTCCCCGAGGGTGACACTGGGCTGCTGTTGCTGCAGAGCCACCGTTTGGAGCAGAGACCACTGCTCATCCCTGAATGAGTTGCAGCCAGAAGAATAAGAGCTTGGTTTTAAAGGGAGCTGGGACCACTGGGGAATTCAGTGCCACCCCATTGCCACTGTGGGTCCCTTTTCTCCTTGTGTGCGGGTGACAGCACCAGGGTCCCTGCTCTATCTGGGCAGGTGCTGGCACCTTACAGCGCATGACACCGAGTCTCATGAAGCCCCAGATCCCACACATCTACATAGCCCAGGGGCTGAACGTTATGGATGCCAGTCACCTCCCAGGGAGCTCCCAACCTCTGTAGAGAGCAGTGCTGGTACCCGAGCACTTCCAGGAGCAGCACTTAAGTGTGTAACGAGGGGCAACGTCTGGATGGAACAAACCCGCTGGGGAGTGTGAGCAGCATAACAAGCAGCCACGCTCTGCGGCGTCACCACTGAGGCAGCCCTGAGGTCCCCACAACTTTCTTCTCCATCAGGAATCCTCTTTGCAAAATACTTGAGCAGTGGAGGGGGGAAACATCTCCCTCCAGGGAAAGACATGGAGGTGCTGGAGCAGGTCCAGAGAAGGGCAATGGAGCTGGTGAAGGGTCTGGAGAACAAGTCTTGTGAGGAGCAGCTGAGGAAACTGGGGCTGTTCAGCCTGGAGCAGAGAAAGTTGAGGGGAGACCTTCTCACTCTCTCCAACTCCCTGAAAGGAGGGTGCAGCAGGGGGAGGTTGGTCTCTTCTCCCAAGTCACAGGTGATGGGACACGAGGAAACAGCCTCAAGTTGCACTAGGGGAGGTTTAGGCTGGATATTAGGAGCAGTTTGTACACTGAAAGGGTTGTCAAGTGTTTGAACAGGCTGCCCAGGGAAGAGGTGGAGTCACCATCCCTGGTGGCAGGTAAAAGCTGGGCAGACGTGGTGCTGAGGGACATGGGTTAGTGGTGGGTTTTGTCAGTGCTGGGTTGATGGCTGGACTCGATGATCTGAAAGGTCCCTTCCAACCTGGGCAAATCTGTGATTCTATGAGGAGTGGCTGATGGCAGCTTTTGTGTCCCCAACACAGGGCAGGGGGAGCAAGGGCTCCCCCAGCCTGGAGCAAAGCCAGGCAAGCTCATCGATGCCGGCCCTTTCCCCCATCCTCTGCCAGGCTCTGCCCTGGCACCCACGCAATTAGCTGTGATGAGATTACCATTCTCTGCTTCAGGCTGAGGAGCTGAAGCATCCTAGACCAGCGGAACCTTTGTCAACCCACTGCGTGCCCAGCACGTGCCCACCAGCACCAAAGCTGATGCTGAGGCGTGAGAAGCAGAAGTTTAAAGGCATTAAAATCACAGGGTGATGGAAACGGCGGTTGGACTCGGGAGGAACTGTACTCCCCCGCAGCAATCGCTCAGCAGTGTCCCTTTGTTTCACGTTTCACATCCAAAAGCTCCTTTTCTTCCTTTTCATTCCTTAGTTAGTAGGATCTGAAATGCAAAATAAAAACCCAACCAACCAAACAAAACAAAAAAAAAAACCCAAATCAAGTTAAATGTCACCTAAGCGTTGTGCCTTTTGTTTAAAGCACCTGGAACAGTAATTGTAGTGAAGTGCCTGGGCTGAGCCAGAGGTTTATCGTGCTTTGCCGGAGCCTGCTTGGCTGCCACGCTGGTTGCCCATCCCACGGAGACCTGGCACTGTGGTGGGCATGTGTCCCACCTGCCCCCGTGACCATGTCACAGCACCTCGAGTGGCTTTTCGGAGCAGGTCGATGCCGTCGTTTGCAGTCGTGAAGGGGGAGAACATGCCCCAGCATCCCCGGACCAGCAGTGAGGACTGGGGACATGCAGACCCCCCCCCCTCCATCATAGAATCATAGAATCATTTAGGTTGGAAGAGACCCCTGGGATCATCAAGTCCAACCATCAGCCCTACTCTACAAGTTCTCCCCTACACTAGATCCCTCAACACCACATCTAATCTGCTCTGAAACACAGTCAGGGATGGGGACTCCACCACCTCCCTGGGCAGCTGATTCCACTGACTGACCACTCTCTCTGGGAAAAACTTTTTCCTCATGTCCAGCCTAACCCTACCCTGCTGCAGCTTGCAGCCATTCCCTCTTGTCCTGTCGCTCATTGCCCGTGAGAAGAGACCAGCACCAACCTCTCTACAATGCCCTTTCAAGCAGTTGTAGAGAGGGATGAGGTCTCCCCTCAGCCTCCTCTTCCTCAAACTAAACAATCCCAACTCCCTCAATCGATCCTCATAAGCCTTATTCTCCAGGCCTCTCACCAGCTTCGTTGCCCTCCTCTGTACTCACTCCAGCACCTCGATATCTCTCTTGTGTTGAGGTGCCCAGAACTGGACACCAGACTCAAGGTGCGGTCTCACCAGTGCTGAGCACAGGGGGACAATCACCTCCCTACTTCTGCTGGTAAATCATTCCCGGTTGGGCTCCAAACCCTCCCGGGAGGAGCTGAGGGGGCTGGAATTACAGCCTTTAAGTTCTGCGCATTAAGCACCTTGCCTGGCAACTGCTTGTTTCCATGGAAAATGTTGACTTGCCGCCTCTGGGAGCTGCCTGCAGTGTTCCTCGGAGCCGCGGTCGCTGCTTACGGCTTCTGTCACACCGCGGACCGCAGCCCAACCAGACGCGTTGGTGGCGAATAAAATCTGTATTTCACGCAATTAAACACCCCGGCCGAGGCGGTGGCGGTGGGGCTTTGATTACTCTTCCCTTCCCGTGCATTCCTTTGCCCGAGACAAAAGGTTAGTGGCCGCCTAAGGAGAGACTTTGCAGAAGTGTGTGTGTGGGGGGGGGTTGTTTTTGCAGCGGGAGGCCGGAGGAAGCAGGTTAATCGGCGTCTGTTCCCCACCAGGCAGCAGCGTGGGGAAGACAATGGGAAAAAGCCCCAGCCTAATCAGGCGCTTTGAAACAGCCCTATTTGCTGATGACAATTGCAAAACTAAAGGCTTTTCACGGGGACCCTGAGCCAAAGCAACAAACTCAGCAGGAAGGAGCGACCCCCCCCCCTGAACAAGTGACCTCTAGATAAAGAGACCAAATAGCAGCTCTGTGACAACGAGATAAGGCTGCCGAGTTTCAGCAGAAACCCAACTTTCAGGGAGTCAGTGCAGGCTCATTATTACTTCCCCATAATGAGCCCGTTTGGGAGAGCGGCAGGCGTTCAATCAGCCACAGCTCCCCAGGGGGCTGATTCTGCGCTGCCAGCACAGCTCTAACTTCATACCCAGAATTGCCCAAGTCCCACTTTTTCCCTACTTTTTTATTTGCAGACGGCGGATCGGGGGCAGCGTTGGTCCCAGCCAGCCCGGACCCACTCTCTGGGGATGAGCTGATGGAGAAGGTGGCCGGCAGAGCCAGGGGGCTCGGGCACGTCCCTGCCCTCAACCTGCTGCCACCCGCCGAGGATGGCACCGACCCCGCGGTGGAGGAGACCACGCTGCTGGTGCAGAGCCACATCCTGCCAACTCCCACCGCCACCCCCCACGTTGCTGCCAAACAAACTTTCCCTGTTAAGAAAAAGCCACCTACTCCGAAGCAAGTGAACACGGCAAGGAAGCACCCAAAGCCCAAGCCCACCCTGGCAGAGCCACCCCGGGCTGCCTCTCCGGCCAACCCACTGGGCTCCGGGCTCCCCATCACATCCCAAGAGCCACAGGTGATGGCAGAGTCAGCAGCCAGGGCAGGGGACGTGGAGCAGAACCCACCTGAGCTGCCCTGGGGGGGCCAGGCCACCACCAGCCGCCCGTCACTGCAGATCTCCCCCTCCACCCTGCCACCGGCGGTCCCTCGTCCCTTCCCCGATGGCATGGGTGATGCCAGCGAAGCTCCAACCGCTGCTCCCACCGGTGCCACCGCCGTTGACCGGACACAGGGCACGGAGAGCGAGATGCATGGCTCCACGTGGGAAGAGAGCCAAGAAACCACCACATCCACCATCGTCACCACCACCGTCATAACCACGGAGCCCACCCCGGGTAAGGCACGGGGCCAGGGGGGCACGGGGGATGTAACCCCATCCAGCAGCTGGTGGGCAGCAGCTGGGTGCAGTCTGCCTAAAATCTTGGGGCTTGGGGGCTGCCTAAAAAGCGGTGTTGGCCGCTGGGTTTTAGGGCAGCAGCCAGGAATGGGGTGAGCCAGTACTGGGGGCAACTGCTTATGCGTGTGTGTCCCCCTACAGTCCTCTGCAGCATGAGCTTCCACAAGCCCGAGGGCTACATCGACTCCACGGATTATCCCCCGCTGCCCCTGCACAGCTTCCTGGAGTGCACCTACAACGTCACTGTCTACACGGGCTACGGCGTCGAGCTCCAGGTGAGAAGCGCATCGGGGTTGGGGGGCAGCAGGGAGGGAAATCATCATGGCCTGGACCCCCCCTGTGCCATGGTGGCAAAGCACCCACGCCTTCAGGCACGGCTGCCCTGGGCACCTGCATTTGCTAAAAAAACACCCTGCCCAGGGAAAAAAAAAAAACCCAAACCCCAAACCCCAAACCCACTCGTTTGTTCTTAGTCCGTGTGATAAACAAACTGTACGAGGGAACGGGTACGTCCTGAACGTCAGCGCTGATCAAAGCCTGAAAATGCCACGCAGTTAATTTAACAACGAGACATTGGTAGGCAATTTGCCAACAAGAAAAAAAGGCAAAAAGGCGCTCAGCCCTCGTGGGAAAGGGCCCAAGCAGCAGCGCTGGCTCCAGCCTTGACGCGGTTCAAGCACCCTCTGCCCACGCTCTCCACGCCCTGGTGGCCAATCCTTCCTCCTTCTTGCCTTTTCCCCGTCTCGCTGTTGGCATCCAATTAAAATCCATTGACTTTTAATCCGTGTAATTAAGAACACGCTTTATAAAGAGTAGTAGTTCCAGTGAGCTTGTTCCTGCCGTGCCTCTGGTGGGCACGAGGGGCTGACCTTCGTGGCACGACTGGCACTGTGGCTACAAGCCGCAGTGTGGAGGTTGCCCCCTGGGACGGGCAGAGCTGGGCAGCAGCGGCACAGGGGTGGGCACTGGGCTGTGTGAGCATCTCAGACACTTTTTTGTGGCAGAAACTCTGCCTCCCCAAATCCGCCGGGCACTAAAGACAGGCTGCTCTGCTGCAGATTTGCCTCCATCCATAATCCATCAGGTGACACCACTCCTGACCCTGCTCCATCGTAAGCTGAGATCTTAATGGAGCATAAAATTAGCCTCTCCGCCCCCCTGGGCTCTGGGTTTCACTTTGCTGGTGCTTCCGAGCTTTTCAGACAAATTAAATCACAACAGCGGGGTCCGAGCTGGCTGGGCACAGCCACATTTGAGATGGCCATGGTCACATTTGAGATGGCCATGCAGCCCATCCTTCAACAATCCGTGGGGTGCCCAAGATGCCCACCGGCAGTGCCACCCCAGATGGATGGGCACCGATGAGTGCTGGAGGATGATGGGCTTTGGGGCTGCAGGCAGCGATGCTGAGTGTCCCGGAGATGCTGAGTGGGAAAACTCCTGCCCATGCCCAGCCCCAGGGTGGGCAGTACCTCTGCAGAGATGAGGGAGGAGGGTAGGGGGGTGCCAGCCCCTGTCCTGCCACCCCAGGGCTGCAGGGCCCCTCTGCAGGTGCCCATGGACTCCAGCAGGTCTGCATCGGTGAGGATCTGACCTGCCATGGCAGGCAAGGAGCTCTGCAGAAGGTTTTTTTTTAACCATTTAGGCAGCAGCAGGGACATGATTTATGTCCTGAGGAAGCCAGAAATAGCATTCATGGCAAGTAATAACAACAGATTTATCCCCTCTCTTTAGTTTGCGCAGGGGGTGTCACACACAACACATGCTGATGAGCCTGTGGAAGAGAAAGGCAGAAACATTATCCATGTTTGCATGGAAACCTGAGTTTAAAATGACAAGTCCACCCTGGATGTCACCCCTGACCAGTGGGGCTGGTCCAGAAAGCTCTGGTTCCAGGGCTGGGACTTTTCCCCACCATCACAAACATGCCTGGCTGCTCCCAACAAGTCTGATGAACCAGCATGATATACCAGAAGCCAAGGGAGCCAAACTGGGAGGCATCTCTGCACAAGCTGCCACTGACAGAAGGGTGGCAGCCAGCTCCAGACACAGACAGCCCCTGGCAGCATCCCAGCCTCAGCAGCAACCCAGCCCCTCACCCCAGGGCTGGGGAAACGGGGCACAGTACAGCAGAAGGGTTAGTAATTGTGGGGTTTGGGCTATCTCTACCCCTTCCCTCCTGTCCCAAGTGCCAAGACCCACAGGGGTGCACAGGGAGAGCACAGAGTCCAAGGGACCACCCCAGCCCTGTGCCTCAGCTTCCCCAGCTGTAAAGCGAGAGCAGCGGCCTCATTCTGTGCTGTTTCCTGGCTTGTGCAGAGGAGTTTGCTAATTACTCGGGGAGTAATTAGCACAGAGGTGCTAATTCTGTATTATTTCCTATCAGAAGGGCTGGGACTGGAAGTGGCAGGGAGGACAGGTGACAGCAGGGGTGGCTTGGAAGCTGACAGAGAGCGGGTACCACTGCTCGTCCCCAAAGCGTCATCATGGCTGGGGACAACGGCCATGCCCAAAGTGGGCAGGTTGGCCACTACCTCCCCAGTGCTCCCCCTTGTTTTGCCCGGTGCTGATTTGTGGAATCAGATGGAGCCGGATCTGCTCAGGGGTAGATCTGCTCAGAGGTAGATCTGCTCAGCCGGGTCTCCCCCAGGCTGGGCTGGGGAGTGGAGCTGGGCAGGGTCATTGCTCTGTGGTAGGCAGAAAGGTGGGATGGGCTCTACACAGAGCCTGGGCTCGTGTGCTCCCCTGTCACGAGTTGTGCATGGTCTCAGCAGGTCCTGCTGGAGGCTGGACATGAGCAAAGATGTCCTGGAGAGCATGGGGGAAGGTCTCCCCTAGGATTCAGCCTGTGGCACAGGGAGGGCAGAGCAACTGGTGGTGAAGATTTGCCTCCCACCTCCATGAATCTTGTTGAAGTCATCTGCAGGAGAAAAGAGAAGCCCCTGGGATGGGAAGGTGCTGACCCTGCATCGTGGTGGGTCATGTCTCAATGCAGGGACCATAGGAGAGCACAGTGGTGGCAGGAACCAATGTCTGTGGCATTGCAACCCTGCTCTGAAACAGACGCAGGGAGCAGAGAGCTCTGGGGCTGCTCCTGAGGGCACTTGGAGCCATCCAGGAAACCACAAGGACCCTCCACACCTTTCCCTTGTGCCCTTTGGAGCCAGACCCTCGCTCGCTGCAGGGAAAACCTGCCTTTGGTGAGGAGAGGGCACAAAGCCTGGGTGTCAGCCATTGTCTTAGGAAAGGCTTCCAGCAAACCTGCCTGCTGCTGGCAGGGGGGAACCTATCCAAGGGCTGTGTGAGAGCTTGGGGTCCCTGCTTGAGTCCTTGCTGGCAGCCCCTCTGTGCCCCTCACAGCATCCTGGAGAGAGCTGTGCCTTACCCTGGCTGACCCACGCCCCCCCACCAGCCAGGTCACAGCATCTCAGCCCCGAGAGCTGCAGAGCAGCCAGCTCTCCCAATGCTTAGTTAGATTATATTTATTTTTAAAATTCCTGAATCTTCTTGGCAGGAAAATAGATTTTCCCTGAAGAGATCTTTCTAGTGGGTGAGCAAGGCTGGCAGTCGGAATCACGGATCCCTCCCGTCTTCCCAACCAGACTCTTTAGGAGCTGACATTGGTGCAGTCTTTGATTAAAGTAAGAACTCGTCCTTCCCCAGCCCCTGGCAGGAACTCGCCCATATGGTCCCTCTCGCGGCGGCTGACGGTCCCTGGCATGAGGCCACAGCATCCGTCTGTACCCGCCGGTTACTCGGGAGCGGACGGGGTCCTCTGAGGATGCCAGCCTACCTGGCACCAACACAGGG
This sequence comes from Jacana jacana, assembly GCA_013400555.1. Lineage (NCBI taxonomy): Eukaryota > Metazoa > Chordata > Aves > Charadriiformes > Jacanidae > Jacana > Jacana jacana. Next base: position 120,602 of record VZTM01010369.1, on the reverse strand, counting down.
AACTGCAGGTCCTTCATAATGACATCCATCCCTGCTCTGGGCTCCTCCGAGCCCAGCTTTACAGGAGGGGGAGGCTCCCAGCGGTATCCCCACCCCAGGGTACCCTGCAAAGGGCTGGAGAGATGCCGTGGTATTCATCAGCTCCCTCTCTTCCCCCTCCTCAGAAACTGAATCACAGAATTGTAAGGGTTGGAAGGGACCTTCTGAGATCATCCAGTCCAAACCCCTGCCAAGGCCAGGTCACTCAGAGCAGGGTGGACAGCAACTTGTCCAGGCAGGTTTGAATATCTCTGGAGGAGACTCCACACCCTCTCTGGGCAGGCAGCTCCAGGGCTCTGCCACCCTCAAAGTAAAGACATTTTTCTGCATGTTGAGATGGAAATTCTTGTGCTCCAGGTTGTGGCTGTTGCCCCTTGTCCTGTCACCAGGAGCAACCGTGAAGAGTCTGGCCCCATCCTCTTGCCACTTGCCCTTTAGATATTGCTCACCATTGATAAGATCCCCTCTCAGCCTTCTCTTCTCCAGGAGAAACAACCCCAGATCTCTCAGTCAGAGAGGTGCTCCATTCCTTTGATCATCTTCACAGCCTCCTCCAGCCGTTCCCAGTCCTTGAACTGTGGAGCCCAGAACTGGACCCAGTACTCCAGATGTGGCCTCACCAGGGCGGAGCAGAGAGGGAGGATGACCTCCCTCCATCTGCTGGCCATGCTCTTTCTAATGCCCGCCAGGAGACCATTGGCCTTCTTGGCCACCAGGGCATGTTGCTGGTTGAGGGTCAACTTGTTGTGCACAAGGACTCCAAGGTCTCTCTCCACAGAGCTGCTTTCCAGCAGGTCAGCCCTAAACCCGTACTGGTGTGTGATGGGATGAATTATGAAGGCAGGGAGAGCAGAAGAGCTCAGCTGCATGGGGTGACACTCCTGAACCATTCTCTTTCTCATTTGCTGGAGTGATCTGGTCCTCAATAGCGTGTTTGACGCTAATCATTGCTGGAGGAAGCGAGCTGGGGAGCAGACTTGTCTTTGAGTGATTTCAGTACAAAACATGTTACAAACACCCTGCAGTGATTCAGAGCCAGCCCAGGAAGCAGAGTCTCTGGCCCGGTGGGAGCAGGGGGCCAGTCATTACCGTTGTACGTAGCCCAACTCAGCATCCCTGGACCCTGCACTCCAAATAATTCAGCCCCAATATCGTTGTGATTCAGCCCATTTGTTAATCGTTAGATCCGAGCCATCCCTCCGGATGCGCTGTGTGAGGGCTGTGCTGGGGAGGAACGTTTTCAGGACAAAACCTGGGGAAGCAGAAACGACCTGGGACGAGTCAGGGTCCGGGACAGGCATTTGACCCGTTTTTCTGATGCACCTTGTGGCAACGATGAAGACCAAGGATGCTTTTCCCTGCAGTGAGGACCAGCGGCTCTCTGCAAAATAAGGCCAAATCAGCTCCTCTTGGGTTAAAAACGTGGGCTGGGGTGAACCCAGGCACCCTCTGACCCAGCCTGGGGGCTGCTCAGCCCAGCCCCATTGCAAAGACCGGGCTTTTCCAGGGGCTGCTCGGGGTTTATCAGTTTGCCATCAGTTACTCGACGGGGTCAGGGTCGTTTCTCCTGAGGAAGCCTCGTTTCTTCCAGCAGAAGGTTAGAGGATGCCAAGAGCCAGGCACATCCTTGCCTGTGTCTGGGGTGGGGTGGAGGGGAAGACAGGCACGGTGGTGACAACAGCAACAAATCCTTCTAGTCACAACAGCGTCGGGAGCGCTCGCAATTACAGGCTAAGGCTGTGGTGTGCGCTAAATATAGAGCCCTGGTCCTCGTACACTTAAGGAAACAAATGATCTGATGAGCATCTTTCTGCTGAAATACGAGCCCATTTATTAAGCTAAATGGACGTGAAATGCAAATGCAAGGTTACTTTTCAGCAATTTCCAAATAATAATTGAAGCCTTGTGGGACTGCTCATTAGACACGTATGCCGGGTGTGGGTGAGGGATCCCAGGGAGGATGCCTGGTCCATGGGGTGGGTGATAAGCACCCAGCCCTGCAAAATACCCGGGTTCAGTGGCAGCTGGGTGCCAAATAGTCTGGCCCTGGCTGGAACCAGTGAACTTTGACCACAGAATCATAGAATGTGTTGGGTTGGAAGAGACCTTGGAAGTTCATCTAGACCAAACCCCATGCAGAAGCAAGGATATCTTCAACTAGATCAGATTGCTCAGAGCCTTGTCAAGCCTGACCTTGAATGTCTCCAGGGATGAGGCCTCCACCTCTGTTCTGTGACATGGTGTCCTGAGATGCAGGTCTGCTCCCAGGACAGATGTGGGTGGAGTTGGGACCCCACCACTACCATAACCAGTGACTCCATCTTCTTCCAGTCTTGCCCTCGCCTCCATCACTTACCAATCCCCAGTTTCAGCAGGGAAGTGGAAATGGGTCAACTTGTGCTGCACAAGAGCATCCTGCTTTGAAATATGGGAGTGCCTGCTGTGCCAGGGGAGGCAGAAGGGCTCAGAGCTCATGGGGATCCCCCTGGGCTTGTGCAGGGCACAGGTTGCTCCATCACAGCTGGGCAAGCAACTCCTGTCTGCAATGAGCCCGCAGTGCTCAGAGTGGTGCAGAGGGAGGGCAGCATTGGTGTGTTTGTTTGGGACATGTCTCCTTACCTGGCACCCCACTGGGACCCCTACCTTCACCCCCACAGCTCACAGGTCTCTGCTCCCACCCAGGTGAAGAGCGTGAACCTATCGGACGGGGAGGTCCTCTCCATCCGTGGGGTGGACGGCGATGCCCTGGTGGTCCTGGCCAACCAGACCCTGCTGGTGGAGGGCCAGGTGATCCGCAGCCCCACCAACACCATCTCTGTCTACTTCCGCACCTTCCAGGATGAGGTGGTGGGGACCTTCCAGCTCCACTACCAGGGTGGGTACCTCCCTGACGTGGATGACAAGGCAGGAGGGGATGGGATTGGGGTGGCAGAACCATGGGGCTCAGCTCCACTACCAGGATGGGTACCTCCCTGACGTGGATGACAAGGCAGGAGGGGATGGGATTGGGGTGGCAGAACCATGGGGCTCAGCTCCACTACCAGGGTGGGTACCTCCCTGACGTGGATGACAAGGCAGGAGGGGATGGGATTGGGGTGGCAGAACCCTGGGGCTCAGCCCCACCGGGTGGAAGGATCTCTTGCTGCATGCCTGTGCTCAGAGCATTGGCTGGGGAGGGTCAAGCAGCAGCTTGTGTTGTGCCTAGAGAAGAGGGTTTGATGTTCCCCCAAGTCCTCGGGGGGAGCAGCACTCTCTCCGCTCCTCACATCTGCCCCGTTTCTGTCCCCGTGCAGCAGCTCTTCCTGCACAGGTTCAGGCCCAGAGTCTATTTTTTTTTTTCCCCTTGGAGAGCTATAAAAAATAGATGAGTTCAAGCAAATTCTTTTTTAAAATAGAAACTGGGTCTGAGCAGAAGCAGTAACAGGTGGGAGAAGCCACAGCCCGGTGCTTTGTCGGTGCTCCGCGCCTGGCACCCGGCAGCGAGGTCTGTCCGTGGCACCGTGGGGACATCCAGCATGTCCCCAGTGCGAGGTGGCTTGGAGCAGACAAAGCCCAAGCTCTGAAATGTTCCCGCTTGTTCCAGTGTTTATGCTGAGCTGCAACTTTCCACGGAGACCTGATTTCGGAGACGTCACCGTGATGGATTTGCACTCGGGCGGAATTGCTCATTTTCACTGTCACCTGGGCTACGAGCTGCAGGGTCCCAGGGTGCTTACGTGCATCAACGCATCGAGGCCACACTGGAGCAGCCCGGAGCCAATCTGCTCAGGTACGCTCCTCGTTAATTAGCTGCAGTGCTGGGGAAAACTGGGATCCTCAAAGAAAAGGGGAAAAAAAAAAGATAGTAAATTAGAGTTGCTTTCTTTGCACGGCGAGTCGAATACGGTCACTGGGAGAGGGTGACAGCAACACCCAGCTCTGCAAAACTCGGGGTAGGGTGGGTTTGCACATCGCTGGCAGCACAACCTGCTTCCTAATTAGGCAGGTAAGGGAAAGGAAATTACACATTTTATGTGTAAGCATCGAGATGTTGGCATAAAACAGAGCAAAGCCAAGCCAGGAAGGAGGTTCATGAATTAAAGACTGATGAGAAGAGCTGGGCAGACACTTGGTGGGGAGTTCATCCTCCTTGATGTGCAGAAGACCCCAGTGTGGACGCCTGCCCGTACCCTTCCATTAGAGGTCTCCTTCCATGCCCCATCCCCTTACTCAGCTCAGCTGTGTTCTGTGTTGGCAGCACCCTGCGGTGGGACGGTCCACAATGCCACCATCGGCCGTGTCCTCTCCCCCAGCTACACGGGCAACCAGTCCAGCAGCATGTACTGCATCTGGGCCATTGGGGCCCCCCCGGGTCAGAAGCTGCACCTGCATTTCGAGAAGCTCCTGCTGACAGAGAAGGACAGGTAAGGATCCAAGGAGCCCTTCTGGTGTGCCTGGGTGATGCCAGCCGGTGGTGAGATCTGTGCTGAGCCCATCTCCCTGCACCCTCAAGAGGGTGGAGGTGCAGGGTGCTTTGCTGGGTGCTACATCTACAAAGCTTAGAAGTTCCCAGATGGTCTCAGCTCTCCCATCTCGCATCTTGTGCCTTCCCAGTGCCCAAGCTTTCAGGTAGCACTGGCCCCAGCCTGGGGTGCCACATGGAGAAAGCTGCCAGCCAGAGGATGGTGGGGATGGGGCCAGAGAAAGGTCCTGCTACAGGAGAGGAGGTTCCCAATTCAGGTGTTGAAGTGTTCAGGGGGCAAGACGGGTCTTTGATCCAAAAGAGCCCCAGCCCTTTCATGCCAGTAGATCCTGCTGGTCCCCTGGCTGTGGGGTGACACAGTGTGTGGTGTCATACCTGCCCTTTCCTTCCCCTCCAAACACCCTATGCCCTGCCCTGCTCGTCACCACGGTGCAAGAAGCTGCAAATCCCACACTCTCCGCATGCGTAACACAAAGGACACACTTACGGTGAGGGTGCTTGTGTTTAAACAGCATCAACATTCAGTCTAGTAACAGGCAGTAAAGCAGGTTTATGGCTTGCAGTAAAATCAAAGCATAAAGCCCCTGTTTATGACACAGTAAAAAAGGCTTTGCTTGGTGAATTTTTGCTTGCACGATTTCTTTAAAATGCCTTATTCTGGGATCGCCAGAGAGCAGGCGCTGCTGAGGAGGAGGATGCTCCGGGATGGGGGATCACGGGGACACTTCTCCCATGTCATGTGCTGTGTCCTCCTGTGCAGGATGGTGGTGTACAGCGGGGACACGAACCAGTCTGCTGTCCTCTACGACTCGCTGCGTGCCGACAGTGTGCCCTTCGAAGGGGTGATCAGCGACGGCTCCTCCATCAGGATCGAGTTCCTGGCGGAGGAGCCCGCGGCCCCCACGGCTTTCAACATACGCTTTGAAGGTGATGTGCTCTCACTTTGGGTACCCCTAAGAGCAGCCCACAATCCCTGGCCTCAGGTCGTTTGGGCAATTAACAGAGATACGGCCATAGAAAGGGTCTTGGCTGCCTCCTGCCACCGATGCTACACGATGCCGCTCTCCCCATGGCACTGTAGGCACCCAGGGCAAGTCAAACCTCGCCTGAGGCTAGAGTAGCTTTGGGCAATGCATTTGCCTAGCAAGAAATAGGCAAAGAAATAGCTAAATGCCATTTATTCCAACAGAAAGGTTCATTGGTAAACTGAGCATCCACAGGACTTACCTCCTGTACCTGCCACAGGGCAGCAGCCGTGGGGCAGTGGGTACCTTGGCCAGGATGGGGCCCCTCCAAACCCAGGTTGAAGCCCCTCCAAACCCCAGTTGAAAAGGCTGCTGTGGGAATCGCACAGCCTGCAGTGACCATCGCCACCAAAAGCCCAATCTGTCCCTTTCCCTCAGTCCCTGTAGTGCTGGGTACCGAGCCCACACCAGCCGTGGGGTTCTTGGAGCAGCTTCTCTGGGGACCAGCGCTGGGCAAGCCCTGGAAGCTCACAGAGATTTGCTCCAGTTGTCATTTAAACGCATCCCGCTGCCGGGATCAGTCCCGCGGGAGCCCCTCGCCTCCGAGCAAGCTCAATAACCCGCAGTAATCCCGGGGGAGATTGCTCAGCAAATACCGCAACTGGCAAGGCAGCAAGTGTGTTAGTGATGCTGGTACACAATGGAAGAGGGGCTGGGTTAAGCCTGCGTGGCACAGGGCAGATAAACTCTTGTTAATCCTAATTGCCTGTAAAATACACCGTGGAGCGGGCAATCCGTGCGCGGCGGGGATGGAGGGAAGGGGTTTCTAGCTGAGGGTGGAGGCAGAGCCCGGGGATGATCACCCCCAAAGCAGAGGGTGTGAGGAGCAGGGGAAGGTAGTGCTCCCCCCCAGCCAGCCCCATGCCCCTGTGGCTAACGGGGGGTGGTTTCTCTTCCAGCCTTTGAGCGGGGCCACTGCTACGAGCCCTACATCCAGAATGGGAACTTTACCACCTCCGACCCCACCTACAACCTAGGGACCACCGTGGAGTTCACGTGCGACCCTGGGCACTCCCTGGAGCAGGGACCTGCTGTCATCGAGTGCGTCAACATGCGGGATCCATACTGGAACGACACGGAGCCGCTGTGCCGAGGTCAGTCCCCTGTCCCCATCGCCAGGACAATGCTGGGTGGTGGGTATGAACACCCCAAGGGACCCATGCTGAGCCCTGCCTGCCTCTCGCTACCTGCAGCCATGTGTGGGGGGGAGCTGACTGCCGTGGCTGGGGTGATCCTGTCCCCCAACTGGCCGGAGCCCTACGCGGAGGGGGAGGACTGCATCTGGAGGGTCCACGTCGGCGAGGAGAAGCGGCTTTTCCTGGACATCCAGCTGTGAGTAGCCCAGGACTTCGGTGCATGTCTCTACCCCGACAGTGCTCAGCCCACTTTGCTGCACTATCCCCGTTCCCCTTGCCCCAGGGATCCACACCTTTCCCTCCCTTAGAGCTTTCCTGATCCCCCGTGATGTACTCAGCACCCAAGAGAAGGTCCAGGGCAGCACTGAGTGCTGCTCCTTGAGTTCCCAAGCACTGCTACACCATCCTTTACAGCAGCTAATTGCTCCCAAGACTCTCTAATTGCTCCTCTGGGGCAAAATCACAGGGAGCAATGCCACAGCAGTACGCAGCCACGTGCAGCTCCGAGTGACACACAGCACCGTCACGAACTGGTTCATTCCAGAGCTAGAAAAGCCTAAGGACATCCACAAGCTGGAAACCTCAACTTAGTCTTTAGGCTGAATGGGAGACTGGCAGTACTGAGATGCCTAAGGGAGGGCAAGGGGCAGGGGGAGCTCTGCCCAGCCCTCCCTCCTGTGTCCAACCTTCTTTTTTTTTGCGGGGGAACCAACCATGTCTTCACAAAATGCATGAGTTTCCCTCCCGACTGCCAGCCCACTCCTGTGCCAGTCAGTGCCATGGGAGTTCAGGGAGCAGAGCACCACAGGGGTGGGCATCCCTAACCCCCCATGCCAGGGATCTGAAGGGTTGGGGATTCAATGGCAGGCTGGAGGCCCTTGGCATGATGATGCTGCCGATGCAAAGGGAATCTCCCTTGATGCTACTTTGGGGTTTCAAGAGGAGAGAGTATTTTTAAATAGGGGCTTAGAGTCACAGAGAGTTTAAAGCTTTCTGTAAAATCACATTAGATCTCCCAGTGAACCTCTCCCAGCTTTGTGGGTGCTTGGGCTGAGCAGAACTGGAGGCCAAGCCATTTGAAGTCACCAGGCATAAATGTCACTGGGAAAATCATGTTTGACAGAGAGCAGAGATTTACTACAAATGTCAGCTTGCCGTGGGGATTAGCTGGGCGCCTTCCAGGAACATTCTTAATAAAACGTTGGGGGATCAGCTCAGGCGTCTCCAAACAAGACTGAATTGGAGATGCAGGGTGAGAGTGCGGATTCTGCCCGTGTTCAGGAGTCCAGCCTTCGCTGGGGAAGTTATTTCAGCCTCCAACATGATGGAGACTCCTCCTGCGGGACCAGGAGCACCCTGCTCCTCTCCCCATGGGGAAGGGGAGGACATGGTGTCCCTGCCCCAACTCCTTGCTGTCCCAGCCCTTCCTGAGGTGCCTGGAAGCAGAGCCCTAGGTGCTGGCCATGCTCTCTGGAGCTGGTGAGCCACGCTGGCTGGCAGGATGAGGAAGGGTGGCAAGGGGGGGAAGGAGTTGTCTATGCCCATCCTCGGGGGTGGTCCCATGGGTTCACTCCCCCTACCGGTGGTGGGGTTTGCAGGGGCTACAGAGGCAAGAGAAACAGTTTGGCAGCAGGGCTTGGCATCCCTGGAGCAATGACTCCCCTCCCCGGGGCTGTGCAGCCACCGCCTGCCCGGTTGCTTGGGACCAAGCAGAGTGTCCCTTGTCCCCTCCCTCCCGTGAGGCAACAGCATCCCTACCGCAAAGAGGGTGGATGAAGGCTGCTGCCGGTGCTGGCCCTGGCTCTGGAGGAGGGTTTGCTGCCTGCTCTGCCCGCCCTGCCTGCCCGGCAGTATCCCAGATACTCCCGCTCCGGTTCCCGGCTCCATCCACGGGCCACCACTGCTCTCTGCTGGCCGCGGCGACCAGCGCTGCAGCAAAGGCGACCGCCGCGGAGGGGCTGGGTTTTTCCACGCCGTGGGGCAGGGTGCGGTAAAGCTGGTGTCACCCCATCGAGGGGCTTGGGGTCGCCCTGCCCCACGGAGCCGCCGGCAACTCCCCGGCACTGGGGGCGGCGGGCGAGGGCTTGCTCCCTCCCGAGCCACCCACCGCTCCTGGCGGGGAGGATGGAGCCGGGGTGAGTTATGGGGCTGCCGTTTGACCACCAGGATCGCTGACCCACTGAGGACAGGCCAGCATCACCGTGCTTGCCTAGCCTGCCTGGAGATGGGGACAAGGACAGGGATGGGAATAGGGACAGGACAGGAGGCAAGAATAAGTCTTATGAGGAACGATTGAGGGAGTTGGGATTGTTTAGTTTGAGGAAGAGGAGGCTGAGGGGAGACCTCATCACTCCCTGCAACTGCTTGAAAGGGCATTGTAGAGAGGTTGGTGCTGGTCTCTTCTCACGGGCAATGAGCGATAGAAGGAGAGGGAATGGCTGCAAGCTGCAGCAGGGTAGGGTTAGGCTGGACATGAGGAAAAAGTTTTTCCCAGCAAGAGTGGTCAGTCAGTGGAATCAGCTGCCCAGGGAGGTGGTGGAGTCCCCATCCCTGACTGTGTTTCAGAGTAGATTAGATGTGGTGTTGAGGGATCTAGTGTAGGGGAGAACTTGTAGAGTGGGGCTGATGGTTGGACTTGATCCCAAGGGTCTCTTCCAACCTATATGATTCTGTGATTCAAAGTGCACTGCACTGGGGCAAGTGGTCATCTGGATGCTCCTTGAGCCTGATACTGTGGCATCCTTCTCTCTAACCAAGCTCTCCTTTCCAGCCTGAACCTCACCAACAGCGACATCCTCACCATTTATGATGGGGACGAGCTCACCGCCCGCATCCTGGGGCAGTACGTCGGCAGCAGTGGTCCCCAGAAGCTCTACTCCTCCAGCCCCGACCTCACCATCCAGTTCCACTCAGACCCTGCCGGGCTTATCTTTGGGAAGGGGCAAGGATTCATCATGAACTACATAGGTAGGGGGAGTGGGGTGCTGGGTGCATCCCCCGCCGCGGCAGTGCAGGAGGGGACCGTGACACAACCTGGTTGTGTCCAGGACTGGGTTGTCCAGTGCCGGGTTTGGAAGTGGGGAGAGGAGGAGCGCTCTTCTCCACATCCTGCAGAAACCCCCAGCTCCACTGCAGGTCTCTGGGTGAGTCAGTTCCAGAGTATCCCTGTGTGTGTCCCCTCTATCAAATAGTGGCATTTTTGGTCCCTGTTAACCCTGGTCTGGCCCAGTGTAACTGTGGAGCAGAACAGGGAAAGAAATTGCTGGAAATAGGGTTGCAGGATCCACACAGGCACCCTGTCAGGCATGAAGCTGGTGGTACTAAGGCACCACAGCGAGGTCACAGAAGCTGGTCCCTGGGGTAGGCTCCTGAGATGGGTATTCTCAGCTCCTTGCTCCAGAGAGGCTCAGACTACATCTGAAGATGTCCATTCGCATTGTCCTTCAGTGCAGCCATGTCTGCCAGTCCGGGGCGGCCGATACCCAAGGAAGACACAAAGACTGGGAAGGGCACTTCTTCCCCCCGGCTGCCTGCCTCTCCTCCAGCCTCTCTCCCCTTGCCAGACTTCTCCCAAGCATGTTTTCCTTCCGCTGCTGACAGCTCTGGTTACCACAAACGGAGAGCAAGCTGCAGTGCAGGTCACCTGTGAAGGTTGCAGGTCCCATTCCCTGTGCACTGCAGCACACACTGCCAGGCTCGGCCGTGGGCAGAGCTCTTGGTGGGCACAGGGATGGGGAGAGCAGGGAGAAACCCCTCAGCAGACCAGCTGGGCATCTGAGGACTGTGACTGCCCCTCTTCTGCAGCAAGAGCTCAGCCTGGTGTTCCCAGGTTGCTCCTTTTGTCCCGACCCCAGCAAAGACACTGCCCTGTTTTCATCAGTGCAGTCCTCTGCCTGGTTTTAGGGTTGAGGGTGGTGAGTTCTGCCCCCCCCCCCTCAAGAAGAACAGGGAAGTACTGGAATTAGTCCAGCAGAGGGCTATGAAGATGATCAAGAAGCATCTATCTCTCTGTTGAGGAAAGGCTGAGACCTGTGGCTGTTCAGCCTGGAGAAAAGCAAACTGAGTGGAGATCTCACTGACGCTGAGCAATATCTAAAGGGCGGGTGGCAAGAGGATGGGGTCAGGCTCTTTGCAGTGGTGCCCAGTGACAGGGCAAAGGGCAATGGGCACAAACTGGACCACGGGAAATTCCATCTCAACATGAGTAAAAGCTTCTTTTGTGTGAGGGTGGCAGAGCCTTGCAACTGGCTGCGCAGAGAGGGTGTGGAGTCTCCTTCTCTGGAGGCACTCAAACCCTCCTGGACAAGTTCCTGTGGGACCAGATCTGGGTGATCCTGCTTTGGCAGGGGGTTGGACTGGGTGGTCTCTGAAGGTCTTTCCCAACCCCTACAGTTCTGTAGTTCTGTGAGGCTTCAAAGAGCCCCATTATCCACTACTGCCCCACTTTTCCCATCCCAGGGGATGCCACCCATGGACAGGGCTGCCAGCTGTAGCCATGTGTGGGGCAAGAGGGCTCTCAAGGAGGGACAGGCATTCAGCAAGGGGCTGTGTGTCCCCATGCAGTAGCTCTGAGGAAGGCTCTGAAGTGGAGTCTCGCTCGGTGGGGGACAGCCAGCGTCTCTCTTGGCTGCAGAGGTGTCCCGCAACGACTCCTGCTCCGACCTGCCCGAGATCCAAAACGGCTGGAAGACCACGTCACACACAGAGTTGGTGAGAGGGGCCAAGATCACCTACCAGTGTGACCCGGGCTACGACATCGTGGGAAGTGACACCCTCACCTGCCAGTGGGACCTCAGCTGGAGCAGCGACCCCCCCTTCTGCGAAAAGAGTGAGTGCCCTGACCTGCTTTTCCTTTTGTATTCCCATGACCCACACCAGTGTTTAGCAGCTCCTGGGCCCCACTGCCCCACTCAGATGACCTCTTTTCCCCAGTTATGTACTGCACAGACCCGGGAGAGGTGGAGCATTCCACCCGCCTCATCTCTGACCCGGTGCTGCTGGTAGGGACCACCATCCAGTACACCTGCAACCCCGGCTTTGTGCTGGAGGGCAGCTCGCTGCTGACCTGCTACAGCCGCGAGACGGGGACCCCCATCTGGACCTCCCGGCTCCCGCACTGCGTCTGTAAGTTGGGATGGTTTCTCCTGCCCTCCTCCTGCTCCCCCTCCTCTGCTCAGGGAGGGTCCTGGGAAGCCCTTTCCTGCGGCAGAGACCTTCCCCAGCTTCATGGGGTGGTTCAGAGCTCTGAGCTACCTGAGAGCAGGATGGGGTGAGGTCTGGGGCTCTTCCCCACCGCCTCCCAGTCTCCTTCTCTCCCTCGTCCTGAACCCTGGGGCTCACCCCCGGATGTGTTTCCTTTCAGCTGAGGAGTCACTGGCCTGTGATAACCCAGGGCTGCCAGAAAATGGCTACCAAATACTTTACAAGCGCCTCTACTTGCCGGGAGAGTCCCTGACATTCATGTGCTACGAGGGCTTTGAGCTCATGGGGGAAGTTACCATCAAATGCATCCTGGGCCAGCCGTCCCACTGGAGCGGACCCCTGCCCATCTGCAAAGGTAACGCTGTGGGGTGGCTTTGGGGGCACGGGGGCAGCCACAGCCTTGGTCCCCAACCTAGAGCAGCTGGGGACCTTCATCTGGCTGCAGAGTCCCAGCCATTCTCCAGCTGGGAGGGAAACTCTTCTGAAACCTGGCTGGTTTTTTTGGATTTGGGCTGAGCAAGCTCTGGTGCGCCAAGAAGGGGATACAAACCCTCTGGCCACCATGCTGGTGGTGTGGGATGTGTCAGATGTCACTTGCTTGTCTTGCTTTGTTGCTTCCCATAGCAGTTTGCCCACCCTCAACAGGGATGCTCTCTTTGGGCACCCACTGAGATGGGAGAGCTTGGCCCCAAGGAAGCGCCAGGGCACTGGTCCAGTTTGGGTTTAGTGCACTTTCTGGTCACAGGACAGCCCTCCCATCACCACTAAGCCTCAGAGAAGAATTGTTGTTAATTACTATTTAATGGAACTGAGTGGAGACTTTGTCTCTTGTGGAACAGGGCTCTCTGGAGGGTACCACCCTCAAAGGCAGAGCCATCCTGCTGGTGTCCCACTTGCCCAGCCCTCTCAGTCCTCTGCCTTCGCTTACAGAGACTGAGAACTTACTAAAAATCACAAGTTTGCTGTGTGGCTTGGGACCAAAAGGCGCAAGGAGACCCCAGGCCTGGGCTCCCCATGCAGCCAAAAGCTGCCAGCACTCATTCAAATCCAGTTACGTACCAGTAACTCTCCATTTCTCTTCCAGTGAATCAAGACAGCTTTGAACATGCTCTGGAAGGTGAGTGACATGAGTTGGATGGACAAACCCTGTGCCATGGCCTGTGTGAAGCCTGGCAGGAGGGAGAGGAGGAGCAGAGGCACAAGGGGGGGGTGACAAGGGTCTCACAAATGCTGTCATAATAGATCTTGTCCTTTTAGTAGCAGAAGCTGCTGCAGAGACATCGCTCGAGGGGGGAAATATGGCCTTGGCCATATTCATCCCGGTGCTGATCATCTCCTTGCTGCTGGGAGGAGCGTACATCTATCTCACAAGGTGGGGTGTGCAGTGAGGCTGGGGGGCTGGTGGCAGAGCCCCATGGCAACCTGGCCAGGGCTGGCTCAGCATCACCGTGCCCTCACTGGCCATATGCCCTGGGCATGGTTCTGGGTATTCAAGAGCTGAGCTCGGGTGTCCTTAGGGTGCTGGTGGGGAGGTGGGATGGGGAAGGGGGACATGGGAGGATGGGGCTGGCTGTGCTTTGCTATGGGGTGGTGCTATGCAGCCCAGTGACTCCCTTATGTCCCTTGTGTTCCCACCCAGGTGTCGGTACTACTCCAGCCTCCGCCTGCCCCTCATGTACTCCCACCCCTACAGCCAGATCACGGTAGAAACGGAGTTTGACAACCCGATTTATGAGACAGGGGTGAGTCCTGCTCCACACTTTCCTCCCTGGGGACCATCTGGATGGGGAAGCTTGGGGTTTTTCAGGCTTGTGGCCATAGGATGAGTGAAGCTCATCCTTGAGCGATGGGGCAAGAGGTTCCATTCCTCCCATCGCTCCCGAGGGGCTGGGTAGACCCTGGCGGGTGAGGGGAGGCAGAGGGTCCTGCAGGGTCCAGGCAGGGAGGGCACCACTTCTCGGAGAGATGAATGGCACTCAGAGCCCCTCTTGTCACCTGGGAATGGGAATATTATCCTGAAATGAAGCTGCTGCCCTCAACTGGCTTTTCCTTCTCTTCAGGAAACAAGAGAATATGAAGTTTCGATATAAGGACAGTGGTAAGAGAGTCTCCGGCTGCGAACTTAATGTGCTCTCATAGAACTTCCTCAGTAACTAATCCAGAGACCATGTGGAGTTTGGTTGGACCCCTGGACCTGCTGTTGTCTTTCCTTTTGCCTCTTTATTGAAGATTTTACTGTTTTCTTCACTGTATTTATTCTATTTAAACTGCGATAGGTGTGCTGCAGAGCCCCGGGCGCAGGCAGCAGCGGGAGCTGGGGCAGAGCCAGGTCCCGGCAAGGCCGGGGTGACATGGGGACACCCTCTTGTCCCCCCGTCCCCGCACGGCGGCGTGTCCCCCAGCACTGCCTACACACAAGCAGGGGGATTTTTTGCGGTTCTGCTGTTGTTAAAAATTAAAAATGTCTCCATTGCAAGAGCCTGCAGTTGATTGCTGGGAGCTGAGGTAGGCGCAGGGTTTGCCGCAGGGTCCAACCCTTCCCCGATCCACAGCTCCTGGTTCTCCTTGCCCTGAGCCAGGGAGATGCAGCTGGGGGCTTAGGGGCTCCCGTGCCACTGGTCCAGGGACTGTCCTTGCTGCGGGGAAGTGGAGTGTGGCTCAGGAAAGCTGCCGGCCAGTGCGGAGCCCCCCTTGCCGTGCCCGGGGAGCAGGGGACATCCCGGATCGCACATGGTACATCCCGCTTTCTTTTCCTGCTTTGCTTTGGATGCTGGAGAGGCAGCGAACCAGGACTCACAAGCTCCACGGAGAAGCATTAACCAGCAACCCTCCCCACCCCTGTCTGGGAGCTGTGGGAATCCTCCCTGGGCACCAGGAACAGCCGGCACCCCTTTGCTCACACCAGTCGTTCCTCTTTCATGACGCTTACCATGACCCTTGCCAGGAAAACCCCGGTCCCAGTAATGGTCAGAGGTCACCCCTTTGTTGTATTGTGTGTGTGTGTGTCCCCAGTAGCATCTCAGGGTAAGCAGGACGGACTGGGCTCCCTGCCACCGCTCCCACCAGTTGCCAAAATGCCCTTCAGCGCAGCACCGGGTAGAGACTGGGGCATCGCAGTCCTGCCCAGTTCCCTGGGGGTCTGCAGCTCCCACCTGAAGTCCCACTACCACCACCACCAGGGGTTGGCACCTCACTGAGACTCAGAACTGGTCAGGGGATGGACAAGGGGATGAAGGCAGAGGTGTACTGGGGAAGAGAAGGCAGGCAGGCAGTGTGGCTCATCTCCAGACTGGGACACCAGCCTGGGGAGGGGGACAAAACAGGCAGAAAATCAGCCCATCAAAGCTGGTCCCACCCCGGGTGAATCCCAGTATGAGCCTCAGCATCCCCTACGTTCTTTTGCTGTCTTCATCTCTGCCAGAGCCAGACACTGGCGGGGCTGCTCCCCCTCTGCAGGGTCACAGACACCCCTCCTCATCCCCTCCACCACCAAATGGCCATCTTCTCAGTGGGTCCTCCACTCTGCCAGCCCCCCCAGCCAGGGCCTGGGGAGGACAGCGAAGCTGCTGGAGGACTTGTCCTTGGCTGCTGCTGTCTTTCCTTTGTCCTTGTGGAATGGCAATTGTAACCACGGGAGGCTGGTGTAGTTTTGGGATGGTTAGTGCATCTCTGCAGTGTACAGCTGAGCCTTAGGTTGTTTTGGGGTTTGGGTTTGGTTTGGTTTGGTTTGGTTTTTTTTTTTTCCTTTAAAAACAATGAATGTGTGTTTGTAATTTGTAAAGGTTAAAAAAAAAGAAAAAAAAAAGAAAAAAAGCAGAAAAAAGAAAAAAAAAAGTGCCAAAAAATGTACTAAGCATTTCATTTCCCTTCATACATGTCTGTTTTTATAAGAACAATGTGAAAATTGCTGGGATTAAATATTTTTGAAGATGATAAAGTACTTCCGTGGGAAGCTCTAGCATTCACTGTAACCTCAATACGAATTGCTCTGTCCTTTTAAATGGCTGAAATAAGTTTGCAGAGACTTGAAGGGTGGGTGGGCAGGCCCATGGCATGGGCTGAGTGCTGGGCACGTGGCACGTCTCGCTGTGGGACAGTGGCCAGTGGCCCTGCCTTGGCTCTGAATGTGGTTTCCAGGGGCCAGATGCTGCCTGGGGACAACCCCATGGTGTTCCCCTGCTCCCGTGTGATGGAGTTGGCTGAGCAGTGCTGGGACACAGGGTGAGGTGGCATGGCTATGGGGACATCTCTCCTGTGCTGGATGCCCTGTGGAACCCAGCGACAGCTCCCCCCTCAGTCCAGCCTCACCCCTTCCCTGGGTTCATGCCAGCCCAGCATCGATGCCTTATGGGGTGGGTGAGGGTCTGGGTCCTGCTCTGAGACACTGGAAACCTGTGGCTGTGTCACAGAGGATGCACAGAAGGTTCTGAGGGGGAGCTGCTAGCATTTCCCCACAGGACAGGGGATCTTTAGGGACCCATCCTGCTTGTGTCCCACTCACCTTGCAGCACAAGCTGCCTGATGACCCATGATTATCACCCAGCAGTTCCTACAGGACACAAGCCATCTGGGGCAGGGCAGCTCCCCAAAAACCATGGAGGAAGGGAGGCTGCCTTGCTTGCCCTCCCATATGGCTCCACACCATCTAGGGGAAGACCTCATAGCTGGGCAGGAAAAATCCTTTTGCTGCTCCTTTGGATACTCCTTGGGACACTCTGGAGCTGAGTTGCTCCGGGGGGAGCTCATCTCTGCCCTCTGCCCACAGGTTTCCCCTCCAGGCATCCCTCTGGGAGCCGGTGTGGCCCTGGTACATCCCTGAGGAGCATCAGGAGCATTCAAGGCAGCATCCTGCCTGGGGGGGTGGGACCCCAGATGCATGTGGGGGCCCTGCTCTGGAAGCGTGGTGTCAGGCTAGCGGGTGTCACCGCCTCACCAAGGAGCAGGGCCACTGGGAAATCCCAGGTTAACTCCCATTTCCCGGCACCTGCAGAGTCCCTGTGGGGACTCTGGGATTTCTGGTGGGAAGGGATGAGGATGCAACTTGGGAAATGCCCTCTCCTGGAGCGCCCGCTGCCCTGCCAGGAAACCTGGGGCCTTCTCTCGTGCGTCCCTGCACACACACCCCGCCCCCACGAAACAATACAATAATCCTGCACTCTGAAAAAAAAAATGTGCTGTTAAAAAGGGTTATGGTGTCAACAGGAGCTAATAGCTTTGTGTAGCAGCTGTCAGGCTAATGCACAGGGGGGCGAAGGAGCCACAGCTCTGATGTGGAGCATTCCCGGGGGAGGAAGCCTGGGTTATTTTTGGACAGAGATTGCAAGAGAATTAAAATGAAGAAGGAGGGGGGAAACCACAAAAAAACCAACAGTCTTGATACTGACATTCCTCCTTGGTGACGTAAAGCAGAAGCCAATCTCTGGCCTCGTGCTTTGTGCTGTGGATTAAGCTTTGTCTGGGAGCAGCAGCCACAGCCATTACCCGCCTCTCCCCTGCAGAGAGCGAGAGCAGGAGGATGCTGCCTGCTTGTCCCCCGGCAGTCACATAGCCAAAGGACCCCCTGTGCCCACCCACAAAAGCTCGGGGACCTCCTTTCCAGCCATGTGGTGGGGCAATGAGGCAGAGCATCCTTGCCCAGCCCCAGGAATGGATGCTCAGCTCCGTTGCGGGGAGGTGGTGGGGTTTGGTGCTCCCCGGCAGGGTTTCACGCTGCTGTTTGCTGGCTGTGTTCCCACACCTTCTCCGATCCTGGGGTTATTTCTCAGCATGAACCAAAAGCAGTTTAGGGGGAGCCATGCTGAGGATGGAGAGTTGGGGCAGCAGCCAGCCCCCCTCAACCACTCAGCTCTGCTAAGGGCTTTGCTCAGCACCGGGAGGCAGGGACCAGCCACCAGGTGCCCAGCCTCACTGGTGTCAGTGGTGACAGAGCCCTGGGGTTGGGACCTTTCAATGCTGAGTCAGAAAACAGCAGTGGGGTGGAACATGAGTAAAGAACAAAGATTGGGGGGCAGCTGGCAGCAGAACAGCACCCAGAGGCAGAAATGCTGAGGGAGGGATGCAGGGCTGCGTGATAAAACCATGTTCAGAGCATCCCGCATATTGCCTGGGCACAAGTTGGTCTGGTGGGGACTTGGGGAGCAGGATCCTGCATGGTGAGGATCCCCTGGGCTTGGGGAGCACAGGGAGGGCCCCTCTAGGAGCACCGTCCCATCTCCAGTCCCAACACTCCGGGAAATCCTGGCCTTGGCAGAACGCAAGCACAGATTTGGCTGAAACCACCTCCTGGCAGCAGCTCAGGGGAGGACACTGGGCGGTGTCTGCCCCAGGAGCATCGCTCAGGAAAAGGGAGAAGGAATCACTGGAGCCAGGAGGCTGCCACGCAGACGGGGCTCCTGCCAGGGTGTTGCTGGCAGAGCCGTGCCAAGCGCATCCCAGGGCTGCTTCCAGTCCTTCTGCTGTGTAACGGTTCCTGTGCCTGCCCTCACCACCCATTTGTCCCATGCCAGACCCTTGCTGTCCCTGCCTGGAGCCCAGTGACCCTTTCTGGTCACCAGGTGCTGGCTGAGGGGCCAGGTTCTGCCCCAGCAGCAGAACTCCATCCTGCAGCCACCCCTCCATCCTGCATCCCACCTGTGGGTGCTGTCGAAGCAGGGGCTGCAGAAGACAGTGCTGTAGGGGTGGGTGCTCAGGGTGCTCCCCCCGACCCTCAACACCCTCCCCCCCCCCAACTCTGCAGCCTTCAGGGGATCCCAGCTGAGCCATCCCAGCCCTTGCCCACAGGAATGTCGTCTCCCCTGAGCTCCCCAGGCTGGATGAATCACCCAGGCCAAAACAGAGCAGAGGAGTTGATAGAGCAGAGGAGGGACCTGAGGAGAGGAAGCTGGCAGCAGGATTAACCCTTGCAGCATCCCTCCCAGCCCCTTGGATGAGCAGAGGGCAGAGGCATTGGGTCCCTGCACCCTCAGCCCCCATGGGTGGTGCAGGACATATTGTGAGAGCCCTCTGTGCTGCACGTTATGGGCTTAGCATTACTGGAGGAAATGTGCACCAGGGAGCCAGGATGAGACCCCAGTCCCTCAGATCTCCCCTTGCCCCTTCTCTGCCCCAGGCTGTGGAAGGCTGCGTGACAAATCAGGTTCTGAAGTGCATGAAGCGTTGAGAATGGGGTTGTTGCACTGGATGCAGAGATGAAGAGAGTCAGGAGACATCCTAAAGGCAGAAGAAAGAGAGGGGCGGCTCATCCTGCAGGGAGGAGGCGAGCAGCAGAGCTGAGGACCAGGGGCTGGAGAAGCTGGGGAGCAGAAGGCAGGCAGAGGGGAGAAAGGGCAGGAGAGTCCAGAGCCCCGTACCGAGAGCCCACAGACTCTGTGCCTGCTGACAGAAGGATGCGCTGTCTGCCAAGAGCAAGGCAGGAGACACGGGCTGAGGCTGAGAGGGGTCTAGGAGGGAACTGGAAGGAATAAACTCACCCTCCTTTCACCCTGCAACATGCAACGCTACTGGGACCCTGTAGGAGCAAACTGGGGAGGGGTCTGGGGCGGGGAATGTGCTCGTGGGAGCAGAGGAACAGTGGGAGCAGACAGGAGGCAAGGATGTGCCAGGACAGAAAACAAGGTGGAGCTTACTTAGGTCTGCCAGAGCCGGGGATGGGGTTGCTCTGGAACAAGCCCACACACCGGAGGGGCTGAGCAGAGCCCTTCTTTCACTCCTAAAACCCAGCTCGAGCCATGATGGTGGCAGACATTCAGGCAGGGCTTCCCCTGAGCGGTGACACGTGTCCCACGCAGCTCCACGTGGCACTCTGCCACCGGGCAGGGCAGTGCTGCCAGGGCTCTGCCTGCTGTCACCACAGCCCAGCAGCCCATCTGGCATCTGTGGGAAAGCGGGAGGAAGGGCTGGACCTTTGGGGCCCCTGGATTTGACAGTATTCGCTTGGGTGAGTGGGAAATGGGTTGGGGAGGAAAAAAACCAAGAAGCAGGAAGCAATGAGGCTGAAGACAAACTGTTTCTCCACCAGCACTAAGGGACAACCCAAATTGATAAAAACTTTACCTCCTCTACAGCCAACTGGCAAAGCTGGTCTCTTTTCCGTAGGGCTAAGGCCTGGGTGTGGGCACGGTTAGCCACCCGCCTCAGGCTGGCTAAACTGGCTGGAGCCCAGCATGTGGGGTGCTGGCTGCATTTATGGGCTGCTCCAAGGGCTGGGCTGCTGCTGTTAGACATGGAGAGAGGCTGCTGGGGCCCTGCAGTTCCTGCACCCGCTGCCTGCAGGCTCTCAGAGGGAAATTCCAGGAACCAAAGCTGCCACGGCTCAGGAACCTCAGCCCTGACAGTGCCCATGGCTGAAGAAGGAAGCAGAAGGAATGGGGACGTGAGATGCCAGCAGGCAGGTTGTCATTTCCCAGCCAAGGGACCTTCCTAACTGGAGGGGCAGGAATGGGCTGTGAGAGGCCAGGGGGGGGCACTCACACACTTCTGCCACCTCCTGGGAGTGTCCACATCCTTCTCCAGGCATCTGCATCCATGGGGCTGCATCCCAGGTTCCCCCAGCTGCCCCAGGGCCACCATCTCCTGTATCCTGGCAGCCAGCACCCCTGGGAACAGCTTCCCCCCACTCCAGGTGCTGCAGCATCCCCACATGTCCTTGCTTGAGGCATCCCTGGCTGCCTGCACTTCAGGCACTGCCTCCCTGGGTGCTCCCGTCCCCTGCACACCAGACACAATGCGACCTCGGGGACCAGGGACCCCTGCATCCTCCTTGGGTCCCCAAATCCCCGCAGCCAGTACCCCCTGCATCCCTGGGTCCCTGTATCCCT
This sequence comes from Jacana jacana, assembly GCA_013400555.1. NCBI lineage: Eukaryota > Metazoa > Chordata > Aves > Charadriiformes > Jacanidae > Jacana > Jacana jacana. The sequence continues at coordinate 99,922 of VZTM01010369.1, read as the reverse complement.
ACAGCCAGTATTCCCTGCGTCCCTGGAGCCAGCATCCCGCACATCCCAGCTGCTGCATCCCTAATAGTCTGCTTCCCTGGAGCCTGTATCCTCTTTCCTGGGTGCCTGCATCCCTGCGTGCCCCCCATCCCTGGGACCAGCAGCCCNACCCCTGGGACCAGCAGCCCCGTGGCCAGTATCCTGGGCATCCTGACACCCCCAGTGCCTGTATCCCTGGAGCCGGTTTTCCCTCCGCGCCCTCCTGCATCCCCCTCGGTGCCTCCGCCACCTCCTGCATCCCACATGTGTGTCCCCCGTCCCGGGGTGCCGAGATGGATGTTCCCCCGCGGAACAGATCCTCGACCCCCCCC
>VZTM01010369.1:70006-80149 GCA_013400555.1 Jacana jacana | reverse complement strand
TTGAAGGCCATGCCATTAACATTGGCCCATCTATCCAGTCTATCCAAGTCCCAGTCTGCAGGTGTTGGAGGAGCTTTCCTCACTTACCACATCTTTGACGGAGCTCTGGTCTTCTCGGAGGTCATCTTCAGCCAACAGGGAGAGCACGAGCCCCTTAATGCAGTGAACGTACAAGCTCATTTTAACCAGTTTGTCTGACTCTACACCAGTCTGGGCTCCTGGAGTGTCCACTTGAGGCACCCAGTCACTCTCTCCGCTCCTGGGACTCTGTGTGTTCTCTGCTGGGTCACTGGGCAGGCTCTCCCAAGCCTCTACAGCTGGTTGCTGCCTCCTGCTTTGTAGCTCTGGTGGTACAGCAGCAGCTGGTGAATCCAAACCTTGCACGTGGCCAGCAGCTGCACCACCACTTCCTCCAGAGATGCTGTTTTGGCTCAGAGTCCCTTGCTCTTGCTCATTCGACGTCCTTCTGCTCAACTCTTGGGCAGGAGAGCAAACAGCTGGACTGCCACTGGCTGCAGAATGGCTTGGGGGGCTGTGATGCTCAACACCAGAGTCCACAAGGGATTTCTCCACCTTCTGTGTCTCCTGCTCCCAGGCATAAGGGTTTGGAAAGGAAAAGCCTTCCAGATACCGACCTGCAGTGTATTTAACAGTGGGAAGTGTGGAAGGGCTTGGCAGCTGCTTCACGTCTCTCTCTAATGGGAAGGATGTTTTTCTACCGAGCTCTGGGCTTTTGCTCTCTGGTGCTCTCAGTTTTGCAGCTGGAGAATTCCTTGTACTGGTTTCCATACTGGGGAAGCCTTTCAAAGGACCCAGGACTGCGAGGCCGCCTGATTGCGCAGCATCTTCTGGTGCAGCCATGCCTGAAGCTTGCTCAGAGGACTCCTGTGCAGAGCTATTACCCAGGTCTTGGTTTTCGTGAGCTCCTGTTGATTCTGAAACTGCCTGGGAGCAGGGAGCATTCTTCTCTCCTCCAGGGCTTGCTGGGGACACGGACAACCTAGCAGGAGGTGACAAGTTGATTAAATTACTGAGTAGGATCTGCTGGGAGTGATTACATACCTCATAACGCTACCACCTACCTGGTCATCCACTCCACCGGAAAGTCTCGGAGCACTGAGACTTCAGCCTCAGTCAGGAACACAGGGATGACACGGACACCCGGCGGCGTGGGAGAATCTGCAAGAGAAACAGAGGTTTGAGGATTAAATTAACTTTTCCCCAGAAGCCAGAACCCACCAGCCTGAAGGAGAAAGCACGCTATTACCCTGTATCCCAGGTCACGCCTGACTAGGCAGCATTTCCCCATCCCCCTCATGCACTTAATGCCTGATGGAGTTAAATTTTCTCTTAGGTTTTTTAGGGTTTGGTTTTTGTTTTTGTTTTTTTTCCTTTTCTAACCATCCTGGCAGAATATCTATAAACTGATGCTGAAAAGCGATGACTGAAGGTTCGGACTGAAAGCATCAGCCACCTGTTTTCAGGGCTCTGAGAGTGGCCAAGTAGGCACATGGGTAACTGGAATTAAAGCAGGCACGTTGGGAACCCACAGAATTAAACCCAAAAGAGCAAACTCCTTTGCTCAGCCAAAGGAAGGAACCAGTTCTCAACAACACCCACTGGCACACGCTGACTTGTAGCAGCAGCACCCTCAGGGATACACTCCTGCATCCAGTAAGAGCTTTGCCCTGACTCCCAGAGAACCAGNTTTTCTGCCAGGCAGCTCCAGCCACACTGCCCCAAGCCTGTAGCCATCCATGGGGTTGTTGTGGCCCAAGTGCAGGACCTGGCACTTGGCCTCATTGAAGGCCATGCCATTAACATTGGCCCATCTATCCAGTCTATCCAAGTCCCAGTCTGCAGGTGTTGGAGGAGCTTTCCTCACTTACCACATCTTTGACGGAGCTCTGGTCTTCTCGGAGGTCATCTTCAGCCAACAGGGAGAGCACGAGCCCCTTAATGCAGTGAACGTACAAGCTCATTTTAACCAGTTTGTCTGACTCTACACCAGTCTGGGCTCCTGGAGTGTCCACTTGAGGCACCCAGTCACTCTCTCCGCTCCTGGGACTCTGTGTGTTCTCTGCTGGGTCACCGGGCAGGCTCTCCCAAGCCTCTACAGCTGGTTGCTGCCTCCTGCTTTGGAGTTCTGGTGGTACAGCAGCAGCTGGTGAATCCAAACCTTGCACGTGGCCAGCAGCTGCACCACCACTTCCTCCAGAGATGCTGTTTTGGCTCAGAGTCCCTTGCTCTTGCTCATTCGACGTCCTTCTGCTCAACTCTTGGGCAGGAGAGCAAACAGCTGGACTGCCACTGGCTGCAGAATGGCTTGGGGGGCTGTGATGCTCAACACCAGAGTCCACGAGGGATTTCTCCACCTTCTGTGTCTCCTGCTCCCAGGCATAAGGGTTTGGAAAGGAAAAGCCTTCCAGATACCGACCTGCAGTGTATTTAACAGTGGGAAGTGTGGAAGGGCTTGGCAGCTGCTTCACGTCTCTCTCTAATGGGAAGGATGTTTTTCTACCGAGCTCTGGGCTTTTGCTCTCTGGTGCTCTCAGTTTTGCAGCTGGAGAATTCCTTGTACTGGTTTCCATACTGGGGAAGCCTTTCAAAGGACCCAGGACTGCGAGGCCGCCTGATTGCGCAGCATCTTCTGGTGCAGCCATGCCTGAAGCTTGCTCAGAGGACTCCTGTGCAGAGCTATTACCCAGGTCTTGGTTTTCGTGAGCTCCTGTTGATTCTGAAACTGCCTGGGAGCAGGGAGCATTCTTCTCTCCTCCAGGGCTTGCTGGGGACACGGACAACCTAGCAGGAGGTGACAAGTTGATTAAATTACTGAGTAGGATCTGCTGGGAGTGATTACATACCTCATAACGCTACCACCTACCTGGTCATCCACTCCACCGGAAAGTCTCGGAGCACTGAGACTTCAGCCTCAGTCAGGAACACAGGGATGACACGGACACCCGGCGGCGTGGGAGAATCTGCAAGAGAAACAGAGGTTTGAGGATTAAATTAACTTTTCCCCAGAAGCCAGAACCCACCAGCCTGAAGGAGAAAGCACGCTATTACCCTGTACCCCGGGTCACGCCTGACTAGGCAGCATTTCCCCATCCCCCTCATGCACTTAATGCCTGATGGAGTTAAATTTTCTCTTAGGTTTTTTAGGGTTTGGTTTTTGTTTTTGTTTTTTTTCCTTTTCTAACCATCCTGGCAGAATATCTATAAACTGATGCTGAAAAGTGATGACTGAAGGTTCGGACTGAAAGCATCAGCCACCTGTTTTCAGGGCTCTGAGAGTGGCCAAGTAGGCACATGGGTAACTGGAATTAAAGCAGGCACGTTGGGAACCCACAGAATTAAACCCAAAAGAGCAAACTCCTTTGCTCAGCCAAAGGAAGGAACCAGTTCTCAACAACACCCACTGGCACACGCTGACTTGTAGCAGCAGCACCCTCAGGGATACACTCCTGCATCCAGTAAGAGCTTTGCCCTGACTCCCAGAGAACCAGCTCCTGCTCCCACTCCAGGGAACTGAAGCCCAGAGGGTTGCCCACGTGCTGCTGCTGGGCACTGGGAAACCAGTACTCTGCAGCTGGATGCTCACCAGGCTCCCGCTGCTCCTCACCTCCAGACTGCCTCTGAAAGAAAAGCCAAGAATCAGCTCTGGGGCATGACTTGACACGTGCCATCAGTGCCATCTTCCAACCCTCTCTGCCTCCCCGTGACTTCAGCAGACCCCAAAGCAGCCCCTTCGGCCAGCACTGGGACTGGTTTCCCATGCTGGGCAGTGGTTTGTTCCTTAGGCAGCCCTCAAAGTCAAGGGGACTTCCCAAGAACCAAAACACACCCGAAAGCAAGGACAAACACCACAATTTGTCATTATTGCCTATTTAGGGGACAAAAGCTTGCTCCACTCAGCCACACTATGAGCAGAGGCCTTCTTCACATCTGCATCTCCATGGATTTGTGTAGATCTTGAGCCACATAAATAATTACCTTTGACAAGATTTAATGCAAACAGAAAGGGATCATTTTGTCACTTTCAGACATTCACTGTGTGTATATTTAGTGTCAAATACCTAAACTTGGGTAAAAAGCTAATCCAAACATCACGGGGATGAGAACTCATGAATCCAAAGATTGGGAAAAAAAACCCAAAAGCAAATTCCTAGTGCAGAAATCTTGAAACCTCACTCAGTAATAACTAATAAAAAGCTTTTAGCACTGGCATTGATATTTGTCCTTCCCAGTAACGGCACCTGTGAGATTCATGTGACAAGAGTTCCCTCAGCACATCCTTACAGGTGGGTACCTGCCTGCAGGGAACGTGCTGAGCAACATACCTGGCCAGGACACTCATCACCTTGGAGGAGAACTTTGGCAGTGAGAGGAGGTGGTAGCTGGGTGCTCACAATCCTGAAAGGAGAGGAGAAAGTCAGCCATGAGCAGTGTGTTGCTTCCTCAGGCTGGGTCACAGCCTCCCATCGCTCAGGGCATCGGGACAGGCTGTTGCATCAGACTTTTACTCAGTGTCACAGCTGGGGGAGTCTCTAAGGCTCCCTTGGTCGCTCCCAGTCCCTCCAGACACCCTGCAAGGGTTGCAGGGCCAGCTCAGCCACAGGCTGGAGCTAACACCTTGCCATGCAGGAGAAACACAAGCTGAGTGACCATCAGGACTCTTGTTTTCTCCTCTTCTTTTGGGTTCAGTTCTGCTCTAAACTCACAAAAACCACCAGCTGGCATTTACTTTGGGCTAAGGAAGCGTGTCTCGCTCTGCTCCCTGGAGGCACCATGGGATCCCAACCCTGGGAAGGGGCAGATTTAACCCTTTGGCTAATGCCTGGCTACTTACAAGCCTTTGTAGAGAATGCAGCCTGCCAAGACGTGGGGAGACCTCTGGCAAGTCTGCAAGATGAGAACAGCTTTCAGTAAAAGCAGAGGGTCCACCTGGAAAGGGAGAACCACAAGAATTCAGAGCAGAGACTCCCTAGAAACGCTCAAAGCAGCCAGTAAACACAAAGCCACTGGCACTAAAGCCGCTCTAAGGCCAGGCACTGCAGAAAACAGCCTTTTACCTTGGTTTTGTCCAGATTCCAGAGAGAATTGAAAACCTTGTGGAGGTCGTTGGTGTTTTTTTGGATGTGTTTAATGTATCTGTCCCACTGCCTGCTCAGTTCCGCCTGGGAAAATGCCTGTGGACAACAAAAATCCACACAGCTGTCACTGCAAGGGCCTCAATGTGCTCAGATGCAATAGATTTGGGACAGCACCTACAAGTGGCTGTGGGAAAATAACAGAAATCTGGCAACCAGTAGGCTTGTAAACACGCTCAAGTGACCTGCAGCTGAGACATCAAACCCCACATAGGTCACACTACTCGGTGTTTCGGGTTGGGTGCTCGACAAGCAGAACCTCCACCTTCAGAGAACACAAACCCGTGACAGACTGGGAGGCACCTTGCTGAACGTGCTCGAGATTCCTGCTCTGCTGAGGGCAGGATCAAAGCCCAGCTGTAAGGTCTCTGGCGAGAAGAGCAGGTTCCATAACCCTCTGTCTCCACGGTACCTGCCTTCAGAGGTTCCCCATCCCCATTCCTGAGATTAAATTCGCTCTTTGCATTTCATCCACGGTTTTGCGGTCGTGCCCGTGTCCTGCCTGTGACAGCTCACACAGTGACAAACCTCATGAGGATTCATTGGTTCTGGGACTGTTTAGTTTGAGGAAGAGGAGGCTGAGGGGAGACCTCATCAGTCTCCACAACTCCTTGAAAGGGGATCGCAGGGAGGTTGGTGCTGGTCTCTTCTCATAGGGAATCAGCGACAGAAGGAGAGGGAATGGCTTCAAGCTGCAGCAGGGTAGGGTTAGGCTGGCCATGAGGAAAGAATTCTTCCCAGGAAGAGTGGTCAGAGCCTGGAATGGGCTGCCCAGGGAGGGGATGGAGTCCCCATCCCTGACTGTGTTTCAGAGTAGATTAGATGTGGTGTTGAGGGATCTGGTGTACGGGAGAACTTTGTAGAGTGGGGCTGATGGTTGGACTGGATGATCCCAAGGATCTCTTCCAACCTGAATGATTCTAGGATTCTATGATTAGGAGGAAGATGAGGCAGAGGGCCATGAAAATGCTCCGAGGGCTGGAGCCCCTCCCCTGTTAGGGCAGACCGAGAGAGTTGGGGGTGTTTATTCTGGAGAAGAAAAGGCTCCAGGGAGACCTTACAGCAGCCTTCCAGTGTCTGAAAGGGCTACAGGAGAGCTGGGGATGGACCCTTGATCAGGGAGTGCAACAAGAGGACAAGGAGAAACGGTTTTAAACTGAAACAAGGGAGATTGAGATGAGATACTAGACAGAAAATCTTTATTATGAGGGTGCTGAGACCCTGGCCCAGGTTGCCCAGAGAAGCTGTGGCTGCCCCATCACTGGAGGGGTTTCAAGGTCAGGTTGGACGTGGCTTGGAGCAACCTGGTCTGGGTGGGAGGTGTCCCTGCCCGGGGCAGGGGGTGGCACTGAGTGGTCTTTAAGGTTGTAACCACTCTATGGTTCTATTCTATGCTACCAAGGGGAAACTTTCAGTAGACACTCACGCTACCGCGGTGCAGCAGCAGGATGGGCCTGCACACTTTTCCAGATCCCAATTCTGCACAATTCCAGATCCAGATCCCAAAGCCAGAGCTTTTCCAGATCCCAATTCTTTCATCTATGAGCTTGTTCTGACCCTTGCGAGCCGGAGGACAACACAAGGGAGTGTGTCAGCACATACGTGCCTGGGCAGAGCTCGGCCAACATGGGAAGTTTGAAATCTGCTAGGCAGAGCCATCAGGGCTGCTCATCTTTAATTACCGTGTAGGCACAGTGCACAGGTCCGTTGTAGAAGGTGAAGAGGCTGATGAGCTGCTCCAGAAACCGCCTACAGCTGACATCAGGGAGCTCAACAGCACAGCCCAGAACCTTTAACACACAGAAAGCCACGAGTGAAGAATGTTTACTGACAAAACCCAGGCACAGCAGCCCAGAACAACTCTTATCGCTTTTCAAATGAGTATCAAAGGCACACAGGCAGCTCTGTGGCAGGCAAACATCCCCCAGATTCACAAGTCAGATGAAAAGGAAATTCAAAAATACCCAGAGAAGAGCCCTGGCACAGACAGGATAAATAAATGATATCAGAACTCCAGCGTTTTTGACACACTCCCCTCCCACGTCAGATGGCCTAGCCCAGTGCTCTAATAGCTACAAACATCCTCCTGGAACTAAGTAGTTAAAAATATTCACATTAACTTCTTATTTTACATCAATGAAGATGCTTCATCTAGGTTTTGAGTTGCCAAGAGAACTGAAGCATCAGACCTCCCACCTCAGAGACAGCCCAGTGAACAACACTGCCGAGTAAAGAGGCCTGACTGGTCTCAGCCCAGTTCCCAGGGGATGGTTTGGGGTGGGTTTGTCCTGACTCTGCCCCACACTGAGCTTTAAATACTAAACATCTGTAAACAAAGCTCTGCCACAGGGAATACAGAAGGTTAGAAGGAAAGAATGATCAGACCATCAAACAGGGAGGCTGAGACCTTATTATTAACTGCAGCACAGGGGAACCCTGTTCCCAGTCGTTGCCAGTAACCCCTGGGAGGCACACAACCACGCAGAGCTCAGCTCCTGGCAGCCACGGCCAGGCACATCTTGAGAAAACCCCTTGGGTTTGGGCACACAGAGGAGGTAGGAGCAGCTTTTTGCAGACCAGCCCAAGGCTGCAGCCTGTGGTGAACAAAAACATTGAGTTACCTTGCAATGAAAAGCTGTGCATTGCAAGGTCCCACCCCAGCTCTGCCCAGCTCTGCCCGTGTGCCTGCAGCCCAGCCCTGAAAAGAAAAGGAATTCAAAAGAAAGCCCTCGTTGTTACAGGAGTTCAGACTCTGGTGGGCTTGGCCCCGGGGGCTGCCTCCAGATCTCTGGAACTCACCCACAGGTAGTGTCTGTCCACTACAACTGCAAACTTGAGCTTCCTCAGGCGGATGAGGGTTGGAGGAGCTCCAGAAATCTCCGTCAGGCAGTGCACCACGCCGGCGATCTGTCCACACAGCAGCTCCTGCTGGTCAGGGAGAGTCTGTCGAGGAAGGCAGAGAAGAAAGACCTTTCATTTAGTTTTTCTTTATCAAAGGACTTTAAAAAAAATAATTAAAAAATCATCACTGCTGCATTCTGGTCTAAATAAAAGTGAATTACAAGTTCAACTCGATGATACATCCTGGGGTGCATCAGAAGGGGGGTGGTTGGTAGGTGGAGAGAGGTTCTCCTCACCTTCTACTCTGCCCTGGTGAGACCCCATCTGGAATATGGTGTCCAGTTCTGGGCTCCTCAGTTCCAGAAGGACAGGGAACTGCTGGAGAGAGTCCAGGGCAGGGCTACCAAGATGATGAAGGGAGTGGAGCATCTCCCAGAGGAGGAAAGGCTGAGGGAGCTGGGTCTCTTGAGCTTGGAGAAGAGGAGACTGAGGGGTGACCTTATTAATGTTTATCAATATGGAAAGGGTGAGTGTCAGGAGGATGGAGCCAGGCTCTTCTCAGTGACATCCAATGACAGGACAAGGGGCAATGGGTGCAAGCTGGAACAGAGGAGGTTCCACTTCAATATGAGAAAGAACTTCTTTAGGGTGAGGGTGAGGGAACACTGGCAGGGGCTGCCCAGGGAGGTTGTGGAGTCTCCTTCTCTGGAGACATCCCAAACCCGCCTGGAGGTTCCTGTGTGACCTGCTCTGGGTGCTCCTGCTCTGGCAGGGGGATTGGGCTGGGTGATCTTTCAAGGTCCCTTCCAATCCCTGAGATTGATTCTGTGATAAATAACACAGTAGCAGAGGCAGACTTCTGGGGAAAAAATACCTGAACTGCTTTATTTTCAGGCAGCACGAGTGCCTGGAGCTCACTCAGGGGCACTTTCGTCCCTCCTGTGGATTTATTCACCTCACCAGAAAAGACCTGGACCTCTGCTGGGCGATTCCACCGAGCAAAACCCACCATGAGGGTGCAGGTCCATCCCCACTGTGCCCAGGCTCGGAAGCCTGAAGGCTCCCACGGTGCAGCCCCTCCCTCCAGCTGCTTCCAGCTGCATGAGTTTCCTTAAAACTTCCACAAATCTTCAACACAAACGAACCCAAAGCTCCACCTGGAAGCCTGAACGACAATTACCCGCGCTGACCCACAACAAGGGGCACCCAAATGAAAGCAGACGTTACCTGAGATGGATAGAAATAGCAAATTCCAGCGCTTGTAGGGTCTCCTTCTCCCTTAACCTTCGAACTGTCATAAAGGAAAAAGTAATTCCACCTAAAAAATAAAAAAGCAAAGCATTGGCTGAAAGGAGCGTAAATCTGGAAATCCTTACTCGCGTGATTCGATGATTCTCCCCATCCTGCCTATTTCTTCAGGCAGGGCAGGGAGATCATCACCAGGGATGAACAGAGACGTGGCTCTTACACAATCCCACCACGTTTCGCCGCGGAAGCGGCACTAACCGGGTCTCAGGCTCTTAAATTGGACCGCTTTTTCCAGGCTTAATCCGGATTCTGCAAGTCTGCAGCCGGGCTATGAGGAAGGAGATCTGGACCTGTGGGATAATAACCCCCAAACCCCGGATCTACAGGGAACGATTAGCATTCAGCATTAATTACGATCCACACGGAACAATTAAACACGTGGAGCCCAAGGGGTTCCCACGACCCGCTGCTTTTCATCCACGACAGGGAGCCCAAGGTGGACGATGGCCTTCACCCCAACGGTACCCGGCACTCACCGTTACCCGTTCTTTATCCACCTCAGCACACCCAGCCCACTGCCCCCGGTCTCCCCTCCGTACCGACCACCCGGTGGCGGGAGCGCGGACCGGGAGAGACCCGCGGGAGCGCAGACCGGGAGACCCTCGTGGGGTCGCGGACCGGGAGAGACCCGCGGGGATGCGGACCGGGAGAAGGAGAGAAGGGGTTTACCATGGCGCCGAGCTGGGCTCCGGCGCGGCGGGGCGGGCCATGGGCGCTGGGCTACCACGGCCGAGAGAGGGGCGGACAGCTAGTTAGTCAGTCAGTCAGTCTGTCAGTCCGCCCCACCGCTACCGGTACTGACAGACTCCGCTCTGCCGCCACTGCCGCTTCCGGGTAGGCA
>VZTM01010369.1:48991-69906 GCA_013400555.1 Jacana jacana | reverse complement strand
CCCGCTGGGCGGCACCGCGGAGCCGCCCGCCCGCTGCGTCTGCTACGGCCTGGGGCGGTTCAGCTGCTGCCCCGCCGCCCGGCACCAGTTGGCCTTCCTGCTGCTGCTGCTGGAGGAGCTGGGGGTGAGGACGGAGGGAGAACGGGGGTCGGGGGAAAGCGGGAGAGACCCGGCCCCCGCCCTTCTACCGCCCCTCTCCCCGTAGGTGCCGCCCGGGCGGTGCTCCGTCTTCGACCCTGCGTTCTCTGCCCAGGAGGCGGCGGCACTGGTGGAGCTGGGACTGCGGTTGCTCCCGGACAACGAGGTGAGCAAGAACCGTGAGGCCCGGACCACCCCCACTCCTCCCCATCCCCGCTGCTGAAGGGCTCCCGGGGTCATTTCATCCCTGGAACCGAAGTTGGGGAGACCATCTGGCCTGGAAGTTGGGGAGACCATCTGGAAGCATTGTTTTCCGCCCCCCCCCAGGAAGGGAAACACGGGATTGAGGGATCCAGCACGCTGTTTTACATGGTGCACTGTGGAAAAGCCCTGTACAACAACCTCCTGTGGAGGAACTGGTCTGCGGGGGCACTCTCCAAAATGGTCATCATCGGGAACAGCTTTAAAGGGATCGAGGAGAGGTGGGTGCAGCCCCCCCAGGGGAGAGGTGCCTCCAGCACCGGTCCCTCTCCTCGCTGCTTTTACTCCTTCTGACAACAATTTCCCTGTTTCTGCTCATTTTCCACCCGCTGTCACACTTGCAATCATCAACCATCTGTCCCCACGCCCCCAGCGGGAAGAGTTTCACCTCGTCCCACACTGGTATCATCTCTTACCACTGTTTTCCTTGTGTTACTCTAGGTTGTTGTCCAGAATACTGGAGAGAGACTATTCTTACATCGCAAAGGTAGGGACCGCTGGGTTGTTAATGGTACCAGGTCTGAGCTGACACAGCTCCCTTTTAACAGAGAAAGGAAATGAATTGCAGTTGGAAAGAAGAGGATAGTGATTTTTAAAACCTTTCTGTTTGGTTGGGTTTTTTTTCTGGCTGCTACAATATAAAAATGAATCACTTCAGGGTCCCAGAATCACAGAATGATGTAGGGGTTTAGAAGGAACCACCCAGTCCAACCACTATGGGTCTCACAGGATCGTGGCCAGTGGGGTTTGAATGTCTCCAGAGACAGAGACTCCCCCACCAATTTGGGCAGCCTCTGCCAGGGCTCTGCCACCCTCAAAGGGAAGAAGTTCCTCCTCAGGTTTGAGATGGAACTTCTTATGTTCCAGTTTGTGCCCGTTCCCTCTTGTCCCCTCATCGTTCCACACGGTCTGCAGAACACACTGCACGTGGGGGCTGAGGTTCACATAACACTATCCTCATCTTCACCCACTCTTGACTGAGCTTTACAGAGAGGTTCCTCTGCATCACACGTAACTTTTCCTCCCCAAAATGCTCTTTAGGTCTTGAAAGGGACAGAGGAAGTGGCACTCCCGGCTCACCCTCAGTACCTCGACACCTTCAACGACACCTCCGTCCACTGGTTTCCCTTGCAAAAACTGGAGGAACTCTCCCCTGAGGTCTGGGATGGCGTGGAGGAACCCACCTACCAAGACTGTGAGATCATCAGGAAGGGGGACAGGGCTGAGCAGGGCAGTCCTGCTGCTGAGTCCTGACCCTTCTGGCTCTGTCACTGGCACCTTCTGCGCAGCCAAGATCAAGCTCAGCATCATCGTGCTCCAGCAAAAGTGCCAGCACCCCCCCACTAAGCACCATGGGACTTATTTTTTGTATCTTAATTATTTAATAAAAGGTAAAACTGTGCTTTGACTCATTTAACTACAGCAAACAAACCTAAAACCTGCCTTTTAAGCCATCGCTACTGCACGGTTGCTCTTCTGATCCCCTTCCCTTCCATGAACAACTCGAAGCCTTACGCACCTTCTGACGCGTCAGGGAGGGGGAATTAGTGGAGAAGGGGTTGTAGCTGAAGGTAGTGGTGGCTGGTTCTAAATGCAGGCTTTGAAAAGCTTTCTCACTTCTGCTGCTCCATCCTACTAAAATCAGTTTTTCTGTAAAAAAATCAGGTCATCTCTCTCTAGGAGAAAACCAGTCTCAGTTTTCCTCCATCGCCTCTCTGCCCTGAACTGCGGTGGTCACAGAATTTATGGTTCTGTGAAGTTGCTGGGACAAATTCTGCCCTGCTTCCAGCTCTGCACTGACAGGGCAGAGGTTGGTTGATAGCCCATGGGCCAGTACCAGGCTGAAGAGCCACCAGCAGGCCCAGAGAAAGGTGGGACGAGTCCCATCTGCATGTGGCAGAGAGGAACCCACTGCATGAGGGACACTGTCAGGACAGTAACCCTCCTCTGCAGCAGGCAAGGAGGAGCTGTGATACCTCCCTGTCACTGGAGACCTTCAGGACTCTGCTAGGCCAGCCCTCGCTCATCTTCTGGTGCAGAGAACCACCTCATGGTCCCTTCTAACCTGCTGATAAACTTCTGTCACAGCTGGCAGTGACAACGAGCATCACAACTGCTTGTTCCTCCTCCCTTCACACCAACTTCCAGGTGTAGTTTTCACCTCTCGGCGCCGCCTGAACAGCTCTTCTACGAAAGAAAGAAGCCCGGTTTCACTCTGTTTACAAATCTGTAACTTCTTTATTCTGAAAGTTCCACTCAAAACCTTGGCAGGACGGCGTGCGTGGTCTGAGGCAGGGCCTCACTTCGCCATGTCAATGAGGCTCTGGAGCGAGGTTGGCACCCAAGTCTTTTCTCCTTGCACGAAGACGACACCCCGGTCGATGTAAATGACGATGCGTCCAAAGGTATACAACTGCTTGCCCTCATGTCGCTTCCCGATCACGGGCATGAACACGATGTTGTGCTCCTCCGCTTTGGTCTGGATCAGGTCCTTAAAGTTCATGGGGACGGAGCTGGCGGCCACGCCGATGCCGCGCTGGGCCATGTTCTCGGCCTCCCGCCGCTCCTGCATGGCTTCGTACTGGAAATCCTTCCTCCGCTCCGTGTGAGTAAGGTACGCGATGTTCTCCCGAGCGCCCGGCTGCATGTACCCGCCTGTTCGGGGTGACAAAGCCCGTGAGAACAAGGTGCCAATCCCTCCCTGGTGTAAGGGCTACGGACAAACTGCACTCCAGGACACAACCTATCAAGAATTCTCCGAGTCCCCCCCCTTGCTTAGAATCATACAGGTTGGAAGAGACCCTTGGGATCATCCAGTCCAACCATCAGCCCTACTCTACAAGTTCTCCCCTACACCAGATCCCTCAACACCACATCTAATCTACTCTGAAACACAGTCAGGGATGGGGACTCCACCACCTCCCTGGGCAGCCCATTCCACTGACTGACCACTCTTGCTGGGAAAAACTTTTTCCTCATGACCAGCCTAACCCTTGTTTGGGATCCCAAACAAGAGGGAACAGGCACGAACTCGAACACAGAAAGTTCCATCTAAACTTTAGGGTGACAGAGTGACAGAATGCTGTGGGGTTGGAAGGGACCTCTGGAGATCATCTAGTCCCCTGCCACAGCAGGTCCTAACCAGAGCAGATCTCACAGCAATATATCCAGGTGGGGTTTGAATGTCTCCAGAGACAGACTCCACCACCTCTCTGGGCAGCCTCTGCCACCCTCAAAGGGAAGAAGTTCTTGTATTTAGATGGAACTTCTTATGTTCCAGTTTGTACCCATTCCTTCTTGTCCTGTCACTGGGCACCACTGAAAAAAGCCTGGCCCCATCCTCCTGACACCCACCCTTTGAGTATTTCTAGGTGTTGATCAGATCCCCACTCAGCCTTCTCTTCTCCAGACTAAACAGACCCAAGTCCCTCAGCCTTTCCTCAGAAGGGAGATGCTCCAGGCCCCTCATCATCTTTGTAGCCCTCTACTGTCCCCTCTCCAGCATTTCCCTGTCCTTCCTGAACTGGGGAGTCCACAACTGGATCCGGTGCTCCAGATGGGGCCTCCCTGGGGCAGAAGAGAGGTGGAGGATGACCTCCCTTGACCTGCTGGTCACACTCCTCCTGATGCACGCCAGGATGGCATCGACCTTCTTGGCCACAAGGGCACAGTGCTGGCATCCTCTGTGTTTCTTCTCCTCTCCTTTTCTCCCTACACTTTGCAGGGCAGAATGGGGGGAGAACAGAGCAAGTGACTGCATGGTCCTTGCTGTCACCTGGGGTTAAACCACGGCACTTGCTGACTGACACAAACTACACTATAATCAGCCCAGGCTGAAAGAGAATTGATTGCTCAAAGTCACCAGAAATCTGTTTCTGCTTCAGTGGAGCACAGAAATTAATAAGCCTGTTACAGGTGTTATTTATGGACTCAACAAGGCAAAGCACACTTTGAATTTCACTGCTCACGGGAGATGCTACAACGCTGATTAGCAGGGCCATGCCTAAAAACAGGCTCCCAAGAACCAAGGGTTGCTTGGCTTCCATCACCATAAGCCACCTACCGACGCTGGAAGAGACAGCCCGGTTCATGATATCGAGAGCTTCATTGAATTTGTCTTTGATGGAAGGATGTGCTAACACTTGGTCTGAGAACATGGACTTCCAACCCAAGTACCACTTGGTAATCTCTTCATAATTGGGGCTGTTACTAAGCCACGAGCACAGCACCTGCAAAACAACACAGTGCTGTCAGACAGATAAGGATTCTCCTCCACTCATTTATTTGCACTTATTACAGAGCTTTCAACTAAAAGAAAGGATTGTGACAGGCTTAAGAAAGAGCCTGCTCTGACACACATGGAACTGAGTGGAAACCACCCCGTTAAATGGTAGTTAAACCATTCCAGCAATGGGGCAACTACTTCTAGATAAACCACTAAAGCATTTCCCAGTGAATCAAGCCTCTTTACTCACTCTGGGGAGTCTCTTACCTGCAGCCACTTTGGGAAGAAGTGTTTCTCCAGCAGCCCAACGAGACTGGAGACAGAAATCATCCCTTCCCAGTCAATCACCCAATAGAAGGCATCCATGTGCTGCTGGTGAGGGTTTATGATGAGTTCGTTCAGACACATCCCTGGACAAGTGGGGAGAAGAGGCAGAAAAGAACTTGGCTCACAGTTTTATCAGTGAGTAAAACACACCATTTGAAGAGCACTTGGTATTGCAGATTATCCTGCAGGAGAGACACTCAGGGTCTTTAAACCATTTGCCTGATCCCTCCCACCAAAACAATGCACTTCCATTTCTAGGGACTACAAATTGCTGCTAGAACTGAGAAACTTTAAAACATTTGGCTTTTTCAAACTACAGAACCTTTTTAGCCAGTTTGCAGAGCTGAACAGGGTATTACAAAGTCTCATGGTAAAAGCATCAGCAGGAGTATTTTATCCCCCCCAAAGGGGACAGGAGTAAAAGAGAGACATTTTACAGTTGGTGCTATCTGAAAGCTATGATAATCCTGCCAGCTCAAGAACAAAATAATCAGGTGGTTTAAAAAAAATAAGGAAAACACTGAGAAAAATCACAGCACTCCCCTGTATTTTCCAGAATGTATGGAAAAAAATGCATGGTACTAATAGCCTAAACTTCCTAATAATATCCTTTAAAGTAACACTGAGAATCATGGTAAAGTCTATCTTTTCCTAGGAGCAAAAGGGAAGGCGGCAACCAGCAGATTCCAGAAACTCAGCACTGTCTCACCTAATTTAGGCACGATGTTTTTGACCATGAAAGCCTCCCAGGACCCAGGTGTGAACACATCTTTCCAGGGCTGGAGGATAAGTTTGGCTGAGGAGTCACTGGGATGCCACTTCTGCAGCGCGTTCGCCAGCTTGTTTCTGATGGGAGAGTAGAGCGGCTCCAGTCGCGCCTGCATCAGGGGGAGCCAGGGATGGATCCACGAATGGATTGGGACTGTGTCTGTCAAAGGATTCCAGCTCTCAACCTTGCAGTAAAACAGAAAAAGATTAAAATCAGTCCATCCATTAAGCAGTAAGTCTTGCTTGATGCAAAATAAGAGCCAGAATCATAATTGTCTGGGTTGGAAGGGACCTTTAAGATCAAGTCCAACCATTGACCTAACTCTGATACTAAATCATGCCTTTAAGCACTTTGTCAACCTGTCTTTTAAATCCCTTCAGGGATGGTGCCTCAACCACTTTCCTGGGCAGCCCAGTCCAAGGCTGAAAGAACCCTTACGGTGAAGAAATTGTTCCTGATACCAAATCTGAACCTCCCCCTGGTGCAACTTGAAGCCATCTCTTCTTGTCCCATTGCTTGTGACTTGGGAGAAGAGACCACCCCCCACCCCGGCTACACCCTCCTTTCAGGGAGTTAGAGAGAGTGAGAAGGTCTCCCCTCAGCCTCCTCTTCTCCCAGCTGAACACCCCCAGTTCCCTCAGCCTCTCCTCATAAGACTTATTCTCCAGCCCCCTCACCAGCTCCAGCCCCTCAATGTCTTTCCTGTTGTGAGGGGCCCAAAACTGGACACAGTACTCAAGGTGGGGCCCCACCAGTACCAAGTACAGGGGGACATTCACCTCTTAATGCAACCCCCCAACTCCAAAATGCATCAGAGGCAGCAAACCAATATTTTAGAAGTTCTACTTGACTGCAATTCAAACAGTGGTTCAGAGCACGGCTTCATTCTACCACAGCTCTCTCATCTTACCTCCTTCTGTAGCTTGGGGAAGATGAGCTGATCCAGAATGTTATCCAGTATCCAGACAGGAACAACATTTACCCAGCTATCCAAGAAATCCACCATCGACCCGCAGTTCCTCGGCTGCCACTGTGCCACAATGTTTCTGACATACGGCATCCAGATTTCCCACATCAGTCTGGGAAAAAAAAACCAACAGTAATAAATAAACCAAAGTCAAGCTTAAAGCTATAGCCCCAGGCCTAAATAAACCAAATGGTAACTGTTACTTAAAAGCTATTTCTTTTTATATAGCTGACAGCTGGGTTTTAACAGACACATCAAGAGAATCATCTGGAAGGCTTGCGTGTATCCCTCTTCTTTTCCGTTCCCGAGGAAGATGCTGCACAAAGCACAGCTCTTTACCTGTGAAAAGCATCTGTTGTCAGGTCCTGCCCGCTGTGTGATAACAGCTGGTCGTTTTCCAAAAGGTTCTTCCACTTGGCTATGATCTCTGTGCCGTATGTACAGTCCTGCAACAGACAAGGAGTGAGGGGCCTTTATCCTTTTTTCGATTAATTTCAGCTGGTATCTACAAAGAGCAGGCTGATGCTGTGCTCAGCTACACACAGCTTTCTCCCCTGCTCAAAAGGCATGCCAGGAGCTTGCAGCTGTGGTTAAGTAAGGGGAAAATCCCTCTCTGTGGATTTAACATACATCCAGAAGGGAGGAAGAGGACAGTCTGAACTTTTTCAGGTGTTCAGAGGGAATCCAGACTCTGACCTATCAGCCTAAACGGCATTAAGAACAGACAGCTCGTATCTGACCACCTGAAAGACAGCCCTCTTCTGCTTTTTGCTAAGAAGAACTAAAGACATTTTCTTCCCAGCACCCATGAAATAGACTGATTTCAACCTTACAAGCTCCAAAGTTGTTAGCTGCTTTGCAGAACAGTAGCCTTCAGCAGTAGCAAATGTCATGAGAGTAGGTGCAGGGTATGGGTTTGGGTTTTTTTCTCTCTCTCTCTCTCTCCAGACTGATGAGGAATTTGGGACAAGGAGTGAGGAAGGAGTCAAGATAATCAAGACTACTGAAGCCATCAGGTAAGAACTGCAAATACACCACAACTACTACACACCTTGAGGGGATCCCAGTTTTTGAAATAATCTTTCATGAGAGGATAGACTATCGCCACCGCCAGGTCCACCCTGTCAGACATCCTGTACTCTTCGTAGTACTTGTCCTGAAGGGTCTCAAAAATCTTTGCACACTCATCCAGGGTTAAGGGATTTTCACAGCTGGGCTGCATCCGTCTCTCACACTCTTCCACCATCTCCAGCACCTTGCTGAGATTACGAATTGCTGTCTCCTCGTGGGAGAGGACCTCAGACATCTTCTGGATCTCATGGGTCAGGTTGACGACCATGTCCCTCTCGTACTGAAGCCGCCGGTCATTCTGGATGATCTCCTGCTCCGTGATGTCGATGAGAAGCTGCAAGTTGTGCTCCAGCTCAGGCAAAGCAAATCCCTGGGGCTTGGAGTCTTTGCCCAGTGGCTGCTGAGGGCTGTCATCTGGGATATTGTGCTTGTGGCTAATTTGACTGTAGCTGTAATAAACCTTTTGTTCCCGGCCCGTCATGTCTATAACCTTCCAACAGACAAGAACAAACATGTCTCAAAAAAAACCCAAACTAACCATATTTCATGTTTATAAAAGGAGGAAATCTCATATTTCAAACTAAAATCTGGAGATTTCCCTAATTACTCCAGCAGGCTACTAACACACACTGATGCTCTCAACGAGGCAGGCAGGGATTGCCTCCAAAAAGGCCCACTCGCTCCAGACGTGAAGAGTTTGAATGAATAAGAAACAAATCTGGAACCAGAGCTGGAAGAGTCTCCTCTTCTGTGCTCAGTTTTACCATTTCACTGAATAATTCCACAAGCAGTGGTGATGCAATCGCTATGCTATTCAGTCTTAAACATTTCTATACATTTTTAAAGACACGTTCATTTTAAATGGATCATTTTATTAAATGCATACAAAATAAATCACTTACTGTCCCTTTTAGGTAGAAAATGGTTCAAATTATGGTTTAGTTGTACAGTCCCAATAAGGACAACTGTGCTTTCAGAAGCGAATGAGTGTTTTATCTATGACAAGTGTGAACATTTCAACTAATTTGCCTTTTTTTTCAGGTCAAAGAGCTTGCTTAGAAAGAAATGCAGTGTCCCAGGTGACACAGTGGTCTATTACATACACGACTCAGCAGTGTATGTCCAAGGCCCTGCTTTTCCTGAGGCTGCAGACGGTCAGTTCTTAAAACTGGCTTTTATGAAGGTTGCCAAGGGCTAAAAGGCACTCACACCACCACCAAAGCAGCCAAACCGTTTCCCAGAGATGCCACATCTCGTGTTATCAGCCTTACCTTGACTTGAGACAGCTCCTTCTGAGGGGCTGCAAGCTGCTTGCTGATCCTGCCCTTGGCTTTCAGCTCTTCTACTGTTTTATAGCTGTATTTGGGCTTTTTCTTGCCTCCATTTGGATCCTTCCGCCACTGACTGAGCTCTTTTTGAAATTCCTAAACGAAACCAAAGAAGAGTTGTGGTTGTTGCCCTCCAACACGCCCCAAATTTGCCTCCATTTTCTACAGGAGAATGAAGGATGTTGTAAAATAGTGGAGGAAACTGGCAGAGCTCAGTGAGGAATGGGCTCAGATGCTGTGGTCCAGTCAACTGCGTCATTCACAATCCTAACAGCAGAACTGAATTTCAGATATACAACCCAGCAGGGAAATAGACAGACCAAGAATCATACAAATACCTCCTCAGCTTCTTCCTCTGAGTCCACAACAGGGAAGTCTTGCAAAGACTGGGTGGTTCTTTCAGAGCCATACGCCCCCACAGCTCCTTTGCCTTTTCTTTGTTTGGCCTCAATTGGGTTGATAATACCTAAGAGGATGGCAGACAGATCAGAATGGTCTCAGTTTGCCAAGAGGAAAAAAGCCAGTGCTTTGCCCACAGTACTTTAAGTTATCAAATCAGCACAAACATCCAGCCTGGTATTCTGCCTCTACCACTATGGTATCTTCTACCACTCTGCTCATTTCTTTGTGACTATAAAAATCACTGAATTCACTAAAAAAGACCTCAGAAAACCCCAAAGCAGAGTATTATTCGTACCTGCAATTCACTGCCTTTTTTTTCCATCACATAAGAACATCTCCATTTCTGTGAGCTGACTACCTTTGGAATTTATCTCCCTTTTTCCTTTCTTTTTCTCTCGCAAACTAAGAGCATAAATGATTTTTTTTTTAAATTTAAACACAAATGAACCTCATCACAAGGACCCACATAACTTGTAAGAGGGGGAAGAAAACAAGAATGAAGTCATAAGCCACCTGGAGACAGCAGTTCTTTAAGGAATCAGGTCTCTTCTCCAAGTTACTAGTGGACAAGAGATGTCCAAACACACAACCACGGTACCTTGGGCATTCTTCCCGAGACCTCTTCCAGGGACATAGCCCATCTTCTGCAGCAGCTTCTGCCCAATTCCCTTCGTGTGTCTCTCCCAGCTGCCAAAATCCACAAATGATTTTGTCCCTCCTACGAAGCCTTTTTGACTGGGCTTGAAATTACCACCCTGTTAAAACAAAGAAAGAAAAAAACCAAACCCAATCCCACACAAGCTTGAGGCATCGTATTAATCAAGCTCTGCATCATTTCCCTCCAAAGGAAGGCTCAGCCCCGAGGCAGTACAGCTGTCACCGCACAGCTCACCGGGACGGGACTCGTGCATCCCCATAAGCTGCCTGACACCAAAGGAGCTCCCTGAGAAGAACAGTCCTGACAAGCTTAGACTGACAAGTTATTAGGCCCCACTGCTGACTGCAGCTGAAGGAGATTCCTGGTTGTTTCTGCATTTGTTAAGTGGAAAATAAAAGAGTCTGATTTTTAATCTATACCATACCTAGCCTTGTCACACCGTTCTGTGAGATTAAAACTAACAAAAAAACCCCCAAAAGTCTTTGAAAGGCAATAAACTGCAGGCATTCTTTTATTTTAACCTCAATTAACCCCAGGAAGGAAGATAAAAGGGCCTAAAAGGACCGATGTTCCCAAGGACACATGCCGATACACGGGAATAGCTACAAAGAACACCCCCCCTGGAATGGCACGCTCTCACACGCAGTTCCCTGCTATTAATTACTTCTCCCCTTTCTTCAGTGCTTTATTTTTCATCAATACATTATGCAGAGTTGAAAACTTCCCAGATAACTCACTGTTTTTAACTTCTTTGGCACAAACTCTTTCGGGATTTCTTCCTGCTTCACTGGCTTTTCATCTTCATCAGAGTCTTCGTCTGACACATCCTCAGCTGCTGACTTTTTCAGCCCAGCACTGATGAAGTTCACAGGGGCTGAGTAATCCCTAGAGCTGCAGCAAAACCAGGCCTGTGAGTGAATCCTGCTCCAGGGGACCAGTACACATCCCGACACAAGCACAGGGACTGCTTCGCTTCAGACACCACACCCCCCACTGAGAATAAAATACTTAAAACTAACAAGAGGTTTAGCACTGTTTTTGCCAGCATCACAGAATTGTTGGGGTTGGAAGGGACCCTGAAGATCATCGAGTTCCAAGTTCCATCCCCCTGCCTGGGGAATGGAACACCTCCCACCACACCAGGTTGCTCCAAGCCCCCTCCGATCTGGCCTTGAAGCCCTCCAGGGATGGGACAGCCACAGCTTCTCTGGGCAACCTGGGCCAGGCTCTCACCACCCTCATAGAGAGAAGCTTCTTTTTAATACCTTACCTAAATCGTTCATCTTTCCATTTAAAACCATAACCCCTCATCCTATGGCTCCCTTCCCTGATCAAAAGTCCCTCCCCATCTCTCCTGGAGCTCCTTTAGGTGCCGGAAGGGCCCTTAAGGTCTTCCCAGAGCCTTCTCTTCTCCAGGCTGAGACCCACCCCCCCAGCTCTCTCTGCCTGTCCTCACGGCAGAGGGGCTCCAGCCCTCGGATCATCTTCATGGCCTTTAGTCACCACAGGCAGTTCTGTGCCCCCCAGGTGCAGCCCCCGCCCCAAGCTGGGCTGTTCAGGAGCGTTTTACAACCTGAAAACCACCAGGAAGCGGGGCAGCAGCCCGAGCTCTGCCCCCGCGGCTCCGTAGACCCACAACCGGGAGTCACCAGAGGCCCCGCCGTGGACGAGAAGGGACGGCTTGGTCCAGTGGCCCTTTTCCCCCCATCCCCGGCCCGTACCGCTTGCCGCCAAAGCTGGGCCGCTCCTCGTCCGAGTCGCGCTCGGCCCACACTCCGTAGGTGGCCTCCTCCTTGGTCTGCCGGTGGCGCTGCCGGTGAGGGTTGAACTCGTTCTGCAGGTCCCAGTCCGACACCTCGAAGTTCTCCATCTCCACCCCATCGTCCCCGTCCGTGCCGTACAGGTGCGACATCGACATGGCGACCGCGGGGACACCCCCGACCCGACACCCCACCGACTCCCGACCCACTGCCGCTACTGCCCGGAAGTAAACAGTCCCCTTCCGGTGACGCGCTGCTCGAGCCCCGCCCACAGCCATAGAGTCGGAGGGAGCCGCGTCTCCTCTATGGTTGGGAGGACCGGGCGCGGCCTGCACCGCCCGCGGGAGCGAAGAGGGAGGTTTTTGGGGTTTGTTTTTTTTTTTATTAAAACAATACTTTAATGATGTGCAACAATGGGCGGAGGCGAGGGAGGACGGGCTCATATATTAACTCTGCAATAGCCTCTGTAAGTCACAGTGAAGGGAGGGTGCGGGAGGAAGTGGGGGGGGGGGATCACTGGCACCACAAAGGCTCTACAAGGTCCAGGGGGGCTGTTTCTGCCCCGCGAACGGGAGAACGGGGTGACGAGACATTGAAAACGCAATTTAACGAGTCCTCCGGCCACAGCAGACAACCCCACCCCCTCACCCCCCCTTCCTGCTGCCGCCCGGCTGCCCCGTGGAGCGCGGGTTGGCAGGGACGCTGTCACCCGGGGGGGGCGGCGGGAGAAGGAAGGCGGACGCCGGGGCCTGCCAAAGGGTTTGGCCTTTCTTTTGCAAATAAATGCAAATACATTCCTCGTACAGCAGTCGTTTTGGCAATAGTATTAGCAAGCAATATGCTTGGATAACCGATTTCCTCGGCTGCCGTCGCAAACTCTTCTTTGTTGGGGGAACAAAAAGGCCGTTTGCAGCGTTCTGGAAGAGAGAAACAGGGGCTCAGGAGCAGGGACATGGCGGGTACTCGACAAATGCTTTTTAATGGTTCGAAAGAAACCCAAGTCCCAGCTCCATGAGTATGGGCAGAGAACTTCCCGCTCCACACCAAACTGGGAGGGCTGGCTGACGCTCCAGAGGGCTGTGCCACCATCCAGCGTGACCTGGACGGGCTGGAGGGCTGGGCAAGTGAAGAACCTCGTGAGGTTCAACAAGAGTAAAAGTGGAGGGTCCTGCACCTGGGGAGGAAGAACCCTAGGCACCAAGAGAGGTTAGGGGTGGACCTGCTGGAAAGCAATTCTGAGGAGAAGGATCTGGGGGTCCTGGCAGGTAGTAAACCTGGTAGTTAACTATCCATGAGCCAGCAGTGTGCCCTTGTGGCCAAGTGGTCTAATGGAATCCTGGGCTGCGTAGGGAAAAGTGTGGCCAGTAGGTGGAGGGAGGTCACTCTGCCCCTCTGCTCTGCACTGGGGAGGCCACAACTGGAATCCTGCCTCCAGTTCTGGGCTCCCCAGTTCAAGAGATGACAGGGAACTACTGGAGAGAGTCCAGTGTAGGGCAACAAGGACGATTAAGGGATTGGAGCATCTCCCTGATGAGGAAAGGCTGAGAGAGCTGGGACACTTTAGCCTGGAGAACAGAAGGCTGAGGGGAGACCTGCATGCTCACAAGCACTTGAAGGGTGGGTTGAAGGAGGATGGAGCCGGACTCTCCTCAGTGGTTCCCAGTGACAGGATGAGGGGCAATGGGCACAAGCTGGAACACGGGAAGTTGCATCCAAAGATGAGGAGAAACTTCTTTGGGGTGAGGGTGGCAGAGCACTGGCAGAGGCTGCCCAGGGAGGGTGTGGAGTCCCCTTCTCTGGAGACCTTCGAGCCCCACCTGGATGCAGCCCTGAGTGATGTGCTCTGGGCCATCCTGCTTTAGCAGGGGGGTTGGACTGGATGAATTCCAGAGGTCCCTTCCAACTCTGACAATTCCCCAATTTCGTGATATTTAGTAAGAAAAAGGACATTTTCTGTTTCAGGGTAGAGACTAGCTGAAAAGAGAGATGGAAAACCGTCCCACACATCAACAGTTGTATCTGGAGCAGAAAGCCAAGGCTGCAGCTTTGTTTTTCCAAACTGGCACCAGATGTATCTGCTTTATCTTCCTTAATATTCCCTTCCACGTGTCCACAGCAGGCCCTAGAGGGCAGCTGGGGAGCAGCTCGGTTCATCTACACATTCCCACATCCCATTTCAGTGCTCCCCACGGGGACAGTCGGTAAAGAACTCTCCCAAGGGCCTGATGTGGATTTTGCTGCAGTAACCTTGTTCCCAGCACTTGGGGGAAAAAAACAGATTTTCTGACAAATGGTCTCAGGTAACAGTATTGTTCTGGAAGCCTAAAGCAACCCTGAAGGAGGTAATTTGCATAACGAGCCTGCCTGGAGCAGGCTGGCTGATCCACAGGCACAAGGAGTTACAGAAGGCAAATGCTAACTCCAGAGTGATGCAGACAGATTTGCCCAGCTCCCAGAATGAACTACAAGATCTTACCTGGAAATCATTCATTTTCTTAGTGAGAGGATGATGTGTTCTGAGTCACCTAGAACGACCCAGAAACAGAAAGGGTCAGCTTTAAGCCACCATCAGCAACTTCAAAACACTCCTGCTGTGCTCCCAGCAGCAAGAAAAGGAAATGTTCAGGACAGGGAAAGCAGCATGAGGGCAGAGAACCAGCAGCCAGGAGACGTGGCCAGGGGATGCAGCCTCTTGCTTGGCTCTCTGCACCAGCAGCCTGGCTTCCTTCATCCAGGACTGGGCTCTGCATCCCCTCGCCCTTCCTTCATCCAGGACTGGGCTCTGCATCCCCTCGCCCTTCCTTCGTCCAGGACTGGGCTCTGCATCCCCTCGCCCTTCCTTCATCCAGGACTGGGCTCTGCATCCCCTCGCCCTTCCTTCGTCCAGGACTGGGCTCTGCATCCCCTCACCCTTCCTTCATCCAGGACTGGGCTCTGCATCCCCTCGCCCTTCCTTCGTCCAGGACTGGGCTCTGCATCCCCTCGCCCTTCCTTCATCCAGGACTGGGCCCTTCCTTCATCCAGGACTGGGCTCTGCATCCCCTCGCCCGACACTGGGCAAGAGGATCCCCCTGCTTCTTTTAGGAGGCCACATGTTGAGCAGGTGAAACCCAGCACTTTTGATGGCAACCAATCTATTGCATCTCCCTGCTGCGTAGGGAGCACTTTCTGGAGAGTCAAGAAGTCTTTTTTTTCTTTATTTTGGCTTTTGCTATTTTAAGTCTGTACATGCAATGGTTGTTGGACTGCTTTGCATGAGAAAAGATGGTTATTAATCATTTTCAAGCACAGCTCTTTAGGCAAGGAGCCCCATAGTGGGTTTTTTTTTGACACAGTCACCGAAGAACAAGAACTAGACCTATCTACAAACCCATAAATCAGCCAATCCCCCCTTCCCTAAGGCAGGCAAGACCCACGGCTACAACAACCTTTAAGAGTTTTGGAATGAACCAGGTAGGAAATGTCCTAAAGAGAATGAAAAGCAAAAATTCCTTGTGAGTGAACACAGAACTGCACAGGATGGAACCAAACACGCAGACCAGGAGTGGAGGTGGCAGAGATGAATGAATATACAAGGGAAGCACGGAGTGTGGGAGCAGAGCACAGCAGGAAGGACAGGCACATCATCCCCATGGATGGAGGCAAGAGAGCAGGGACATTTCCTGCTGCCCAGCCTGCAAATGCCCATAAGAGGGAGCAAGGGACCCAGGATTAACCAAAGAGGGCAAAGACCTGAAAGAGACATCAGACTCTTACCTGTGGATGACCTTTCAAATTGGCTGGTGTTTTGTAATCCCCCTTTAAAACCTACAGAAAAGAGAAAACGGGAGTGACCCTTCTGGGGCAGTGGTTCTATGAACATCACTAAGTCCACCTCATTAATTGCATCCTACGTCTCAGTAAACCTAAACCAGCTGATAGACCCTGCTGGGCATTTGTTCTACATCAGGGTATCTACATCTACGTTTGTGGTGCTATACTGGGGGCAAAAATGGGAGGTTTCCTCCTTTTTGACTGTAAGCAAAGACAGAGAGCAGCATCCTGCCGGAGCAATTCTCTGGTCTCCCCCTTAGCCTGGGAAGGGAGAGTATTTTGGTCTTTACCATCGTGCTACTTCTCCAAATTCATCCCAAAAAGTACTAAAAGGTCCACATCAGAGACCCAAGGAGTCCCTAGCCCTGCCCAGGGTAGATGTTCACCCAAATCACTGTGTCCTAGAACAGCTCTGGGCAAGCAGAGAGAGCAAGGAGGAGCAAGGAGGAGACTGGAAGACAGACCAGCTCCAGGGAAGCTCTTCCAACCTTCCAGGTCAGTGCTGCTGCTTTCCTGCCTGCTCATGATCTGCACACAGGACCAGAGGGACCAGTCCCACCCACAGACATTCCCCTGCTCCCCACAGTGTGACAAAGGACACCTCGTCCAAGGCCACCGTTATGGGGAGCACGAGCAAAGCTGGGGCGGCTGCAGAGTCCAGCCTCGGGCTGGGGAGGAACCAGTCCTCCCCAAAGCATGAGAAGCTTCCCTCTCTTTAGTAACTGCTGTCTGTGACTCTGCAGCATCTTCCTTCCAGTTCTGCTCCAGGGATATGAGTCAATATTCTATAAAAATATTATAAAATATAATCTTCTGGTTTTGCCCAAATGCATTACGAGCCTCCACTCGCATTCCCTGCGGGACAGCGGGAGTGGCTGGTGAGCAACACGCAGACACAGCCCAGTCTGAGCGTCCTCCTGGGGCCAGACTGGTGTGACCAGTGCCTACAGCTGTTCCACCTCCATACCACCAGCACACACCAGTAACTCCCACACCCCTGGGTCTGGGAACGGGGCCGGATCTGGGAGGGACAGGCCGCTATCTGCCACAACAGAAGAAACGAACAGCACCACAAAACCATAGGGAACGTCACCCGTTTGAGCCACGCCAAAGGCTTCAATCTACCACACACATATCTCAGAATCCCAGAATGCTGTGGGGTTGGAAGGGACCTCTGGAGATCATCTAGTCCAACCCCCTGCCAAAGCAGGTCCCACCCAGAGCAGGTCCCACAGGAACGTGTCCAGGCGGGTTTGGAGTGTCTCCAGAGACACCTCTCGGGGCAGCCTCTGCCAGGGCTCTGTCACTCTCAAAGGGAAGAAGTTCCTCCTCGTGTTAAGATGGAACTTCTTATGTTTTAAGTTAGTGCCCAAAAGAGTAACTGTTTTGCCTCCAAACATAATAATCAGAGATGAGCAGATTCATGGGTAGTGGGTGCTGCCTTTCTTGGTGCCTTTTTAAACTGGCAGCACCCGTCCTGCCCAAGATGCCTGAAAGAGGTTTGGATGCAAAAGGTGGGAAGATGACTGCAAGAGCCATCATTTAGAATCATGGAATCACAGCATGGTTTGAGTTAGAAGGGACCTCAAAGGTCACCTACTCCAACCCCCCAGCCATGGGCAGGGACACAGAATCATAGAACCCTTTAGTTGGAAATTAGAAATTAGATTTCTGGGTGACTGGTCTTCCCAGTCTCCCAAAAAGAAGAGAGAAATCAATCGTTTGTTTTCTCCCTTGCTCTTTTCTGGTGCGGTTCAGCCACCCCTTCCACTGCAGGGGGGGCTCTGTGGGTGCAGCCCCCCGCTACATCAGCCCCCTCCTCCGGCGACACTCACTCTGTGCGTGTTGTTGACCACTAAGGGGTCGGGGTGGCCGTAGTTGGGGGGGTTGGCGTAGGGGTCGTAGCCCAGCCTGGCCAGCATGGGTGCGATGTGGGCCATGTCCTGCAGCACATCCCCCGGGATGTGCCCGATCCATTTAGATAACGCCTCCATGTTCACCGGCTTGATGACCTGGTCTGTGGATCTTTCTATCCTGGGGAAAAATAATAAAGAAAAACCCAAACCAAAACAAGACACTAATGTTGGATTTCACACAGGTACAGGGCGCAGACAGAACATAGGTGCAGGGTGAAAGCTCAGCACCCACCGGAGCCACCAGGGGCAGAGCCAGTGCCAGGGATGGTGGGGCAGCGCTAGGGCAGCCCCATCCCACCCACAGCACTGCTCTGGGGGAACGGGTCCTGGCAGGGTTTCCTGGCAGGGTTTCCACATCTCCAGAGGCTGGGTCTCCCTGGATGGGGGTGGGGGGATCCATCCTGCACTAGGGTCTGCAGGACACATCTGCTTATTGCAGGAAGACGATGGAAGTTGTGCGGGCTGTGGTGCAGACACACCACTGAAAATCCCCAAACTTACCCATTTAGAAAACCTCAGCAAAATTCACTCTGAGCAAATAGTGCTCAAAGCCATGGAGAATTCATTGCTTCTGGCCATCAAAGGTGCCCGTGTCTCTCTATCCTCCACAGCTGCCTTCCTGGGGACGGGGTGCTGGGACATGCTCCCTGCCGGCCATGTCCTTGCCCTCCAAGCCCCCCGAGGAGCGAGCCCCTGGTGGGTACAACCCCCCAACTTTGCACCCTGTGCTTGGTGGGATGCTGGCCCTGGGGTAAGCAGCTGCCTACTCGACTGCAAGCCAAGGGAAACCACACACCACAGGCCACACGATGTCCTAGGAGGGATGAATCTGCACAGATGCTGCAGATCCTGAGCCGTGGGAGAACGCTTAGAACTTAAGGTTTGCTAAATTAGACCTAAGCCTCCATCCAGGAAATAAAGAGCATTAGGAGAGGAGAAGGTGGGAGAGGGCAAGCACCACCCTGGCAGCCAGCAAGGAGGAACTGCTGGGGTGTGTCTCCACGGAACAGGTATTTCTTTTATTCTGCAATACCAGCACCAAACCTGGCAGGAGTTGCTGCTCACCACCGAAAGCCATTCACTGGCAGCAGAACTCATCACAGCAAGGAGGTATTTGAGGATGGGTGGAGAACAGAGGCACCTGAAGAGCTCACGTTTCAGAGCAAGCAGCTCTTTTCAAATTAGAGGCCCGAATCCTTTCTTCATTGTCGAGAGAGATGAATAAAGCAGTCACCTGCCCCTAAAATCCTCGCCTGGCAAGATTTGCCAGTATTCATACCGCCTTCTACTCAGAAACACAAAACCCATTCAGCCAAACTGGACTTGTACCCCTGAAAAGGTAGGCGGAAACACAAGGAAGGCCTCTTCGCCCCCAGTTTCAGCTTTGACCCCCTCTGGGTAACAAAAATGCTCTCTGAAGAGCCGAGACACTCACTTGGAAAGCGAAACCCCGCCGGGCTTCCCAATCAGCTCCTCGTGGTGCAGCACCGTGTCGCTCCAGGAGATGTCCAGGAACTTCATGATGGCGTGCATGGACTGCTCGGGGTGCAGCACCAGCTGCTCGTAGTAGACGGGGAGACAGCGGGAGCGCCCAATCTCCAGGCACTGGGAGTACATCACCTCGATGGCTTTGTTCCACTTGGTCAGACAGTCTCGGTAGCTGTTGAGGTCGAAGCCGGCGATCGTCACTTTCCGCGTGATCATGGAGTGGACAGAAGCCCGTCCGTCTCGGACCATCAGGAGGAATTTGGAATTGGGGAACAGCCTGGACAGGTAGACAGAGGACTTCAGCGTGAAGGGGTCCTTGTTGCAGAGATACCTGGCCGGCTCACCGTGCTTGGCGATCACTTCCAGTATGAAGGCCTGCATGGCGGCATCCAAAACTTGGTCTGTCACCCCAGCTTCGTCCAGGCGCATCTTCTCGCGCCCGGATTTGGACCAGGCCTGTCTCATCGCCAGCACCCGGGGGATGATGCGGGTCTCCTCTCCGCAGCGCACCTCAGGGTGGGCATCGAGCATGGCCCTCATCAGTGTCGTGCCGCTCCGTGGGACCCCGCCAATGAATATCAGGGGCATCTCCTTGCTGTAACGGTACTCGACGTTGTTGGAGTCCATCATGACCAGCTCCTCGTTCTCAGGTCTCATCAGCCTGTGCTTCCTCTCACTCAGGACCTGCTGGCACTCCAGGACTTGCTGGCCGAGGTGCAGAGTCACCATCAGGGCCGCCACCGAGCCCACCAC
This sequence comes from Jacana jacana, assembly GCA_013400555.1. Taxonomy (NCBI): domain Eukaryota; kingdom Metazoa; phylum Chordata; class Aves; order Charadriiformes; family Jacanidae; genus Jacana; species Jacana jacana. The sequence continues at coordinate 50,030 of VZTM01010369.1, read as the reverse complement.
TAGCAATACCCTCCTCATGGTGACCCGCATCCTGTTCTCCTCCGCACAGGCTGGTGACCACGCTTCAGCTTTCAGCTAACAAGTGTTCAACCCAACAGGCATCTGCAAGAGAAACACAAGACGGTGAGAGGAGCAGGATACACAATCCAGCCCAGCCCCACCAGCACCTCAGCCTCCAGACTGGTTCCTTCGGGACGCTGACACCATCCCAGGCTTTCATCATCTTTTCATCATCACTTATCAGCGACTTCCACACTAGGTGCCTTCTACCCAGCAGGTGATTAAAGTCCTCCTCAGAGCACACCCAAAGAGATTACTTCTGGACTGGTTGCGTACCCAGAATCACAAGTTTACAGCTGAAGCAAAGCTCCAGGAATGGTTTGGAGAGGAGGGGCCACACGTACCCTGTCAGTCCTTAAAAAATATATATATATAAATAAAATCTTTGCAGAGAGTCTGTCCCACCCCAGATGAAGCCCAGACCCTCCTTGCAGTTCTCCATCCTCCCAAAACCGAGCCCAGTGCTGCACCACCGGCTTTCTCACTTCTCCCAGCCACCTGCCTCCTTCCTACATTTTCTTTTGGGCTGCCACAAGGGAGGGGAGAAAGCTGAAAGGAGAGGAAAAAAAACCCCCACCCCAAAACAAGCAAACAAACAAACAAAAAAACCCCAACAAACCCAAAAGCACCTCATGCAAATTTTAAGTGTCATGACTCAGGAAAAGCAGTTACCCAATTAGAATCAAAGGCTTTGAGACACCAAGCCACTCGAAGGCTGACAGCAACACACTGTTAAATGCCCTTCCTCCCAGGACTGACCTTACATAAAAATCCTTCAAGGCTTCATCTGGCATTAAGGCTTTTGGGGTTTTTGAGGGTTTTTTTTTGTTGTTGTTTTGGGTTGGTTTTTTTTCCTGAGTGTTGGGAGGATCTCCGGCAGGAAGGCTGCAGTTTCTGCAAGTATCCTCGCCCCGCCGCCTGCCCGGGAAGGACTCCTGCGAGCGCTGGCACGGTTCCCCACACCCTCCACCCCCCCCCC
>VZTM01010369.1:22635-35196 GCA_013400555.1 Jacana jacana | reverse complement strand
GGAGGCGGGGGTAGCCCCGGGGGGGGCCCGGGACTCCTTAGCTAGCCGGGGTGGGGTGGGGAGGGAGCCCACGCTCAGTCGGAGGGCACGTCGGGGGTGACAAAGGTGCCCTTCTGGTCCCACTGCATGTCCCGGATGCGGCGGATGGACTGGATCTGGGGCTGGAAGGCAGACCACTCGTTCCAGTGTCGGAAGTCCCCGGTCTCAAAGAGGTACTGGTAGCCTCTGTAGCCAGGGTACTGGTACCCCACCCAGCTGCAGGGAAAGCAGAGAAGGGACCTGAGCGGTGTTGACTGTGACCAGCAGCGGTGACACCGCCGGGCACACTCTCCAGGATCGTAGAACCATTCAGGTTGGAAGAGACCCTTGGAACCATCCAGTCCAACCATCAGCCCCCACTCTACAAAGTTCTCCCCTACACCAGATCCCTCAACACCACATCTCAACCACTCTGAAACACAGTCAGGGATGGGGACTCCACCACCTCCCTGGGCAGCCCACTCCAGGGTCTGGCCACTCTTGCTGGGAAGAATTCTTTCCCAATGTCCAGCCTAACCCTACCCTGCTGTAGCCTGAAGCCATTCCCTCTCCTTCTATCGCTGATTCCCTGTGAGAAGAGGCCAGCATCAACCTCTCTGCAATGCCCTTTCAAGCAGTTGTAGAGAGGGATGAGGTCTCCCCTCAGCCTCCTCTTCCTCAAACTAAACAGTCCCAGCTCCTTCATGGGATTGATGCCCCAGGCCCTTCCCCAGCTCCGTGTCCCTCCTCTGTACTCACTCCAGCACCTCCAGATCTCTCTTGTGTTGAGGTGCCCAGAACTGGACACCAGACTCAAGGGGTGGCCTCACTAGTGCTGAGGACAGGGGGAAAATCACCTCCCTGCTTCTGCTGGTCACACTGTTTCTAATACAAGCCAAGATGCCACTGGCCTTCTTGGCCACCTGGGCACACTGCTGGCTCATGTTCAGCCACTTGTTGACCAGCACCCTCAGGTGCTTTTCTGCCAGGCAGCTCCAGCCACACTGCCCCAAGCCTGTAGCCATCCATGGGGCTGGTGTGGCCCAAGGGCAGGACCTGGCACTTGGCCTTGTTGAAGCGCCTCCCCCCAGCCCCCCCTCCCGGGATGCCTCCCATGCCCGTGGGTGATGGGCTACACCACTGAAAACAGCCATGTGGCACATTTATGGTTGCCCAAGAGGCCTGTGGGGGTGCTCAGGATCAGCAGGCAGTGAGCTGGAATGGGGCATAAGCTGCCCCCAAGCTGGGACAAGGGGGAGGACGGGGAGCCTGGCAGGAGGCAGCCCCCCACTGCAGCCCAGCTTACGTTCCACTGGGCACCTGCACGCTGCCCACACGGTCGCAGAAGCCATAAGCCCAGAGGCTGGGCACGTCGTCCTCCTGGATTTCCATCTTGTTGCCCTTGAAGTCAGCGGACTCGTACAGGGAGATTTTGTGGTCCTCAGCCTCCTGGACAGGAAGGGAAGACAGAGGGAAAGCGCTGACTCCTGTGGCCAAAATCCCGGAGTTCTCTGCCCATGAGATGCTGAACATCATGGATCCAGCCCTGCCTGACCCCACTGGGGGATTTCTGCTCCCAGACCACTCACCATTTTGATGGGACGCATGGACATGAAGCAGTCGCTCCGGTAGCTGCTGGACCAGGTGTCCCAGCGAGGGTATTCCCCCTTCTCCAGGATGAACATCTCCCCACGCATGTTGGCCTGCTCGTAGGCCACCCAGCTGGGGAGAGGGGTAGGAGAAGACAATGGGTCAGATGGCACCCAGCACCTCCTCTCTTGCTGCACCAGCCTGGGCTCCCAGCACCCCAAAAGGCTGCAGGTGTCAGGACTGGTCCCACCACCCTACCCCTAGACCTTTCTCAGAGCCTGGGCATGAACAGAGCGGGTGTAAAACACTGAGCCTGCAGGCTCTCAGCTGAGTGCTCGCTGGTGCAGGTGTCCAAGACCAGCAGAAGACACCCAGTGCTCCCCTCCCTCAGCCTGGGGAGCTGGAGGGAACCCCCCCATAGAGCTGGTGAGCTCTGCAGACTGCACAGCAGAGACTCATCCTGGGGCTATCTTGGGATTTTTGACTATTTTCCCTCTTGCACCACAAGTCTCCAGGCTGGCACAGCTGCAGGCTTCGCTGCACCAGCTCTGGCATTCCCCCTGTTATGGGGGTACGGGCACTTGGGGGGGTCTGTCAGCTGCAATGTCACCTCTTCAGCGGCGCCACGAGGTGCTGCTGCGCTGTGAAAGCCACAGGCTGGGGACTCCACAGCAGAACGACCCTGCATCTGCTGGCTTCCCATTCCGCTGCAAGAAAGGGCTATTTCTGCTGGTGCCAACTGGTATTTTCCAATTCCCTCCCCCTGGAATGGGAGAGGTGTTCGAGCACCATGGGCACCCTGCTCTTGCACCAGCTTCTCAGGCTCCGCTTGGTTGATTTTGGTTTTTTTTTTTGTCTGTCCCTTAAGTAAATTTTTAGGCACAGAGTCTCACCGGCGACTCTCAAGAAGACTTTGAGGATTTAGGACCCCCAAGGACACTCAAATAGTCTGTTCTCTGAGTTTCACCCTTTCTATATCTAGTGTGGCTTCAAGGGTGTCTCACCCGAGCTCCTCTGGGGCTGCCCTGCCCCTCTTTCTTTCAAGAAGAGTTGGATATTCGGGGTTCCTGATAGAAAAGATGCCACTGGTGCTATGTGGTGTCATTCAAAGTGACCCCAAGTCACTTTGCCCAGTCCCTCAGGGCAAGCTGTGTCCCCTGTGTCCTCCCTGCACCCACGCCTTCCCCCCCTGGCTGTCCCACTGCCACCAGGCACGGTGTTTCCAGCTGGTCACGGCTGCAGTGAGAAGCTCTTTGAACACGAGGATCATCTGTCTGTGCAGTTATCATCTAGTTGGCAATCGGTTTTGTCCCTGCCTGTGTCAACTGTTCCCATGGCTTTCAGACCTTCCCAGCCCCTCGGTGCAGGCTGGCATTGGGAGCTCCCTCCCTGCCCTCTCCAGCCTTATCTCTGTGGTGGCCCTGGCCACCAGCCCTGTCCAAGGCACCTTGGCTTTTCTAGAATCTACAGGTCTTTTGCATTTCAGGCACAGCTTCAGGTGTTGGATGGACACCACCTTTCCTTGGCCTCTGACTCTACTGCCCTTTGCTTTATGAATGGCCCTGGCATCCTTTCCACCTGCCCAGGCCATCCTGTCCTCCTCAAAGGAGACCCGGGGTCCTCAGCTCTGTTCCTGTAGTAGCCCTGCTCTGCTCTCTGCCAGGGCTGGAGGGAAATGTCCCTGCACATCCCGCTGTGCCCAGGGCTGCTCCCCAGCACCACATCCCCAGGGACATGGTCCCCTCCGTGGCTGGGGTCACTTACGGTCCGGAGGTGACGATGACACTGCGCACCCGGTCGAAGCCACGGTCCCCCAGGTTCAGGCACTCGGTGGTGAACTCCATCTGCCTGCCCTGGAAGTTCTCCTGGTCGAAGACAATGATCTGGGGACAGAGGGAAAGGGTTGGATGGGGACAGGCATGCTTGGGGAGAGCAGGGGAGATTGCTGCATGTCCCTGCATGTCCCTGCATGGACCCTGCACGCATGAGCCCACCACCCCATGTGTCCCCCTTAGCTCTTCAAGGCTTCCTGAAACTCCTAAACCTGCTGCCTGGGTAAGCTGAGCTGGGCTCCATACATGAGCCCTATCCCAACATGGGCTGGACTCAGGAAGGTCCCCCTTTGGAAGTCATCCCTGCTCTGAGCTGGCTTCATCCTGCCTCCAGTTTTGCTGCTGCAAAACCACATCTGCCTGTGCCCACATCGGGCTCCAGCCAGGCTGGGAAGGAGCTGCTTTTCCAGGAGTTGCATCCATGCCATGGCCCTTGGTGCCTGGCATGTGCAGAAATGTCACCAGAACCCTCACATTGCTCGCCTCTTGTCCCCAGCCCCTCAGTGGGACACTGCCCTGGTGTCACTATGGCATTTCGGTGCTGGCCCTGTCACCCACAGCCTCCTCCTCCACCCTCCAGCAGCACCACAGGGCTCCCACATGAAGAGGGAGCCAGCCCTGATGCCAGGACCTGGGGAGAGCATTTCCAAAGCCTGTGGTTTCTAACAAGTTGTCCCAGCCAAGGGGCACCTGGAGCATCCCTCCTCCAGCATCCCTCCTCCAGCATCCCTGCAAGAGGCTGCCCAAATCCTGCACCTAAAGGTCTGCTGCCCAGGAGAGACACAGCAGGGAGGGGTGGCATCGTCTGGGCCCTCCTGTTCTTGGAGGAGGGTCTTTTCCCCTGGGACGCCTGCCATCTCCTCCTGCCAACTGCCCCAGGGATGCTGCCACTGTCCCTCAGCCCCAGACCGCGTCCTTGCGCGGGGGGAGCAGCTGGGCTTACCCTGAAGGCTTCTGTGGAGGGCTCCTCGCCCTTGCTGTTTGCGATGGGAGCAGGGTCAAGGGATGGAGTTGGGGCTGGGGCCACCTTCTCTTTCTCCTCCATAGCCTGGCCGGGAGCAGCAAGTTTCGTGGTCTCAGACATCGTGGTGTTGGGCTCGTCTGGGACAAGGCACCAGGCAGAGATGCCAGCAGCAGATTAGAGGGGTGGCACAGAGGGTGGGCACCCACCACCCAATCCAGCCCTCGCCCTGCCCTGGGGATGGTCACTTTGGGATGGGGGAGGCTCATCAACAGGATGGGCATCTGGAAAGGAGCTGCCAGGAGGTTCTCCGGGAAGGCAGCGGCAGCGGGGTCCTGTCTTCACCAGGAGGTTCCAGGTGTCCACACTCTCCTTCTGTGGCCAGGAGAACCCTAAGCATGGTCCTACCACCACAGGGGTGCCCAGGGCAGCACTGAGCTCCAGTGCCCAGTTGCTCCCTGCTCTCCCCAGCCAGGTTGGGACCTGACTACACCAGATGCTGGGGCTGTCCCATACAAGATGTGCCTGGGAGCCCAGCTGGGGACCAATTAGGGGTTGGAAGGGGACAGCCCTGGTTTGCTGAGTCCCTCCAGGGGGCACTCTGCAGGTGGCCCCACAGACGAGTGTCACCAGTGGCTGCTGGGGGAGCACAGGGCGGTGGGATGCTGAGCACTGGGATGCTCCCAGATGCGATGACCACAGTGGTGGCCACGGCTGAGACCCTGCATTTCCCTCTTCCCCCACCCCGGGTCTGGCTGCAGCCCAGTGCCTGGGGACTTTGTCCTCTTACCTGGGCAGCTGCTGCTTCTTGGTGGAGTGAGCGGGCTTGTGTTTTGGGGTGCAGCGAGGCCCCCGCTTTATAGCCTGGCAAGGGCAGACCCCCGGGCAAGCGCACAAAGGAACTGCCGGCTCATCAGTGTCTGCACGGCCGCCCAGTCATCACATCCTGCAAAGCGCTGGGCGAGCTGGAAGCCTCTCCCCATCCCCGTGCCCAGCCGCTGAACCCAGCACTTTCCTTTGTGCCCGCGGCACAACAGAAGACCTGACCGTGCCACTTTGCAGCGTGCGGCGGCACCCGCTGCCCCCCGTGTGGCCACCCCGACAGGGCATATATACCCCTTGTGCCACCCAGACAGGGCCAACACGTCCTTACCTACCGCCCCCGCTGCCCAGACCAGCACAGGCACCCAGCACCAGTGCCACTGCAGCCAGGGAGGGTGCACCGGCTCCATGGCTCCATCATGCCCAGCCCTATGGTTGCCTGGTGCCCAGTGCTGCTCTTTTCTCATTTCTCCCCTCTGAAGGCTAAATCTCTTGCTTTAAACATCCATCCGTAACAGAAACCACCTGAGTGTGCTGCCCTGAAGATGCCAGGATGCAAGACTTAAGTGTTTTGAAATGCTTCAAGAGTTTGGGTTTTTATTCCCCCCCCCAAATTCCATGTAATCAAAGCTGACACTTTCCAAAATAACCTCCCAGTACATAAAGGGGGCCTGTAAGAGAGCTGGGGAGGGACTCATGTTCAAGGAGGGTAGCCATAGGAGGAAGGGGAAGGGTTTGACACTGAAAGAGGGGAAATTGAGATGAGATGTGGGGAAGAACTTCTTTGCTGTGAGGGTGGTGAGAGCCTGGCCCAGGTTGCCCAGAGAAGCTGTGGCTGCCCCATCCCTGGAGGGGTTCAAGGCCAGGTTGGATGGGGCTTGGAGCAACCTGGTCTGGTGGGGGGTGTCTCTGCCCAGGGTGGGCTTTTAAGTCCTTTCCAACCAAACCATTCTATTATTCTGTGATCTCAGTCCCTGAAAATGGTGCTCTCTTTTGAGGATGTCCTCTGACCTGGGTGTTAAGCTGTTTTTTAGCCTATTTAACCTTTGCTGTGCCCATTCTCTACCACCCCTGGCTTTTCCATCACAGTACCAAATCTCACCTGGGGGTTTTAGTGCATCAGTGCCGTCCGTGACTGACAGCAGGCAGAGGGGGCTGTGAGCATGAGCATGCTGGGCACCAGTCCCTGCAGTGGTTCAGCCTGTGGAGCCATGTCCCCTGCACCCCCTCAGCCACCCTCTCTGCACCAGGGTACACAGAGGACACCTTACCTTGACTCCTACCAAGCCTTCAATCCACTTCTCTCTCTCTTTCCCTGCTGTGATCCCGCTCACTGTGAGTATACCTACACACTTGCTTCCTCCCAGTCTTTCCGATATTTCAGCCTCCCACAGGATCCAGCACCAGGGCTGGCTCTTCACCCCTGGCACCAGTAAAACCATCCATGCCTGCACCTTCAGGAAGCTCAGATCCCCTTGGTCTTACTGTCTTCTTTCCTTCCCCTCCATTGTGAACTGGCAGCAGTGGGATCCGGCTGCACCCTCTGGGCTGTTGCCCAAATTCCCAAACAAAAAGTATTTATTGATTCCTTCTTTTCTGACAGCTTTATGGCAGGCTGCAGGGTGCCCATGGGCACAGTCGGCTGTGGGTGCTGCCACCCCGTTTCCCCATGGCATGTCCTTCCAGTCTGGTCTCTCACCTTGACACTGGGCAGCTTTTTAGGCTTTCAGTTTGCATTCATTTTCACGTTTGTGAGGCAGATTTCTCTTTTAAGCTGCGTTCTCTTCCTCTCAGAGCCTGGGTGGGTTTTTTAATTGCTCTGCCTCACCTGTTAATCAGCAGGTCTCACCCCCCTCCACCCACCACCGGCTCCTGTCTCTGCTTTCCATCCCAACTCCCAGCACCTTTGGGCTTGGGCACTGGAAAACTGGGCTCGGAGGGACCGACGGCTGCTCCCTGCTGCTTTGGCTGTTACTCAGAGGACTCAGCAGCCCAGTGATTTTCCCTGAGACAAGGCTGACAGCAGGGATCTGTTCTCAGCAGTCCTTGAACACACCTCCCCACTCCCAACCCACCCCCCAGCCCAGACACAAAATCTCTGCCCTTCCCACTGAGCATCCCAGTGCAGGTGCTTCAGAAAGCACCATGCTACACCCTCCTGTCCTGCACTGTCCCTTCACTGCACTGTCCCGTCCTGGCACGGAGGGACACGTGTGATGCTGAGCTCAAACACAGCCAAGAGCTGCCCAAGCCTCACCCCCAGTGCAGATGGCTGGAGCCGACCCAGCTCAGCCCTGTCAGGCACAGGCACGGGCACATGCCCAGGGCCAGGGGTTTGTTCTGCCCTGGTGAGTCCTGCTGCACGAGGAGCTCCCACTGCCATGTCCCCAGCTGGCACTGAGGGGCATCGTGGGTGCACCCAGACATGGCCTGGGGTCCACACGACCATGTCCTGGTGGTGGGACATGAGCTGTGGTCCCCTTGCTGGTGGCTGGCAGTATGTTGGGTTTAGCTCAAGCCATGGAGAGAGGCAGCTTGTGCCAAACACGCATTTGCCGGGGTCTGCAGGTGTCGGGGACAGCCCCACTGTCGCCAGGAACAGCCCCTTTGGATGTGAGCCCCCCCAGCTCCCCTTGCCCCAGCCCTGCTCCCGCTTTGGGCTGCACCAAGGAGTAGGATGCTCCAGCTCAGCCACCTGCTGGTTCTCTGGAAAATGCTGTCCCAAAAGGCAGCACTACCTGGGAACGTGGATTTTGTCACCCAGCCCAACATCATCCTCTACCTGCTGCCCCCCTGCTTTCCCCTCCAATGGGCAGGCTGTGGGGGTGCCTCTGCAAGGTGCCCAGCCCTCAGAGCCCTGCACCCTCCCAGCACGTTCCTGGGATGATTGGGTAGGGGGGGCCACAGTGAGCAAAGCCTGAAGGTATTTAGATATCCACAGTGTGGATGCACAGGGCTTTTTCCAGGCCCTTGTGTGCAGAGGTGGCCACAGATCTCCCTACATCTTCATCTGCATCTTTAGCCCCTCTAATGCCTATGCAAACCTGCCCCTTCCTTTCCAGTGCTCCCAGTACCTGCTTTAATGATGCTCAAGGGTTGCTTTGTGCTCACCCTGCAGAAGACCTGCCCCAACAGACCCCAAGGATGACGCTCCAGCTCTGGAGCTGCAGTGCTGGGGGTCAGAGCCCATGCCTGGTGGGTCTGGGGGAGCGGGAGCTGCCACGTCCCAGCTCATCAGCTTCTCTCCAGCTTTGCCTTTGTTCTGCCCAGTCCCTCCTCCCTGCCATGTGCTGAGTTAGGGGTTTTGGTAATGCTCTCCTGGGCTCTCTCTCTATCTGGAGGCTATAAAAACCCAGCCAGAGGGCTGCTGGACTTGTCACCTCCCCGGCCACCAGCGCCTCACCCCAGGTAAGCATGGGAGCCTGGGGGCAGCTGCCCCTGCCCCACCATGGCTGGGTCCTGGGAGCCGAGCCCATGGGGACATGTGGAGAAGAATCCAAGGCTGCTGGGATGGCATGGCGTGGCATGGCATGGCATGGCATGGCATGGGGTTCTGCAGCCAGGGAATGAGCTGACGGCAGCCACCAGGGACAGGCTGTGGCACTGAGCTGCAGGGCTTGGTGGGTCTGGCCAGGGTACAGCAGAAAGGCCAGGCTAGTGGAGACCAGTGATTCACCAGCCCTGGGCCAGGTTTTAAAGGTCCTTTTCCCCTGTGCCCTGGCAGAGCCACCATGACCCACCGCTGCAGGAGATCCTCCAGTCTCTGGAAGGTACAGGAGCCTGGGAAGGACCAGTGACACAGCTTGAGCCCTGTGAACGCCTGGGCATGGGGCTGAAGTGTCTGTTCAGGGCTCCTGAACCCTCAGAGCCCCCCCTGACCTTCTCCATCCTCCCCAGATCGTGGTGTGGGATGAGGCTTTCTTCCAGGGCAAGAGGCACGAGTTCACCACCGACTGTTACAGCACCACGGAGCATGGCTTCAGCACCGTCCGCTCCTGCAAGATCGAGAGCGGGGCGTGAGTGGAGGGGTCACAGGGGGCTGCCACCCCACGGTGCTAGGGGACCCCATGGATGGAGGGGGGTTGGAGGATGGAGGTCTCCAGTACCTTTTGCCACCCGAGCCATGGGGCTGCCTCCTCCGGGGAACGGCCTCATCCCCGTGGGGTGCAGCAGGCTCTGCCCCAGGTGTTAGCGGGGTGGTTGGTGCCATGGGGGTCTCACCCCCCCTCCCGCCCCTGGCAGGTGGGTAGGCTTCGAGCACTGTGGCTTCCAGGGGCAGCAGTTTGTGCTGGAGCGTGGCGAGTACCCGTGCTGGGAGGCGTGGAGCGGCAGCAACGCCTACCACGTGGAGAGGATGTGCTCCTTCCGCCCCATCGCCTGCGCTGTGAGTGCCCCCTCCCCGGCTCCCCACCATGGGGCTGGCCCCCAAAACCCACAGCTGGGCTAGTACCTAGAGCACATTGCCAGCCACCGGCCGGGGAGCCGGGCAGGGCAACCATGCCAATGCCGTGCCCCTCTTGGTGGCAGGACCACGGCCGCAGCAGGCTGATGCTCTTCGAGCAGGAGAACTTCCAGGGCAAGAGGGCAGAACTGAGCGATGACTGCCCCTCACTGCCTGCCCTGGGCTGGGGCAGCAGCGCTGTGGGCTCCTTCCTCGTCCACTCTGGCGCGTGAGTACCCCTGAGGGCTTGCACCCTGCCAGGACCCAGCACTGGAGCCAAGGATGCTCTGCCAGCTGCCCGCATCCTGCTCTGCCTACCCGGCTCTGCTCTGTTGCAGGTGGGTCTGCTCCCAGTACCCAGGATACCGGGGCTTCCAGTACCTCCTGGAGAGTGACAGCCATGCGGGCGAGTACAAGCACGTGCGGGAGTGGGGCTCCCATGCCCAGACGGGCCAGGTCCAGTCCATCCGCAGGGTCCAGCAGTGACCGCCAGCACCGGAGCCACCGTGCCACCAGCCGCCTGCCCTGGGAACTGTCTCTCCTGCGGGGTGATCGGGGCAAAGCTCAATAAAATGCTCAGTTGTCCAAGGTGGCACGCTGGCAGTTGGAAAGGGGGTGCCATGGGGATGCATGGCCAGGAGTGATGCCATGCCCAAGCGCAGAGTGGGGGCTCTGCAGGAGCAAGGACAGGGTCAGGGGGAACGACCACCCTTTTCTGCCCCTGCAACCAGCACAGGCATTCGCATGTCCCTGTCACAGGCAGCCAAAACCCCTGCCTGGGTCACATATGGAGCTGCAATGCGGTGTGATGGCCTGCCCTCAGCCCTGCTGCCAGCTCACTGAGGAGCTGCAGGTCCAGGGTTCAAGGCACGGTGGTCAGACCCAGGGCAGGGATGAGGAGCTGAGCACTGCACATCCCACTGGCGAGGACTGTGTCTGTCCTGTCCTGGCAGCTCAGGGGCTCTGCAGGACCCTCACATCCCTGCAGGACCCCCACATCCCTGCAGACCCTGTCTGCTCTGCTGGTACCTGCTGGGAGCTGCACTGCAGCTCCAGCAAGGCTGAGGAGGACACCATGCGGCCGCTGCTGAGCCTCAGCCTTGCTCAGGAGCTGGAAGGAGCTGCAAGATCCAGCAAGCTGCAGCTGCACACTTTGTACCCATCCCCGCATCCCTGCATCCATCCCTGCACCCACACACACCCCTGTACCCATGCAGACACCCCTATACCCACACCAGCTTGTGGCACCTCTCATGGCCAGCACAAAGCAGGTAGCCCAAGGCAGAGCAGGTAGCCCAGGGCAGAGGCAGACGAGCCTCTCTGCCCACCGCAGTGCAAGGGACCACAGCAAGTTGTGTGCTGGCCCTGGAGCAGCAAGGTGACAATTATAGGCTGGTGGCTCCGTGTTTGCCCCAGCAGCACAGTGGGTACAGGCAGAGCTTGCTCGCTCCCTGGGCTGTCGCTGCAGGACACCTGGGGAAGCAAAAAGCCATCGTCGGCTGCTGCTAAACCATCCTCTTCAGCTCACCAGAAGGCAGCAGTTAACTGAAGTTGGAAATGTGGCAGGGAAAAGCTGGTTTGCAAAAAAATTCTCATTTCAGAAGAGCTTTGGAGAAAAGGTTTGACGTGATGAAAACGTCCCACTCCTGACATTTGCAGCAGCAGGACCACCAGTGGAGACACTGCTGCCCAGGAAGGGAATATCTCCACAGGAAATCACAATTAAAAGTTCAGAGCAGAAGAAGAAACAAAAGGCTTGGGGATGGGCTGGGTCAAACCCTCCTGCCACCCCAGCACAAACCAGTCAGTGAGACTTGGAGGAGTGGAGCTTCCTGGCCTCTCCATGGCCACATCTGGTGGGGAGCCCCATTCTGGCCAGCCCACCCTGCTCCTGCCCAGCCCCAGAACCCTGGGGGGACTGCAGGGGACTGGGAATGGGGCCAGCACACAGCCAGGCACGGCAAGCAGCTGGCAGAAGGACCGGTGGGTCCCCAGGGAGCCGGCGAGGACCTGGAGAACAATGCAAGAGCCCAGCAGCTGCAAAGCACTGTGGAAGGACCACCCCAGCCCTCCAGCTCCTGTGATGGGGGTCTGCTTGGCTGGGCATGGCCTGGCAGGGCTGTGGCACTCCCGGCCCCCCATGTTTGCTGGCACCGTGGCCACGGATGTGTCCCCAGGCTAGGCTGGTCCCTCTGCCATTCCTTCCTTCCCACTGAGCATGGATGGATCCGGCACAACATGTCCCCAAGTGGTCTGCCCTGTCCCTTGTCCCTCACCCCACATCCCCCCTGGGTATGGAATGCACATGCCATCCCAAATGGCTTCGGGGAGCCCGTGCCACCACGGCGGGCNTTTGCATGGCAATCTCTTCCTCCAGGGATGCTCTCTGGAAAGCTCCAGCACAAAGAAGCTGCACGGCGGCCAGGAGCGTGCGGAGCCCGGCGGTCCCCGAGCCCAGCCCTCCCTTGGAAATCAGGTAAAACCCCCGCTCGCCTTTCTCTCTGCTATTTTNCTGGCAGAGGAGGTGCCAGTGGCCACGGAAGCAGGGGCTGTGGCCAGCGTCCCGACTGCAGAGGATGGGTGTCCCCGGGGTCTGCCCGCAGCAGGGAGCAGTGAGGGGCTTTGGGGAGCCCTTGCCACCACGACGGGCTGATGTCTTGGCAGAGGAGGTGCCAGTGGCCACGGCAGCAGGGGCAGTGAGGNTCGGCTGCATTTCCAGCATTAAAATTTAATGGGAGTTGCAGCATCCTCCTGCACCGTAGGTAGGGCCGGGCGGGCCCGGCGGGGGCTGCGAGGAGGAGGAGTTTGCATGGCAATCTCTTCCTCCAGGGATGCTCTCTGGGAAGCTCCAGCACAAAGAAGCTGCACGGCGGCCAGGAGCGTGCGGAGCCCGGCGG